>CM039608.1:24506792-24937353 GCA_022457205.1 Saccharum spontaneum | reverse complement strand
ATATCCACTCATTTCCATCTCCAGATTTACCCAAAATTATTCTACTCCTGACCCGGGAGAGAATAGCCAAAAACATTATCCCATTCCTGTTATTCCCTGTGAAGTTAATGCTCAAGTCATTTCTACTACCACTTGCTATATTTTCAAAAGAGGGAGATTACTCTAAAAAATATAAATATGAGGAAATAAAAAGGAGCAAGTGCTCGGAACCTCGAAGAAAGAAAAAGTGAGACGAGAGGTAAAAATGGACAAGTGTCCGACAGTAGAATTAGGGGTACAAGATACCCATCTGAGAGAAAAAAATAGAGCATCTCATTCCCCTCAAAAGTTTTAAAAAGCAAGAAAGGTATGTATTCCCTCAAAAAGAGCATTAGACTTTTGTTATCACTATCATCACCATACACCACTCATTTACCACACATGCACATCTTGATTTGACTTATTGACTTGTTTCTCTGGATCCATGGTTTGACTATGCAATAAATGTTCTATGAGTATGTATACTGTATCTTCCACCTATGAGCTCCAGATATCAAAGCCTTATTAGAGTAGGGTGAGAGAGAAGGCAATGTCACTACGCCTTATACCATAAATACCACATACTTTGAGAGAGAAGGCATATACCATTACTGCCTTGGTAAGGATCCAGAAATACCACAAAAGAGAGACCCGAGAAAGTCATACAAGGAATCTCTGAGTTTTATTTGAAAAATTTGCAAAAAACTCCAGAGCTATAGCTGATCAAGAATAAGAGACATGGCGTTTGACTAGACCGTTCTATCTTTTAACCACTCAAGATGCAGGTGACGGTTGCAAGCCCCATGGTGAAAGGTAAAATGAGTAAGTTTTAAGTCTTGACAGTTTACTCTAACTCAGGGATGAGACCTTATTTGAAAGCATATGTACCGTCAACGTTCAAGGGCGTTGCAGCAACTTCTGATCCATAATGAGTCTATCCTTGCTCAGGGACGAGCAAGAGGTAAGCTTGGGGGAGTTTGTTGACGGTCCTTAAGTACCAAATATAGTTATCAAATAAATAAAGAAAAGGATTCAAATGCAACCAACACCTAGACTTAGGGTTTTATCTGACAGAATTCCACGAGTTTTGGTGTTTGTCTATTTCTACAGGGGGTTATCAGAAAATACGGAGGAAAGGCCCACACGTCGGGTTTACATAGAGATAATAACGTGTTCACCGATTTTCTATCATCTAGAAGACTCCAGAAGCCACGAGATCGAACGGGAGGCCGAACGGGCCCGGAGGCAGGGTGCCCGCCCTGGCCTGAGAGCCAATCAGGCCCCGTCTCGCGGATTATGCTCCACCAACCTAAGGGATCAAGGAAAACCGTGCGATTAATGTCGGTTTGATCCGACGGCCCATGTTCACTTGAGGGGGCTATATAAGCAGGACCCCTGGCCCCTGGAGGAGGCACTCCCTCATTCTCAATTCCTCAAACCCTAATCTCAGGAGGAGAGTCTTTGATCAAGCCCTAGAGCCACCACATCAACTAGATCTCTAGTATAGCATAGCTACATAGGATTAGAACTAGAAGGAGTCAATCTTCGATTGGTTTCCGGATCTGTCAAGAGGATTCTTGGTAATTCCTCTACTGTTCTTCATTGTTCATCTTTGTTCTTCAATATTATGAATACAACTTTGTTCTATTTCAATATATTGATTATGACTATGCTCTACTTGTTTATGTTTGCGATTATATTGTTCTTAGTTTATCGTAGTTATACGCTTGGCTTAGTTAGATTGGAATTATATACATGTTTAGGATCATATAGCGTTTATCTATCGGATCCATGGGTAAATGATAAATATTGTGTAGGCGTGGTGCTTAGACCATATTTATCTGCGATTGCACCTTATATGCCGGATCGTGGGGTGGTCCGCGATGGTGACAGCTTCGTTGGTTCTTATATAGTCCCCCTCCCGCGTGTAAGGCAGGCAGAGCAACATTATTACGGGGGAGTGATTGCTATGTTTCTCATCTTCCTTGATAATATCACTATGCATGGGCGTAGTCCTTTCTCGCAATGATTGCCAAGTGTACTTGCACTAACTATGATATGCTAGACTTTATAGTTAAGAATAACTTAGGAAATATCCTTGTAGTTCGTCCTAATACCATGCTAATGACTTGCTAGAATATCTGTTGAAGTGCTTATCATTATTATATGTGGCTAGCTGATCAGATTAATTATCTTTGTCACCATTCATACTTTATCTATATTTTATGTGACACTTACCGCTGTATGCAAGAGATAGATGAATGCTCTCACTTATACATGCAATGATTGATACTCATTCCTATATTCCATTCCATAATCAACATTGATGTTTGTAATCCCTTCCTAGTGGTAAAAATATAAATAACGATACCTGGAATACTTCCCGGTTAAAATGCTACCTCGATATTAATCTGTGCGCTTGCAGATCTTATTTATTATTTATTTAGAAGAGCAGTTGCATATTTCAATACCGCGTCTCTCATGTCATGCTGGGGATGACAACTTGGCTTAAGTGGCATGAGGGATAGGTTCGGCATTTTTGGCGCCGTTATCAGAATTAGAAAACTAAGTCTACTTTTGGTAATGACGTTAAGAATGCCCAACAAGTTGCAAGATGAAACTGTGCTACAGAAGAATATGTGGAGCTATGGGTATGCACATAATATGACAGCAAGGATTAGCAATTAACGAAAGCAGATTAGCCATTGTTCAATCCAGATCCAAAGTACAAATCACAGCTGCTGGCTAAGACGTGTCGAGACGTAGCGCAACTACGTGAAAACAAAGGACGATGGAAAGAACTCACAGAACAAGTAAATAACCCGAATTTTACCTTTTTCCTGATTTTTTCCCTGATTTTTCCAAAAGGCACTAGTAGGAATCAAACTTTTTCTATTTTTTCACTATTTTATATCTTTTTCTGTGAACAAGGATCACAAAAGATGCAACCACAAAAATTGACACCTATAACTAAGGTGGGATGTGGTCTACAGAAATACAGCACGTTCCCTGAAAAGCGTGCAAAAACTTTGACAATTTTTTTCTTTATTTTACTGAATTTTTTTTGACAATTTTGATGAAACCAAATAGGGCGAAGCAATCTGTTGTTGAGCGTAGATAACAGTTGCAAGATAAAAGTGTGCTGACAGAAGAATATGCGGAGCTATGGGTAGGCACACAATATGACAGCAAGGATTAGCAATTAACGACAGCCGATTAGCGATTGTTCAATCCAGATCCAAAGTACAAATCACAGCTGCTGGCTAAGACGTGCCGAGACGTAGCGCAACTAGGTGAAAACAAAGGACGATGGAAAGAAAGCACAGAACAAGCAAATAACCCGGATTTTTCCTTTTTCATGAATTTTTCCTGATTTTTCCGAAAGGCACTAGCAGAAATCAAACTTTTTTATTTGTTCACTATTTTTTATCTTTTTCTCTGAACAAGGATCACAAAAGATGCAACCACAAATCACAGATGCAACCACAAAAATTTTTCCTAAATGTTTTTGACAATTTTTTTTCTTTATTTTACTGAATTTTTTTTGACAATTTTGATGAAACCAAACAGGGCGAAGCAATCTGTTGTTGAGCGTAGATAACAGTTGCAAGATAAAAGTGTGCTGACAGAAGAATATGCAGAGCTATGGGTAGGCACACAATATGACAGCAAGGATTAGCAATTAACGACAGCCGATTAGCGATTGTTCAATCCAGATCCAAAGTACAAATCACAGCTGCTGGCTAAGACGTGCCGAGACGTAACGCAACTAGGTGAAAATAAGGGACGATGGAAAGAACGCACAGAACAAGCAAATAACCCGGATTTTTCTTTTTTCATGAATTTTTCCTGATTTTTCTGAAAGGCACTAGCAGAAATCAAACTTTTTTATTTGTTCACTATTTTTTATCTTTTTCTCTGAACAAGGATCACAAAAGATGCAACCACAAAAATTGACACCTATAACTGAGGTGGGATGTGGTCTACAGAAATACAGCACGTTCTCTGAAAAGCGTGCAAAAACTTTGACAATTTTTTTTCTTTATTTTACTGAATTTTTTTGACAATTTTGATGAAACCAAACAGGGCGAAGCAATCTGTTGTTGAGCGTAGATAACAGTTGCAAGATAAAAGTGTGCTGACAGAAGAATATGCGGAGCTATGGGTAGGCACACAATATGACAGCAAGGATTAGCAATTAACGACAGCCGATTAGCGATTGTTCAATCCAGATCCAAAGTATAAATCACAGCTGCTGGCTAAGACGTGCCGAGACGTAGAGCAACTAGGTGAAAACAAAGGACGATGGAAAGAACGCACAGAACAAGCAAATAACCCGGATTTTTCCTTTTTCATGAATTTTTCCTGATTTTTCCAAAAGGCACTAGCAGAAATCAAACTTTTTTATTTGTTCACTATTTTTTATCTTTTTCTCTGAACAAGGATCACAAAAGATGCAACCACAAAAATTGACACCTATAACTGAGGTGGGATGTGGTCTACAGAAATACAGCGCGTTCTCTGAAAAGCGTGCAAAAACTTTGACATTTTTTTATTATTTTCCCAAATGTTTTTGGCAATTTTGATGAAACCAAACATGACGAAGCAATCTGTTATTGAGCGTGGATAACAGTTGCAAGATGAGACTGTGCTGACAGAAGAATATGTGGAGCTATGGGTAGGCACACAATATGACAGCAAGGATTAGCAATTAACGAAAGTAGATTGGCGATTGTTCAATCCAGATCCAAAGTACAAATCACAACTGCTGGCTAAGACGTGTTGAGACGTAGTGCAACTAGGTGAAAACAAAGGATGATGGAAAGAACGCACAGAACAAGCAAATAACCCGGATTTTTCCTTTTTCCTAAATTTTTTTCTGATTTTTCCAAACGGCACCAGTAGGAATCAAACTTTTTTTTTATTTTTTCACTATTTTTTTATATTTTTCTCTGAACAAGGATCATAAAAGATGCAACCACAAAAATTGGCACCTATAACTGAGGTGGGATGTGGTCTAGAGAAATACAGCACGTTCTCTGAAAAGCGTGCAAAAACTTTGATAATTTTTTTTTCTTTATTTTACTGAATTTTTTTTGGCAATTTTGATGAAACCAAACAGGGTGAAGCAATCTGTTGTTGAGCGTGGATAATAGTTGCAAGATGAAACTGTGCTAACAGAAGAATATGTGGAGCTATAGGTAGGCACACAATATGACAGCAAGGATTAGCAATTAACGAATGCAGATTAGCGATTGTTCAATCCAGATCCAAAGTACAAATCACAGCTGCTGGCTAAGACGTGTCGAGACATAGCGCAACTAGGTGAAAACAAACGACGATGGAATGAACGCACAGAACAAGCAAATAACTCAGATTTTTTCTTTTTCCTGAATTTTTCCCGGATTTTTCCAAAAGGCACTAGTAGTAATCAAACTTTTTCTATTTTTTCACTATTTTTTTATATTTTTCTCTGAACAAGGATCACAAAAGATGCAACCACAAAAATTGGCATCTATAACTGAGGTGGGATGTTGTCTACAGAAATACAGCACGTTCTCTGAAAAGCGTGCTAAAAGTTTGACATTTTTTTATTATTTTCCTAAATTTTTTTTGCAATTTTGATGAAAACAAACAGGGCGAAGCAATCTATTATTGAGCGTGGATAACTGTTGCAAGATGAGACTGTGCTGACAGAAGAATATGTGGAGCTATGGATAGGCACACAATATGACAGCAAGGATTAGCAATTAACGAAAGTAGATTAGCGATTGTTCAATCCAGATCCAAAGTACAAATCACAACTGCTGGCTAAGACGTGTCGAGACGTAGCGCAACTAGGTGAAAACAAAGGACGATGGAAAGAACGCACAGAACAAGCAAATAACCCAGATTTTTCCTTTTTCCTGAATTTTTTCCTGATTTTTCCAAAAGGCACTAGTAGGAATCAAACTTTTTTTTATTTTTTCACTATTATTTTATATTTTTCTCTGAACAAGGATCATAAAAGATGCAACAACAAAAATTGGCACCTATAACTGAGGTGGGATGTGGTCTAGAGAAATACAGCACGTTCTCTGAAAAGCGTGCAAAAACTTTGACAATTTTTTTCTTTATTTTTCTGAATTTTTTTGGCAATTTTGATGAAACCAAACAGGGCGAAGCAATCTGTTGTTGAGCGTGGATAATAGTTGCAAGATGAAACTGTGCTAACAGAAGAATATGTGGAGCTATGGGTAGGCACACAATATGACAGCAAGGATTAGCAATTAACGAAAGCCGATTAGCGATTGTTCAATCCAGATCCAAAGTACAAATCACAGCTGCTGGCTAAGACATGTCGAGACGTAGCGCAACTAGGTGAAAACAAAGGACGTTGGAAAGAACGCACAGAACAAGCAAATAACCCAGATTTTTCCTTTTTCCTGAATTTTTCCTGATTTTTCCTAAAGGCACTAGCAGAAATCAAACTTTTTTTTATTTTTTCACTATTTTTTATATTTTTCTCTGAACAAGGTTCATAAAAGATGCAACCACAAAAATTGGCACCTATAACTGAGGTGAGATGTGGTCTACAGAAATACAGCACGTTTTCTGAAAAGCGTGCAAAAACTTTGACAATTTTTTTTCTTTATTTTCCTGAATTTTTTTGGTAATTTTGATGAAACCAAAGAGGTGAAGCAATCTGTTGCTGAGCGTGGATAACAGTTGCAAGATGAGACTGTGCTGACAGAAGAATATGTGGAGCTATGGGTAGGCACACAATATGACAGCAAGGATTAGCAATTAACGACAGCCGATTAGCGATTGTTCAATCCAGATCCAAAGTACAAATCACAGCTGCTGGCTAAGACGTGCCGAGACGTAGCGCAACTAGGTGAAAACAAAGGACGATGGAAAGAACGCACAAAACAAGCAAATAATCCGGATTTTTCCTTTTTCATGAATTTTTCCTGATTTTTCCGAAAGGCACTAGCAGAAATCAAACTTTTTTATTTGTTCACTATTTTTTATCTTTTTCTCTGAACAAGGATCACAAAAGATGCAACCACAAAAATTTGCACCTATAACTGAGGTGGGATGTGGTCTACAGAAATACAGCACGTTCTGTGAAAAAAGCGTGCAAAAACTTTGACAATTTTTTTTCTTTGTTTTACTAAATTTTTTTTGACAATTTTGATGAAACCAAACAGGGCGAAGCAATCTGTTGTTGAGCGTAGATAACAGTTGCAAGATAAAAGTGTGCTGACAGAAGAATATGCGGAGCTATGGGTAGGCACACAATATGACAGCAAGGATTAGCAATTAACAACAGCCGATTAGCGATTGTTCAATCCAGATCCAAAGTACAAATCACAGCTGCTGGCTAAGACGTGTCGAGATGTAGCGCAACTAGGTGAAAACAAAGGACGATGGAAAGAACGCATAGAAAAAGCAAATAACCTAGATTTTTCCTTTTTCCTGAATTTTTCCCTAATTTTTCCAAAAGGCACTAGCTGGAATCAAACTTTTTTTATTTTTTCACTATTTTTTTATATTTTTCTCTGAACAAGGATCACAAAAGATGCAACCACAAAAATTGGCACCTATAACTGAGGTGGGATGTGGTCTACAGAAATACAGCACGTTCTCTGAAATGCGTGCAAAAACTTTGACAATTTTTTTTCTTTATTTTTCTGAATTTTTTTAGCAATTTTGATGAAACCAAACAGGGCGAAGCAATCTGTTGTTGAGCGTGGATAACAGTTGCAAGATGAAACTGTGCTGATAGAAGAATATGTGGAGCTATGGGTAGGCACACAATATGACAGCAAGGATTAGCAATTAACGAAAGCAGATTGGCGATTGTTCAATCCAGATCCAAAGTACAAATCACAGCTACTGGCTAAGACCTGTCGAGACGTAGCGCAACTAGGTGAAAACAAAGGACGATGGAAAGAACGCACAGAACAAGCAAATAAACCAGATTTTTCCTTTTTCATGATTTTTTCCCTAATTTTTCCAAAAGGCACTAGTAGGAATCAAACTTTTTTATTTTTTCACTATTTTTTTATATTTTTCTCTGAACAAGGATCATAAAAGATGCAACCACAAAAATTGACACCTATAACTGAGGTGCGCGTCCAAAATGATTTCCGAGCTTATGGTACGTTCGGCGCTAACCGTGCACCTATCTTGAATCAAGATTAGCACTGTATCCAAACGGACCGAAATGAGCTTCCATTTGAGCCTCATCACCTAGTTGTACCATCCGGTGCGTCCAAAACGATTTCTGAGGCTATGCTACATTTGGCGCAAACAGTGCACCTATCTTGCACTAAAACTAACACTGTCTCCAAACGGTCCAAAACGAGCTTCCATTTGAGCCTCAAACCCAAGAGTACCATCCAGTGCATCCAAAACAATTTCTAAGCCTATGGTACGTATGGCGCAAACCATGCACCTATCATACACCGAAACTAACACTATCTCCAAAAGGACCAAAACGAGATTCTACATGACCCACGTCACCTAGGTGTTCCATCGGGTGCGTGCAAAATAATTTCCGAGCTTACGGTACGTTCGGCGCAAACTGTGCACCTTCTTGCACTGAAACTAACACTGTCTCCAAACGGTCCAAAACGAGATTCCATTTGAGCCTCGACACCCAGGAGTACCATCCGATGCACCCAAAACAATTTCTGAGCCCATGGTCGTATGGAGCAAACCATGCACCTATCATGCACAAAACTAACAGAATCTCCAAAAGGACCGAAAGGATATTCTACATGACTCACGTCACCTAGGTGTTCCATCGGGGGTGTCCAAAATGATTTCTATGGCTATGGTATGTTTGGTGCAAACTGTGGATCTATCTTACACCGATACTAACACTATCTCTAAATGGACCGAAAGGAGATTCTACATGACCCACATCACCTAGGAGTTCCATCGGGTGTGTCCAAAATGATTTCTGAGGCTATGATGCGTTTGGTGCAAACCGTGGATCTATCTTGCACCAAGATTAACACTATTTATAAATGGACCAAAACGAGATTCTACATGACCCACGTCACCTAGGAGTTCTATCGGGTGCGTCCAAAATGATTTCCGAGCTTACGGTACATTCGGCGCAAACTGTGCACCTATCTTGAATCAAGATTAGCACTGTATCCAAATGGACTGAAATGAGCTTCATTTGAGCCTCGTCGTCTATAAGTACCATCCGGTGCGTCCAAAATGATTTTTTAGCCTATGGTACATTTGGCGCAAACCGTGCACCTATCTTGCACTGAAACTAACACTGTCTCCAAACGGTCCAAAACGAGCTTCCATTTGAGCCTTGACACCCAGGAGTACCATCTGGTGCATCCAAAACAATTTCTGAGCCTATGGTACATATGGTGCGAACCATGCAACTATCATGCACCGGAACTAACACTATCTCCAAAAGGTCCGAAAGGAGATTCTACATGACCCACGTCACGTAGGAGTTCCATCGGGTGCGTCCAAAATGATTTCTGTGGCTATGGTATGTTTGGTGCAAACCGTGCACCTATCTTGCACTGAAACTAACACTGTCTGCAAATGGACCGAAATGAGCTTCCATTTGAGCCTCGTCACCCAGGAGTACCATCCGGTGCATCCAAAACAATTTCTTAGCCTATGGTACGTATGGAGCAAACCATGCACCTATCACGCACCGAAACTAACACTATCTCCAAAAGGACCGAAACGAGATTCTACATGACTCGCGTCACCTAGGAGTTTCATCGGGTGCGTCCAAAATGATTTCCGAGCTTATGGTACGTTCGGTGCTAACCGGGCACCTATCTTGAATCAAGATTAGCACTGTATCCAAACGGACCGAAACGAGCTTCCATTTGAGCCTCATCACCTAGGAGTACCATCCGGTGCGTCCAAAACGATTTCTGAGGCTATGCTACATTTGGCGCAAACAGTGCACCTATCTTGCACTAAAACTAACACTGTCTCCAAACGGTCCAAAACGAGCTTCCATTTGAGCCTCGACCCCAGGAGTACCATCCAGTGCATCCAAAATAATTTCTAAGCCTATGGTACGTATGGCGCAAACCATGCACCTATCATACATCGAAACTAACACTATCTCCAAAAGGACCAAAACGAGATTCTACATGACCCACGTCACCTAGGTGTTCCATCGGGTGCGTCCAAAATAATTTTCGAGCTTACGGTACGTTCGGCGCAAACTGTGCACCTATCTTGAATTAAGATTAGCACTGTATCCAAATGGACTCAAACGACCTTCCATTTGAGCCTCGTCACCTATGAGTACTATCCGGTGTGTCCAAAATGATTTTTTAGCCAAAGGTACATTTGGGGCAAACCATGCACCTTCTTGCACTGAAACTAACACTGTCTCCAAACGGTCCAAAATGAGATTCCATTTGAGCCTCGACACCCAGGAGTACCATCCGATGCACCCAAAACAATTTCTGAGCCCATGGTCGTATGGAGCAAACCATGCACCTATCATGCACAAAACTAACAGAATCTCCAAAAGGACCGAAAGGATATTCTACATGACTCACGTCACCTAGGTGTTCCATCGGGGGCGTCCAAAATTATTTCTATGGCTATGGTACGCTTGGTGCAAACTGTGGATCTATCATACACCGATACTAACACTATCTCTAAATGGACCGAAAGGAGATTCTACATGACCCACATCACCTAGGAGTTCCATCAGGTGCGTCCAAAATGATTTCTGAGGCTATGATGCGTTTGGTGCAAACCGTGGATCTATCTTGCACCAAGATTAACACTATTTATAAACGGACCAAAACGAGATTCTACATGACCCACGTCACCTAGGAGTTTCATCGGGTGCGTCCAAAATGATTTTCGAGCTTACGGTACATTCGGCGCAAACTGTGCACCTATCTTGAATCAAGATTAGCACTGTATCCAAATGGACTGAAATGAGCTTCCATTTGAGCCTCGTCGCCTATGAGTACCATCCGGTGCGTCCAAAATGATTTTTTAGCCTATGGTACATTTGGCGCAAACCGTGCACCTATCTTGCACTGAAACTAACATTGTCTCCAAACGGTCCAAAACGAGATTCCATTTGAGCCTCAACACCCAGGAGTACCATCCGATGCATCCAAAACAATTTTCTGAGCCCATGGTACGTATGGAGCAAACCGTGCACCTGTCATGCACCAAAACTAACACAATCTCCAAAAGGACTGAAATGAGATTCTACATGACCCATGTCACCTAGGAGTTCCATCGGGTGCATCCAAAATGATTTCCGAGCTTACGGTACGTTCGGCGCAAACCGTGCACCTATCTTGAATCAAGATTAGCACTGTATCCAAACGGACCGAAACGAGCTTCCATTTGAGCCTCGTCGCCTAGGAGTACTATCCGGTGCGTCCAAAATGATTTTCGAGCTTACGGTACGTTCAGCGCAAACCGTGCACCTATCTTGAATCAAGATTAGCACTGTATCCAAATGGACCGAAACGAGCTTCCATTTGAGCCTCGTTACCTATGAGTACCATCCGGTGCGTCCAAAATGATTTGAGACTATGGTACATTTGGCGCAAACAGTGCACCTATCTCGCACTGAAACTAACACTGTCTCCAAATGGACCGAAATGACCTTCCATTTGAGCCTCGTCACCCAGGAGTACCATCCGGTGCATCCAAAACAATTTCTTAGCCTATGGTACGAATGGAGCAAACCATGCACCTATCACGCACCGAAACTAACACTATCTCCAAAAGGACCGAAACGAGATTCTACACGACTCACGTCACCTAGGAGTTCCATCGGGTGCGTCCGAAATGATTTCTGAGCTTACGGTATGTTCGGCGCAAACCGTGCACCTATCTTGAATCAAGATTAGCACTATAGCCAAACGGACCGAAACAAGCTTCCATTTGAGCCTCGTCAAATAGGAGTACCATCCGGTGCGTCCAAAACGATTTCTCAGGCTATGCTACATTTGGTGCAAACAGTGCACCTATCTTGCACTGAAACTAACACTGTCTCCAAACGGTCCAAAATGAGCTTCCATTTGAGCCTTGACACCCAGGGGTACCATCCGGTGCATCCAAAACAATTTCTGAGCCTATGGTACGTATGGTGCGAACCATGCAACTATCATGCACCGGAACTAACACTATCTCCAAAAGGTCCGAAAGGAGATTCTACATGACCCACGTCACCTAGGAGTTCCATCGGGTGCGTCCAAAATGATTTCTGTGGCTATGGTATGTTTGGTGCAAACCGTGCACCTATCTTGCACTGAAACTAACACTGTCTCCAAATGGACCGAAATGAGCTTCCATTTGAGCCTCGTCACCCAGGAGTACCATCTGGTGCATCCAAAACAATTTCTTAGCCTATGGTACGTGTCACACCCGGTTTTCTAAAGAACAAAACCAGGCTAATCATATGTGTGCCCAGGAAGTCCACACATATGCCAGAATGAAAAAGTATCAGAAACAATGTTATTATATAATGTATACATAGCTATATTAACACTTACATCAGAGTATTGCGGAACAGTGACTAAAATTCAGGCTCCATTCTTCTCAGGGACGGCTGACTGGGGGTAACATATGCCTAGCACTTCTACTAGTCTTCTGGAAACTCCCCTACACCTTTGTCCTTCTTCCGAGTAGCATCTTACTACACACTGGAGTGTGGGGGGAAATAGCAAGAGTGAGTCCATGTCGAACTCAACAAGTATAACACAGGGTTCATGAGGCTCAAAAAGGCTAGACACTGTTTGACTGCGGTTAGCTTTTATTCATCATATAATTAGCAATTGAGTAGCATCAGAGTAATCCAAATCCCATTAATGAATCAATGATCAATTGTAATAAAGATAATGAATAGCATTAACATGAACATAATAATAATCAACAGTAATTAAGCATGATATGACAATGGTGATCAACTAATCTGTAAGAATCCCCAAGGCCGCTCGTATCCGTGAGCACGGCTAGTATACCAGTTTTTAACTCTGCGCAGAGGTGTACACTTTCACTGTGAGTCATAACTTCCAAATGCATGGGTTCGCGACTCCCCAAAACACCGAAAATCATATAAAGCCATTCAAAAGTTCGTCTAACAAGTTAGGGCCATTAGATTCACTCGGCAGGCAGATGTAGAACCCCCCTTCCCAGTGGCACAACAACCGCAGCCTATACACACTAGGCCAGGGGCTCGCCCTACACCCAACGTGGCAAGCCTTTCTTACGCCATTTAAGGTAACCTCTAACAAGCTAGAAAAGGTCTCTTGAACAACTAGAGCCAGAGCCATATAGCCCTCACAGCTGTACTGTATATCCCGGTTATCACTTACAGATAAGTCCTTATGGAGAGAAACCAGAGCAACAATATAACCCCTTGCTCTAGCCCCCTTTTCAACAGTAATAAAATCATCTTAATTGGTTGATTGCGTAATCCATTAGTCAAATTACAAGATCATTGTTCATAATTAAGCGCTAGCAGTAGCTACCCAAATGCATACCCAAGGTTGACAAGGAATCAAGATATCAAAAGCTAAGTTATAATCTCTATGGTTGTCAAGGAGAACACATGCATATGTATGATAATTTCAGTGAATAGGACAACAAGGATGGTCCCATGTTATACTTTCCTTGATCAAGTTCTCCGATAGATACTGCTGGTCCGGCTCAAAATAATACTCCTAATCGTCGTAGTACTGCTCACCGTCTAAATTCGATCACCAAGCATCAACATACAAACATGCCGAGCAAACATACACGAAGCAAACAAAAGATACAATTAGAACAGTACACCAACAGTAGAAAAACATTTAGGAAAGCTTACAAAACTATTCTACACGTTACTATGATCACACAGACGTAAAGATCACGAAATTCGGATTTAAAACGTGAAAGTTATGAATTTTCTAAGATTTCCTATAGATAAATAATTACTTTAATATAAACTCGAAAATTCAATTTTCTAAACCTACTGTACAGCTACACTAACATGTAGAGCTCGCAAATACGAACCTAACGCAACTGGAACGGGTCAAATCGGAGTTAAAACGTGGAAGATATGGCCTAAACAAGATTGTATGGGTATATGTATTTCTATTATATTTCGAGATTTGTTTTACTAAAGAAAAACGGCCACAAATCATACCATGACATCATGTGATGTCATCAAGCTAGCTAGCAAAATGAAGACAACAGCATGCACGGCACTATTTTGCTTGATTCAGATTAATTTAACAAATACACGCAAAAAGTTATTTAGACTAGATAAATCAAAACATAATTTAATTAAATAAAACCAAATCAAATCATAATTTAGAAAATATAGGACATGTGTGAATGACTAAACGACCAGTATATGTTTTGGAGGTTGATCTGAGTAAGTCTCATTATTGAAAAGGCATTGTGGTTGATATTAATCATATTACAAGTAATTTATGAAAGACTGATACAAAGCCTAAATTACTTTTAGTTAGAAATTCGGTTGCATAAGTATTAATCAAATCAATATTTAACTTATAAATTTCAAAGTTATAAGACATGTTAAACGTTGTTGCTAGCATGTAACTTCGGTCGGCACTATCGCGAAACAATAAGAACGGATTTAAACTGAGATGGCTTTTAATTGGAAAGCTATTGAACAAATATATTAATCTAATTACTATTTAAATTAATAAATTCATAATCAAGTGACATGATAATCCTTAGCCCTACTGCGTAAAGCACGACAACACGAATCTAACGCAAAAAGAACTACTCAAATCGGAGTTAGGATGATTAAACAGCAAAGGATTAACGAGTAATGGCAAACTTGTAATTAACCTTGTCTTCCATCTTGTTTCATCTCCATCTATACGTGGCCAAGGCAGCCAGGGAGATGTTGCTGCACGTCGTGAGGAAGGGTGAGGGGCCAGCCTCGGCCTGCTGGCCAGCCGGAGGGCGGCTCCAAGCCACGAGGACCAGCGGCGCCAGACAGCGTGGCGACAGGGCCGCTCAGAACAGCACCTGCCCGCACGAAGAGCGGCGTCGTTAGCTGCTAGGGCTTGGAAGATGAAGGTGGCAGCGGCGGAATCGGCGATACGAGCTCAGCGGCGGCGGACAACAACAGCGGCGGCGAACGGCAACAGCGGCGGCGGGCGGCGACAGCGGCGGCGGCGGCAACAGCGGCGGCGGCGGCAATAGCGGCGGCGGCAACAGCGGCGGCGGCGGCAATAGCGGCGGCAGCGACAACAGCGGCGGAAAACAGGGCTAGCAGGCAGGCCGGACATATATATAGGGAGGAAGACTCTCCACCTTCACGTCAACTAGCGATATGGTGCTAATTGACGTTGCACCCTCCATCTTTACTAATAGGCCTAATTAATTATTAAAGCCCATTAGTAAATAAATGAATGGACATTTAGGATTATTGCACACAAGCTTTGGTGGAAAATGAGATATTTATTATTTTCGGAATTAATTAATTTCGTGGATAAAATAATTCTAGAAAAGTCCAGAATTATTATTTAAGCCGCGAAAAATACTCCGAAAGCTCCGAAAATTCGAGGGAATTTTTTTAGAGACATTATGGAACATGAGGAACCCAAATAAAGTATTTGGAGCTTATGAAAAGATGGATGAAGAGATCAAGGAAAAAGATTAAGCTTACGAAAATTGAAATTTTAAATCCAGAAAATGTCAAAAAGTTTTCCGGTGAGAAGTAAACGTCGTCCTATGGTATTTTAAAAATAATAGCACTCACCAACACCAAAGACAAGCATCACACAGACACCACATTAATAATTTAATATGAAAAAGTTTAAAACCACAATTTTCTATATTTAAATTAGTAGAAACTTAACTTATCTAATAAATTTATTCAAATATTGAAATCATTTATTTTAGTTAGTGTTTTTCATGCACAACCCAAAATAGAAAATTTTGGGTGTGACAAATCTACCCCACTTAACAGGAATCTCGTCCCGAGATTCGGAGAGACTAGGGAGAAAGATAAAGTTGATCTGCAAGTCTTCACTTTTCCTTCATCAACTCTTATCCAATGATGATGCCACAAGCTCAAAACCCACTTTGTAAAGGTTCCCTTTAGGCACTTACGATCCTTATAGATGGTTCCAACAGGTTACCCACCCTAAGAAAAGATACTTGTGCTCGATAATGACTTTGCAACCACGTAGATAGCTGATGCTTCCAGATGACGAAACAGAACATATAAACCTCCATCTTGTATCGTCTTTAGTTCGACAAACCCCCCTTAAGAAGAGATTAATTGGAGAACACCAATTGTTAGATTGCATGTTTCTGAGTGATAACTACCATCATGTCCTTCTATCATCTCAAAGAGACTCATGAGCATATCCAAGATCGAGTAACATGCACTTCCTCGCGAGCAGAAAAATGGCAGTGCAGAAATACAGTTATAACTCAAATTCTACGAATCCAATGATGTTGTAGCTTATACCGTTGGAAAGCTTATCAAATTTACTACAACTTTCTTATAGAACACTTCTCCAGATTCTGTAGTCAAGGTAGTCGAAAACTATGAACAACAGAAACTATTCCAGGTTGCTGACAGCACAGATCCATCGCCTTGTGATTTTCATAATTCCCAAACCATAATAGCTATCAGGGTGGTTCTTACCGTCAGAGAAATATATTGAAGTCTACTATTGTCTAGAATTTATCCATGATTTTTGGGTGTCCAAAAATAGAGATATAAGCTAGGGAAGACAGACTGCTCTGAAAAGACAGGATAAGGCAGAAACGAGATTCAGAGAGACTAGAGAGATAGATGACACTAATCTTCAAGTCTTCATGCTTCTTTGCTTTGCGTTGATGAGATATAAGACATAGATCAAGGATAGCCAAAAGATGACAAGAAAGATAAGGTTTGATCTTCAGTTCTTCGTATCTCGTCGCTTGAGATTGATGATGGTAACAGACACTATCCCACTTAACAAAGATTTTGTTCCACCTGGCAATATCATCGAAGGCAACACTTTCTTTAAGGCTTGCTGCTAATGATAAGTCCTTCACTTAAAACTTACTAAACATACTTGATATGGGGGTGATGTCATCTAAGTTTTCATGAAACTAACTATAGACTTCCAACATCGCCTTCCTATGTCGTCCATGCTAACTTGTATAGAGTATGATGAATTGAATGTTGAACTCCCAACTGAATGATAGCTTGAAGTGAAGACCAGTTCTAACGAATACCCGAGCTTCTTGTAGATGATCCAACAAAGCACTGATCTCAAGCAAACAATACTAGCACATGAGTAGACTTCCAATCATAGAGATAACCACTTCTTTCAAGTGAAGCACTAGGACATACGAAACCTTCATCTTGCAACACTCACAACTTTGCTACCCCCTTAAGAAAAAGAAACTAGGGGAAACCAAAGTAACTTGCATCTCCTTTTATACTAGATAACCATAATCATCTCTAATGTAAGATTCCAAGGCAAATCAATGAGATTCAAAGATATCCAATGATATATTCACTTATACAAGATAAGGAAGTAATGCAGAAAATTTCTGGGCGAATTCCAATTTTAACAGTTCAGTAAATCTGGCATAACTCAAGCTACAAAGATCCAAATGAAGTGATCTTTACATGGTTGGAAAGCTTACGAAATTATCTACGACTTTTATTCACAACACTTTTCCAGATTCTGTCAATAAGTTAGTCAAAAACTGAACTTAACCGAAACTGTTTCAGGATTCCAGACTGCGCAGTGACCCCAACTTAGAACAGGTATATCTCTTAGCTCATAATAGATAATAAGGTAAGTCCAGTGGGTTTGGAAAGATATAGAAGTCTAGTTATTCCCAGTAAAATTTCATAAATTTCTCATGTCCATATCTTGAGATATAACAGAAACATTGCAGACTGCTATAGAAATCAGCATGTGGAGTATTACGTAAAACCTACCCCACTTAACATGGATCGAGCTACTCCTCAAGATGAAACCTTCCGGGCCACTTTCAAAACATGAGAACAAGGACAACACACAAGCAACACATCAAGCAAAACAAGCACACATCACATCATCGGTACTACACGTGCTTTTTCAACAATGGTGGTCATCCTAAATGGTAGATTATAGATGATGAAAGGCCATCGAACTTTTGAACAAGGTAAGATCAGAAAACTTTAGGTAAAAACAACACAAATCAAAAACCAAGGAAGTAAGAAATAATAGCTCAAAGGAAGCTATATCAAGGAGGGATACAATAGGACAAGGAAGAGGAAATAGTCAAAATCAATGAGTCAAGGAATGACAAAATAGTTTTATAGTGAAATGAGTTTTAGAATACGTCCGGTGCTACTTGGCATACGTCCTACAGTCAACACCGCTCTGATACCACTCTGTCACACCCGGTTTTCTAAAGAACAAAACCAGGCTAATCATATGTGTGCCCAGGAAGTCCACACATATGCCAGAATGAAAAAGTATCAGAAACAATGTTATTATATAATGTATACATAGCTATATTAACACTTACATCAGAGTATTGCGGAACAGTGACTAAACTTCAGGCTCCATTCTTCTCAGGGACGGCTGACTGGGGGTAACATATGCCTAGCACTTCTACTAGTCTTCTGGAAACTCCACTACACCTTTGTCCTTCTTTCGAGTAGCATCTTACTACACACTGGAGTGTGGGGGGAAATAGCAAGAGTGAGTCCATGTCGAACTCAACAAGTATAACACAGGGTTCATGAGGCTCAAAAAGGCTAGACACTGTTTGACTGCGGTTAGCTTTTATTCATCATATAATTAGCAATTGAGTAGCATCAGAGTAATCCAAATCCCATTAATGAATCAATGATCAATTGTAATAAAGATAATGAATAGCATTAACATGAACATAATAATAATCAACAGTAATTAAGCATGATATGACAATGGTGATCAACTAATCTGTAAGAATCCCCAAGGCCGCTCGTATCCGTGAGCACGGCTAGTATACCAGTTTTTAACTCTGCGCAGAGGTGTACACTTTCACTGTGAGTCATAACTTCCAAATGCATGGGTTCGCGACTCCCCAAAACACCGAAAATCATATAAAGCCATTCAAAAGTTCGTCTAACAAGTTAGGGCCATTAGATTCACTCGGCAGGCAGATGTAGAACCCCCCTTCCCAGTGGCACAACAACCGTAGCCTATACACACTAGGCCAGGGGCTCGCCCTACACCCAACGTGGCAAGCCTTTCTTACGCCATTTAAGGTAACCTCTAACAAGCTAGAAAAGGTCTCTTGAACAACTAGAGCTAGAGCCATATAGCCCTCACAGCTGTACTGTATATCCCGGTTATCACTTACAGATAAGTCCTTATGGAGAGAAACCAGAGCAACAATATAACCCCTTGCTCTAGCCCCCTTTTCAACAGTAATAAAATCATCTTAATTGGTTGATTGCGTAATCCATTAGTCAAATTACAAGATCATTGTTCATAATTAAGCGCTAGCAGTAGCTACCCAAATGCATACCCAAGGTTGACAAGGAATCAAGATATCAAAAGCTAAGTTATAATCTCTATGGTTGTCAAGGAGAACACATGCATATGTATGATAATTTCAGTGAATAGGACAACAAGGATGGTCCCATGTTATACTTGCCTTGATCAAGTTCTCTGATAGATACTGCTGGTCCGGCTCAAAATAATACTCCTAATCGTCGTAGTACTGCTCACCGTCTAAATTCGATCACCAAGCATCAACATACAAATATTCCGAGCAAACATACACGAAGCAAACAAAAGATACAATTAGAACAGTACACCAATAGTAGAAAAACATTTAGGAAAGCTTACGAAACTATTCTACACGTTACTACGATCACACAGACGTAAAGATCACGAAATTCGGATTTAAAACGTGAAAGTTATGAATTTTCTAAGATTTCCTATAGATAAATAATTACTTTAATATAAACTCGAAAATTAAATTTTCTAAACCTACTGTACAGCTACACTAACATGTAGAGCTCGCAAATACGAACCTAACGCAACTTGAACGGGTCAAATCGGAGTTAAAACGTGGAAGATATGGCCTAAACAAGATTGTATGTGTATATGTATTTCTATTATATTTCGGGATTTGTTTTACTAAAGAAAAACGGCCACAAATCATACCATGACATCATGTGATGTCATCAAGCTAGCTAGCAAAATGAAGACAACAGCATGCACGGCACTATTTTGCTTGATTCAGATTAATTTAACAAATACACGCAAAAAGTTATTTAGACTAGATAAATCAAAACATAATTTAATTAAATAAAACCAAATCAAATCATAATTTAGAAAATATAGGACATGTGTGAATGACTAAACGACCAGTATATGTTTCGGAGGTTGATCTGAGTAAGTCTCATTATTGAAAAGGCATTGTGGTTGATATTAATCATATTACAAGTAATTTATGAAAGACTGATACAAAGCCTTAATTACTTTTAGTTAGAAATTCGGTTGCATAAGTATTAATCAAATCAATATTTAACTTATAAATTTCAAAGTTATAAGACATGTTAAACGTTGTTGCTAGCATGTAACTTCGGTCGGCACTATCGCAAAACAATAAGAACGGATTTAAACTGAGATGACTTTTAATTGGAAAGCTATTGAACAAATATATTAATCTAATTACTATTTAAATTAATAAATTCATAATCAAGTGACATGATAATCCTTAGCCCTACTGCGTAAAGCACGACAACACGAATCTAACGCAAAAAGAACTACTCAAATCGGAGTTAGGATGATTAAACAGCAAAGGATTAACGAGTAATGGCAAACTTGTAATTAACCTTATCTTCCATCTTGTTTCATCTCCATCTATACGTGGCCAAGGCAGCCAGGGAGATGTTGCTGCACGTCGTGAGGAAGGGTGAGGGGCCAGCCTCGGCCTGCTGGCCAGCCGGAGGGCGGCTCCAAGCCACGAGGACCAGCGGCGCCAGACAGCGTGGCGACAGGGCCGCTCAGAACAGCACCTGCCCGCACGAAGAGCGGCGTCGTTAGCTGCTAGGGCTTGGAAGATGAAGGCGGCAGCGGCGGAATCGGCGATACGAGCTCAGCAGCGGCGGACAACAACAGCGGCGGCGAACGGCAACAGCGGCGGCGGGCGGCGACAGCGGCGGCGGCGGCAACAGCGGCGGCGGCGGCAACAGCGGCAGCGGCGGCAATAGCGGCGGCGGCAACAGCGGCGGCGGCGGCAATAGCGGCGGCGGCGACAACAGCGGCGGAAAACAGGGCTAGCAGGCAGGCCGGACATATATATAGGGAGGAAGACTCTCCACCTTCACGTCAACTAGCGATATGGTGCTAATTGACGTTGCACCCTCCATCTTTACTAATAGGCCTAATTAATTATTAAAGCCCATTAGTAAATAAATGAATGGACATTTAGGATTATTGCACACAAGCTTTGGTGGAAAATGAGATATTTATTATTTTCGGAATTAATTAATTTCGTGGATAAAATAATTCTAGAAAAGTCCAGAATTATTATTTAAGCCGCGAAAAATACTCCGAAAGCTCCGAAAATTCGAGGGAATTTTTTTAGAGACATTATGGAACATGAGGAACCCAAATAAAGTATTTGGAGCTTATGAAAAGATGGATGAAGAGATCAAGGAAAAAGATTAAGCTTACGGAAATTGAAATTTTAAATCCAGAAAATGTCAAAAAGTTTTCCGGTGAGAAGTAAACGTCGTCCTATGGTATTTTAAAAATAATAGCACTCACCAACACCAAAGACAAGCATCACACAGACACCACATTAATAATTTAATATGAAAAAGTTTAAAACCACAATTTTCTATATTTAAATTAGTAGCAACTTAACTTATCTAATAAATTTATTCAAATATTGAAATCATTTATTTTAGTTAGTGTTTTTCATGCACAACCCAAAATAGAAAATTTTGGGTGTGACAGTACGTATGGAGCAAACCATGCACCTATCACGCACCGAAACTAACACTATCTCCAAAAGGACCGAAACGAGATTCTACATGACTCGCGTCACTTAGGAGTTCCATCGGGTGCGTCCAAAATGATTTCCGAGCTTATGGTACGTTTGGTGCTAACCGGGCACCTATCTTCAATCAAGATTAGCACTGTATCCAAACGGACCGAAACGAGCTTCCATTTGAGCCTCATCACCTAGGAGTACCATCCGGTGCGTCCAAAACGATTTCTGAGGCTATGCTACATTTGGCGCAAACAGTGCACCTATCTTGCACTAAAACTAACACTGTCTCCAAACGGTCCAAAACGAGCTTCCATTTAAGCCTCGACCCCAGGAGTACCATCCAGTGTATCCAAAATAATTTCTAAGCCTATGGTACGTATGACGCAAACCATGCACCTATCATACAACGAAACTAACACTATCTCCAAAAGGACCAAAACGAGATTCTACATGACCCACGTCACCTAGGTGTTCCATCGGGTGCGTCCAAAATAATTTCCGAGCTTACGGTACGTTCGGCGCAAACTGTGCACCTATCTTGAATCAAGATTAGCACTGTATCCAAATGGACTTAAACGACCATCCATTTGAGCCTCGTCACCTATGAGTATCATCCGGTGCGTCCAAAATGATTTTTTAGCCAATGGTACATTTGGCGCAAACCGTGCACCTATCTTGCACTGAAACTAACACTGTCTCCAAACGGTCCAAAACGAGCTTCCATTTGAGCCTTGACACCCAGGAGTACCATCCGGTGCATCCAAAACAATTTCTGAGCCTATGGTACGTATGGTGCGAACCATGCAACTATCATGCACCGGAACTAACACTATCTCCAAAAGGTCCGAAAGGAGATTCTACATGACCCACGTCACCTAGGAGTTCCATCGGGTGCGTCCAAAATGATTTCTATGGCTATGGTATGTTTGGTGCAAACCGTGCACCTATCTTGCACTGAAACTAACACTGTCTCCAAATGGACCGATATGAGCTTCCATTTGAGCCTCGTCACCCAGGAGTACCATCCGGTGCATCCAAAACAATTTCTTAGCCTATGGTACGTATGGAGCAAACCATGCACCTATCACACACCGAAACTAACACTATCTCCAAAAGGACCGAAACGAGATTCTACATGACTCGCGTCACCTAGGAGTTCCATCGGGTGCGTCCAAAATGATTTCCGAGCTTATGGTACGTTCGGTGCTAACCGGGCACCTATCTTGAATCAAGATTAGCACTGTATCCAAACGGACCGAAATGAGCTTCCATTTGAGCCTCATCACCTAGGAGTACCATCCGGTGCGTCCAAAACGATTTCTGAGGCTATGCTACATTTGGCGCAAACAGTGCACCTATCTTGCACTAAAACTAACAGTCTCCAAACGGTCCAAAACGAGCTTCCATTTGAGCCTCGACCCCAGGAGTACCATCCAGTGCATCCAAAATAATTTCTAAGCCTATGGTACGTATGGCACAAACCATGCACCTATCATACACCGAAACTAACACTATCTCCAAAAGGACCAAAACGAGATTCTACATGACCCACGTCACCTAGGTGTTCCATCGGGTGCGTCCAAAATAATTTCTGAGCTTACGGTACGTTCGGCGCAAACTGTGCACCTATCTTGAATCAAGATTAGCACTGTATCCAAATGGACTGAAACGACCATCCATTTGAGCCTCGTCACCTATGAGTATCATCCGGTGCGTCCAAAATGATTTTTTAGCCAATGGTACATTTGGCGCAAACCGTGCACCTATCTTGCACTGAAACTAACACTGTCTCCAAACGGTCCAAAACGAGCTTCCATTTGAGCCTTGACACCCAGGAGTACCATCCGGTGCATCCAAAACAATTTCTGAGCCTATGGTACGTATGGTGCGAACCATGCAACTATCATGCACCGGAACTAACACTATCTCCAAAAGGTCCGAAAGGAGATTCTACATGACCCACGTCACCTAGGAGTTCCATCGGGTGCGTCCAAAATGATTTCTGTGGCTATGGTATGTTTGGTGCAAACCGTGCACCTATCTTGCACTGAAACTAACACTGTCTCCAAATGGACCGATATGAGGTTCCATTTGAGCCTCGTCACCCAGGAGTACCATCCGGTGCATCCAAAACAATTTCTTAGCCTATGGTATGTATGGAGCAAACCATGCACCTATCACGCACCGAAACTAACACTATCTCCAAAAGGACCAAAACGAGATTCTACATGACTCGCGTCACCTAGGAGTTCCATCGGGTGCGTCCAAAATGATTTCCGAGCTTATGGTACGTTCGGTGCTAACCGGGCACCTATCTTGAATCAAGATTAGCACTGTATCCAAACGGACCGAAACGAGCTTCCATTTGAGCCTCATCACCTAGGAGTACCATCCGGTGCGTCCAAAACGATTTCTGAGGCTATGCTACATTTGGCGCAAACAGTGCACCTATCTTGCACTAAAACTAACACTGTCTCCAAACGGTCCAAAACGAGCTTCCATTTGAGCCTCGACCCCAGGAGTACCATCCAGTGCATCCAAAATAATTTCTAAGCCTATGGTACGTATGGCGCAAACCATGCACCTATCATACACCGAAACTAACACTATCTCCAAAAGGACCAAAACGAGATTCTACATGACCCACGTCACCTAGGTGTTCCATCGGGTGCGTCCAAAATAATTTCTGAGCTTACGGTACGTTCGGCGCAAACTGTGCACCTATCTTGAATCAAGATTAGCACTGTATCCAAATGGACTGAAACGACCATCCATTTGAGCCTCGTCACCTATGAGTATCATCCGGTGCGTCCAAAATGATTTTTTAGCCAATGGTACATTTGGCGCAAACCGTGCACCTATCTTGCACTGAAACTAACACTGTCTCCAAACGGTCCAAAACGAGCTTCCATTTGAGCCTTGACACCCAGGAGTACCATCCGGTGCATCCAAAACAATTTCTGAGCCTATGGTACGTATGGTGCGAACCATGCAACTATCATGCACCGGAACTAACACTATCTCCAAAAGGTCCGAAAGGAGATTCTACATGACCCACGTCACCTAGGAGTTCCATCGGGTGCGTCCAAAATGATTTCTGTGGCTATGGTATGTTTGGTGCAAACCGTGCACCTATCTTGCACTGAAACTAACACTGTCTCCAAATGGACCGATATGAGGTTCCATTTGAGCCTCGTCACCCAGGAGTACCATCCGGTGCATCCAAAACAATTTTTTAGCCTATGGTATGTATGGAGCAAACCATGCACCTATCACGCACCGAAACTAACACTATCTCCAAAAGGACCAAAACGAGATTCTACATGACTCGCGTCACCTAGGAGTTCCATCGGGTGCGTCCAAAATGATTTCCGAGCTTATGGTACGTTCGGTGCTAACCGGGCACCTATCTTGAATCAAGATTAGCACTGTATCCAAACGGACCGAAACGAGCTTCCATTTGAGCCTCATCACCTAGGAGTACCATCCGGTGCGTCCAAAACGATTTCTGAGGCTATGCTACATTTGGCGCAAACAGTGCACCTATCTTGCACTAAAACTAACACTGTCTCCAAACGGTCCAAAACGAGCTTCCATTTGAGCCTCGACCCCAGGAGTACCATCCAGTGCATCCAAAATAATTTCTAAGCCTATGGTACGTATGGCGCAAACCATGCACCTATCATACACCGAAACTAACACTATCTCCAAAAGGACCAAAACGAGATTCTACATGACCCACGTCACCTAGGTGTTCCATCGGGTGCGTCCAAAATAATTTCCGAGCTTACGGTACGTTCGGCGCAAACTGTGCACCTATCTTGAATCAAGATTAGCACTGTATCCAAATGGACTGAAACGACCATCCATTTGAGCCTCGTCACCTATGAGTATCATCCGGTGCGTCCAAAATGATTTTTTAGCCAATGGTACATTTGGCGCAAACCGTGCACCTATCTTGCACTGAAACTAACACTGTCTCCAAACGGTCCAAAACGAGCTTCCATTTGAGCCTTGACACCCAGGAGTACCATCCGGTGCATCCAAAACAATTTCTGAGCCTATGGTACGTATGGTGCGAACCATGCAACTATCATGCACCGGAACTAACACTATCTCCAAAAGGTCCGAAAGGAGATTCTACATGACCCACGTCACCTAGGAGTTCCATCGGGTGCGTCCAAAATGATTTCTGTGGCTATGGTATGTTTGGTGCAAACCGTGCACCTATCTTGCACTGAAACTAACACTGTCTCCAAATGGACCGATATGAGCTTCCATTTGAGCCTCGTCACCCAGGAGTACCATCCGGTGCATCCAAAACAATTTCTTAGCCTATGGTACGTATGGAGCAAACCATGCACCTATCACGCACCGAAACTAACACTATCTCCAAAAGGATCGAAACGAGATTCTACATGACTCGCGTCACCTAGGAGTTCCATCGGGTGCGTCCAAAATGATTTCCGAGCTTATGGTACGTTCGGTGCTAACCGGGCACCTATCTTGAATCAAGATTAGCACTGTATCCAAACGGACCGAAACGAGCTTACATTTGAGCCTCATCACCTAGGAGTACCATCCGGTGCGTCCAAAACGATTTCTGAGCCTATGCTACATTTGGCGCAAACAGTGCACCTATCTTGCACTAAAACTAACACTGTCTCCAAACGGTCTAAAACGAGCTTCCATTTGAGCCTAGACCCCAGGAGTACCATCCAGTGCATCCAAAATAATTTCTAAGCCTATGGTACGTATGGCGCAAACCATGCACCTATCATACACCGAAACTAACACTATCTCCAAAAGGACCAAAACGAGATTCTACATGACCCACGTCACCTAGGTGTTCCATCGGGTGCGTCCAAAATAATTTTTGAGCTTACGGTACGTTCGACGCAAACTGTGCACCTATCTTGAATTAAGATTAGCACTGTATCCAGATGGACTGAAACGACCTTCCATTTGAGCCTCGTCACCTATGAGTACTATCCGGTGTGTCCAAAATGATTTTTTAGCCAAAGGTACATTTGGTGCAAACCATGCACCTTCTTGCACTGAAACTAACGCTGTCTCCAAACGGTCCAAAATGAGATTCCATTTGAGCCTCGACACCCAGGAGTACCATCCGATGCACCCAAAACAATTTCTGAGCCCATGGTCGTATGGAGCAAACCATGCACCTATCATGCACAAAACTAACAGAATCTCCAAAAGGACCGAAAGGATATTCTACATGACTCACGTCACCTACGTGTTCCATCGGGGGCGTCCAAAATGATTTCTATGGCTATGGTACGCTTGGTGCAAACTGTGGATCTATCTTACACCGATACTAACACTATCTCTAAATGGACCGAAAGGAGATTCTACATGACCCACATCACCTAGGAGTTCCATTGGGTGCGTCCAAAATGATTTCTGAGGCTATGATGTGTTTGGTGCAAACCGTGGATCTATCTTGCACCAAGATTAACACTATTTATAAACGGACCAAAATGAGATTCTATATGACCCACGTCACCTAGGAGTTCCATCGGGTGCGTCCAAAATGATTTTCGAGCTTACGGTACATTCGGCGCAAACTGTGCACCTATCTTGAATCAAGATTAGCACTATATCCAAATGGACTGAAATGAGCTTCCATTTGAGCCTCGTCGCCTATGAGTACCATCCGGTGCGTCCAAAATGATTTTTTAGCCTATGGTACATTTGGCGCACACCGTGCACCTATCTTGCACTGAAACTAACATTGTCTCCAAACGGTCCAAAACGAGATTCCATTTGAGCCTCGACACCCAGGAGTACCATCCGATGCATCCAAAACAATTTCTGAGCCCATGGTACGTATGGAGCAAACCGTGCACCTGTCATGCACCAAAACTAACACAATCTCCAAAAGGACTGAAATGAGATTCTACATGACCCATGTCACCTAGGAGTTCCATCGGGTGCATCCAAAATGATTTCCGAGCTTATGGTACGTTCGGCGCAAACCGTGCACCTATCTTGAATCAAGATTAGCACTGTATCCAAACGGAACGAAACGAGCTTCCATTTGAGCCTCGTCGCCTAGGAGTACCATCCGGTGTGTCCAAAATGATTTTCGAGCTTACGGTACATTCAGCGCAAACCGTGCACCTATCTTGAATCAAGATTAGCACTGTATCCAAATGGACCGAAACGAACTTCCATTTGAGCCTCATTACCTATGAGTACCATCCGGTACGTCCAAAATGATTTGTTAGCCTATGGTACATTTGGTGCAAACAGTGCACCTATCTCGCACTGAAACTAACACTGTCTCCAAATGGACCGAAATGAGCTTCCATTTGAGCCTCGTCACCCAGGAGTACCATCCGGTGCATCCAAAACAATTTCTTAGCCTATGGTACGTATGGAGCAAACCATGCACCTATCACGCACTGAAACTAACAGTATCTCCAAAAGGACCGAAACGAGATTCTACATGACTCACGTCACCTAGGAGTTCCATCAGATGCGTCCAAAATGATTTTCGAGCTTACGGTACATTCGGCGTAAATCGTGCACCTATCTTGAATCAAGATTAGCACTGTATCCAAACGGACCGAAATGAGCTTCCATTTGAGCCTCGTCACCTAGGAGTACCATCCGGTGCGTCCAAAACGATTTCTGAGGCTATGCTACATTTGGCGCAAACAGTGCACCTATCTTGCACTAAAACTAACACTGTCTCCAAACGGTCCAAAACGAGCTTCCATTTGAGCCTCGACCCCAGGGGTACCATCCAGTGCATCTAAAACAATTTCTGAGCCTATGTGTGGCGCAAACCATGCACCTTTCATACACCGAAACTAACACTATCTCCAAAAGGACCAAAACGAGATTCTACATGACCCACGTCACCTAGGAGTTCCATCGGGTGCGTCCAAAATAATTTCCGAGCTTACGGTACGTTCGGCGCAAACTGTGCACCTATCTTGAATCAAGATTAGCACTGTATCCAAATGGACTGAAACGACCATCCATTTGAGCCTCGTCACCTATGAGTACCATCCGGTGCGTCCAAAATGATTTTTTAGCCAATGGTACATTTGGCGCAAACCGTGCACCTATCTTGCACTGAAACTAACACTGTCTCCAAACGGTCCAAAACGAGATTCCATTTGAGCCTCGACACCCCGGAGTACCATCCGATGCACCCAAAACAATTTCTGAGCCCATGGTACGTTTGGAGCAAACCATGCACCTATCATGCACAAAACTAACAGAATCTCCAAAAGGACCGAAAGGATATTCTACATGACCCACGTCACCTAGGTGTTCTATCAGGTGCGTCCAAAATGATTTCTGTGGCTACGGTACGTTTGGTGCAAACTGTGGATCTATCTTACACCGAGACTAACACTATCTCTAAATGGACCGAAAGGAGACTCTACATGACCCACGTCACCTAGGAGTTCCATCAGGTGCGTCCAAAATGATTTCTGAGGCTATGATGCGTTTGGTGCAAACCATGGATCTATCTTGCACCAAGATTAACACTATTTATAAATGGACCAAAACGAGATTCTACATGACCCACGTCACCTAGGAGTTCCATCGGGTGCGTTCAAAATGACTTCCGAGCTTACAGTACATCAGGCGCAAACCGTGCACCTATCTTGAATCAAGATTAGCACTGTATCCAAACGGACCGAAACGAGCTTCCATTTGAGCCTTGACACCCAGGAGTACCATCCGGTGCATCCAATACAATTTCTGAGCCTATGGTACCTTTGGCGCAAACCATGCAACTATCATGCACCGAAACTAACACTTTCTCCAAAAAGGATTGAAACGAGATTCTACATGACGCACGTCACCTAGGAGTTCCATCGGGTGCGTCCGAAATGATTTCTGTGGCTATGGTACGTTTGGTGCAAACCGTGCACCTTTCTTGCACTAAAACTAACACTGTCTCCAAATGGACCGAAATGAGCTTCCATTTGAGCCTCGTCACCCAGGAGTACCATCCGGTGCATCCAAAACAATTTCTTAGCCTATGGTACGTATGGAGCAAACCATGCACCTATCACGCACTGAAACTAACACTATCTCCAAAAGGTCCGAAACGAGATTCTACATGACTCACGTCACCTAGGAGTTCCATCAGATGCGTCCAAAATGATTTCCGAGCTTACGGTACATTCGGCGTAAATCGTGCACCTATCTTGAATCAAGATTAGTACTGTATCCAAACGGACCGAAACGAGCTTCCATTTGAGCCTCGTCACCTAGGAGTACCATCCGGTGCGTCCAAAACGATTTCTGAGGCTATGCTACATTTGGCGCAAACAGTGCACCTATCTTGCACTAAAACTAACACTGTCTCCAAACGGTCCAAAACGAGCTTCCATTTGAGCCTCGACCCCAGGAGTACCATCCAGTGCATCTAAAACAATTTCTGAGCCTATGTGTGGCGCAAACCATGCACCTTTCATACACCGAAACTAACACTATCTCCAAAAGGACCAAAACGAGATTCTACATGACCCACGTCACCTAGGAGTTCCATCGGGTGCGTCCAAAATAATTTCCGAGCTTACGGTACGTTCGGCGCAAACTGTGCACCTATCTTGAATCAAGATTAGCACTGTATCCAAATGGACTGAAACGACCATCCATTTGAGCCTCGTCACCTATGAGTACCATCCGGTGCGTCCAAAATGATTTTTTAGCCAATGGTACATTTGGCGCAAACCGTGCACCTATCTTGCACTGAAACTAACACTGTCTCCAAACGGTCCAAAACGAGATTCCATTTGAGCCTCGACACCCCGGAGTACCATCCGATGCACCCAAAACAATTTCTGAGCCCATGGTACGTTTGGAGCAAACCATGCACCTATCATGCACAAAACTAACAGAATCTCCAAAAGGACCGAAAGGATATTCTACATGACCCACGTCACCTAGGTGTTCTATCAGGTGCGTCCAAAATGATTTCTGTGGCTACGGTACGTTTGGTGCAAACTGTGGATCTATCTTACACCGAGACTAACACTATCTCTAAATGGACCGAAAGGAGACGCTACATGACCCACGTCACTTAGGAGTTCCATCAGGTGCGTCCAAAATGATTTCTGAGGCTATGATGCGTTTGGTGCAAACCATGGATCTATCTTGCACCAAGATTAACACTATTTATAAATGGACCAAAACGAGATTCTACATGACCCATGTCACCTAGGAGTTCCATCGGGTGCGTTCAAAATGACTTCCGAGCTTACAGTACATCAGGCGCAAACCGTGCACCTATCTTGAATCAAGATTAGCACTGTATCCAAACGGACCGAAACGAGCTTCCATTTGAGCCTTGACACCTAGGAGTACCATCCGGTGCATCCAATACAATTTCTGAGCCTATGGTACCTATGGCGCAAACCATGCAACTATCATGCACCGAAACTAACACTATCTCCAAAAAGGATTGAAACGAGATTCTACATGACGCACGTCACCTAGGAGTTCCATCGGGTGCGTCCAAAATGATTTCTGTGGCTATGGTACGTTTGGTGCAAACCGTGCACCTTTCTTGCACTAAAACTAACACTGTCTCCAAATGGACCGAAATGAGCTTCCATCTGAGCCTCGTCACCCAGGAGTACCATCCGGTGCATCCAAAACAATTTCTTAGCCTATGGTACGTATGGAGCAAACCATGCACCTATCACGCACCGAAACTAACACTATCTCCAAAAGGACCGAAACGAGATTCTACATGACTCATGTCACCTAAGAGTTCCATCGGGTGCGTCCAAAATAATTTCTGAGCTTACGGTACATTCGGCGTAAACCGTGCACCTATCTTGAATCAAGATTAGCACTGTATCCAAACGGACCGAAACGAGCTTCCATTTGAGCCTCATCACCTAGGAGTACCATCCGGTGCGTCCAAAACGATTTCTGAGGCTATGCTACATTTGGCGCTAACAGTGCACCTATCTTGCACTAAAACTAACATTGTCTCCAAACGGTCCAAAACGAGCTTCCATTTGAGCCTCGACCCCAGGAGTACCATCCAGTGCATCTAAAACAATTTATGAGCCTACGTATGGCGCAAACCATGCACCTATCATACACCGAAACTAACACTATCTCCAAAAGGACCAAAACGAGATTCTACACGACCCACGTCACCTAGGAGTTCCATCGGGTGCGTCCAAAATAATTTCCGAGCTTACGGTACATTCGGCGCAAACTATGCACCTATCTTGAATCAAGATTAGCACTGTATCCAAATAGACTAAAACGACCATCCATTTGACCCTCGTCACCTATGAGTACCATCTGGTGCGTCCAAAATGATTTTTTAGCCAATGGTACATTTGGCGCAAACCGTGCACCTATCTTGCACTGAAAGTAACACTGTCTCCAAACTATCCAAAACGAGATTCCATTTGAGCCTCGACACCCCGGAGTACCATCCGATGCACCCAAAACAATTTCTGAGCCCATGGTATGTATGGAGCAAACCATGCACCTATCATGCACAAAACTAACAGAATCTCCAAAAGGACCGAAAGGATATTCTACATGACCCACGTCACTTAGGTGTTCTATCAGGTGCGTCCAAAATGATTTCTGTGGCTACGGTACGTTTGGTGCATACTGTGGATCTATCTTAGACCGAGACTAACACTATCTCTAAATGGACCGAAAGGAGACTCTACATGACCCACGTCACCTTGGAGTTCCATCGGGTGCGTCCAAAATGATTTCTGAGGCTATGATGCGTTTGGTGCAAACCATGGATCTATCTTGCACCAAGATTAACACTATTTATAAATGGACCAAAACGAGATTCTACATGACCCACGTCACCTAGGAGTTCCATCGGGTGCGTCCAAAATGACTTCCGAGCTTACAGTACATTAGGCACAAACCGTGCACCTATCTTGAATCAAGATTAGCACTGTATCCAATTGGACCGAAACGAGCTTCCATTTGAGCCTTGACACCCAGGAGTACCATCCGGTGCATCCAAAACAATTTCTGAGCCTATGGTACGTATGGCGCAAACCATGCAACTATCATGCACCAAAACTAACACTATCTCCAAAAAGGACTGAAAGGAGATTCTATATGACCCACGTCACCTAGGAGTTCCATCGGGTGCGTCCAAAATAATTTCTGTGGCTATGGTACGTTTGTTGCAAACCGTGCACCTTTCTTGCACTGAAACTAACACTGTCCCCAAATGGACCGAAATGAGCTTCCATTTGAGCCTCGTCACCCAGGAGTACCATCCGGTGCATCCAAAATAATTTCTGAGCCTATGGTACGTATGGCGCAAACCATGCACCTATCACGCACCAAAACTAACACTATCTCCAAAAGGACCGAAACGAGATTCTACATGACTCACGTCACCTAGGAGTTCCATCGGGTGCGTCCAAAATGATTTCCGAGCTTACGGTTTGTTCAGCGCAAACCATGCACCTATCTTGAATCAAGATTAGCACTGTATCCAAATGGACCGAAATGAGCTTCCATTTGAGCCTCATTACCTATGAGTACCATCCGGTGCGTCCAAAATGATTTGTTATCCTATGGTACATTTGGCGCAAACCGTGCACCTATCTTGCACTGAAACTAACTTGCCTCCAAATGGTCCAAAACGAGATTCCATTTGAGCCTCGACACCCAAGAGTACCATCCGATGCATCCAAAACAATTTCTGAGCCCATGGTACGTATGGAGCAAACCGTGCACCTATGATGCACCAAAACTAACACAATCTCCAAAAGGACCGAAAGGAGATTCTACATGACCCACGTCACCTAGGAGTTCCATCGGGTGCATCCAAAATGATTTCTGAGGCTGTGATGCGTTTGGTGCAAACCATGGATCTATCTTGCACCAAGATTAACACTATTTATAAATGGACCAAAACGAGATTCTACATGACCCACGTCACCTAGGAGTTCCATCGGGTGCGTCCAAAATGACTTCCGAGCTTACATTACATTAGGCGCAAACCGTGCACCTATCTTGAATCAAGATTAGCACTGTATCCAAACGGACCGAAACGAGCTTCCATTTGAGCCTTGACACCCAGGAGTACCATCCGGTGCATCCAAAACAATTTCTGAGCCTATGGTACGTATGGCGCAAACCATGCAACTATCATGCACCGAAACTAACACTATCTCCAAAAAGGACTGAAAGGAGATTCTACATGACCCACGTCACCTAGGAGTTCCATCGGGTGCATCCAAAATGATTTCTGTGGCTATGGTACGTTTGTTGCAAACCGTGCACCTTTCTTGCACTGAAACTAACACTGTGCCCAAATGGACCGAAATGAGCTTCCATTTGAGCCTCATCACCCAGGAGTACCATCCGGTGCATCCAAAACAATTTCTTAGCCTATGGTACGTACGGCGCAAACCATGCACCTATCACGCACCAAAACTAACACTATCTCCAAAAGGACCGAAACGAGATTCTACATGACTCACGTCACCTAGGAGTTCCATCGGGTGCGTCCAAAATGATTTTCGAGCTAACGGTTTGTTCAGCGCAAACCATGCACCTATCTTGAATCAAGATTAGCACTGTATCCAAATGGACCGAAATGAGCTTCCATTTGAGCCTCATTACCTATGAGTACCATCCGGTGCGTCCAAAATGATTTGTTATCCTATGGTACATTTGGCGCAAACCGTGCACCTATCTTGCACTGAAACTAACTTGCCTCCAAATGGTCCAAAACGAGATTCCATTTGAGCCTCGACACCCAAGAGTACCATCCGATGCATCCAAAACAATTTGTGAGCCCATGGTACGTATGGAGCAAACCGTGCACCTATGATGCACCAAAACTAACACAATCTCCAAAAGGACCGAAAGGAGATTCTACATGACCCACGTCACCTAGGAGTTCCATCGGGTGCATCCAAAATGATTTCTGAGGCTGTGATAGGTTTGGTGCAAATTGTGCATCTATATTGCACTATGATTAACACTATCTATAAATGGACTGAAATGAGATTCTACATGACCCACGTCAGCTAGGAGTTCCATCGGGTGCGTCCAAAATGATTTCAGAGCTTACAGTACGTTCGGCGCAAACCATGCACCTATCTTGAATCAAGATTAGCACTGTATCCAAACGGAGCGAAACGAGCTTCCATTTGAGCCTCGTCACCTAGGAGTACCATCCGGTGCATCCAAAACGATTTCTGAGGCTATGGTACATTTGGTGCAAACCGTGCACCTATCTTGCACTGAAACTAACACTGTCTCCAAATGGACCGAAATGAGCTTCCATTTGAGCCTTGTCACCCAGGAGTACCATCCGGTGCATCCAAAACAATTCCTTAGCCTATGGTACGTATGGAGCAAACCATGCATCTATCACGCACCGAAACTAACACTATCTCCAAAAGGACCGAAACGAGATTCTACATGACTCACGTCACCTACGAGTTCCATCGGGTGCGTCCAAAATGATTTCCGAGCTTACGGTACGTTCGGCGCAAACCGTGCACCTATCTTGAATCAAGATTAGCACTGTATCCAAACGGACCGAAACGAGCTTCCAATTGAGCCTCGTCACCTAGGAGTACCATCAGGTGCGTCCAAAACGATTTATGAGGCTATGCTACATTTGGCGCAAACAGTGCACCTATCTTGCACTAAAATTAACACTGTCTCCAAACGGTCTAAAACGAGCTTCCATTTGAGCCTCGACCCTAGGAGTACCATCCAGTGCATCCAAAACAATTTCTGAGCCTACATATGGCGCAAACCATGCACCTATCATACACCAAAACTAACACTATCTCCAAAAGGACCAAAACGAGATTCTACATGACCCACGTCACCTAGGAGTTCCATCGGGTCTGTCCAAAATAATTTCCGAGCTTACGGTACGTTCGGCGCAAACTGTGCACCTATCTTGAATCAAGATTAGCACTGTATCCAAATGGACTGAAACGACCTTCCATTTGAGCCTCGTCACCTATGAGTACCATCCGGTGCGTCCAAAATGATTTTTTAGCCAATGGTACATTTGGCGCAAACCGTGCGCCTATCTTGCACTGAAACTAACACTGTCTCCAAACGGTCCAAAACGAGATTCCATTTGAGCCTCGACACCCCGGAGTACCATCCGATGCACCCAAAACAATTTCTGAGCCCGTGGTACGTATGGAGCAAACCATGCACCTATCATGCACAAAACTAACAGAATCTCCAAAAGGACCGAAAGGATATTCTACATGACCCACATCACCTAGGTGTTCCATCAGGTGCGTCCAAAATGATTTCTGTGGCTACGGTACGTTTGGTGCAAACTGTGGATCTATCTTACACCGAGACTAAAACTATCTCTAAATGGACCAAAAGGAGACTCTACATGACCCACGTCACCTAGGAGTTCCATCGGGTGCGTCTAAAATGATTTCTGAGGCTATGATGCGTTTGGTGCGAACCATGGATCTATCTTGCACCAAGATTAACACTATTTATAAATGGACCAAAACGAGATTCTACATGACCCACGTCACCTAGGAGTTCCATCGGGTGCGTCCAAAATGACTTCCGAGCTTACAGTACATTAGGCGCAAACCGTGCACCTATCTTGAATCAAGACTAGCACTGTATCCAAACGGACCGAAACGAGCTTCCATTTGAGCCTTGACACCCAGGAGTACCATCCGGTGCATCCAAAACAATTTCTGGGCCTATGGTACGTATGGCGCAAACCATGCACCTATCATACACCGAAACTAACACTATCTCCAAAAGGACCAAAAGGAGATTCTACATGACCCACGTCACCTAGGAGTTCCATCGGGTGCGTCCAAAATGATTTATGAGCTTACGGTACGTTCGGCGTAAACCATGCACCTATCTTGAATCAAGATTAGTACTATATCCAAACGGACTGAAACGAACTTCTATTTGAGCCTCGTCACCTTGGAGTACAATTTGGTGCGTCCAAAACGATTTCTGATGCTATGGTACATTTGGTGCAAACCATGCACCTATCATGCACCGAAACTAACACTATCTCGAAAAGGACCTAAATGAGATTCTACATGACTCACGTCACCTAGGAGTTCCATCGGGTGCGTTCAAAATGATTTCTGAGCTTACAGTACGTTCGGCGCAAACCATGCACCTATCTTGAATCAAGATTAGCATTGTATCCAAACGGACCGAAACGAGCTTCCATTTGAGCCTCGTCACCTAGGAGTACCATCCGATGCACCCAAAACAATTTCTGAGCCCATGGTACGTATGGAGCAAACCATGCACCTATCATGCACAAAACTAACAGAATCTCCAAAAGGACCGAAAGGATATTCTACATGACCCACGTCACCTAGGTGTTCCATCAGGTGCGTCCAAAATGATTTCTGTGGCTACGGTACGTTTGGTGCAAACTGTGGATCTATCTTACACCGAGACTAACACTATCTCTAAATGGACCAAAAGGAGACTCTACATGACCCACGTCACCTAGGAGTTCCATCGGGTGCGTCCAAAATGATTTCTGAAGCTATGATGCGTTTGGTGCAAACCATGGATCTATCTTGCACCAAGATTAACACTATTTATAAATGGACCAAAACGAGATTCTACATGACCCACGTCACCTAGGAGTTCCATCGGGTGCGTCCAAAATGACTTCCGAGCTTACAGTACATTAGGCGCAAACCGTGCACCTATCTTGAATCAAGACTAGCACTGTATCCAAACGGACCGAAACGAGCTTCCATTTGAGCCTTGACACCCAGGAGTACCATCCGGTGCATCCAAAACAATTTCTGGGCTTATGGTACGTATGGCGCAAACCATGCACCTATCATACACCGAAACTAACACTATCTCCAAAAGGACCAAAAGGAGATTCTACATGACCCACGTCACCTAGGAGTTCCATCGGGTGCGTCCAAAATGATTTATGAGATTACGGTACGTTCGGCGCAAACCATGCACCTATCTTGAATCAAGATTAGCACTATATCCAAACGGACTGAAACGAACTTCTATTTGAGCCTCGTCACCTTGGAGTACCATCCGGTGCGTCCAAAACGATTTCTGATGCTATGGTACATTTGGTGCAAACCATGCACCTATCATGCACCGAAACTAACACTATCTCCAAAAGGACCGAAATGAGATTCTACATGACTCACGTCACCTAGGAGTTCCATCGGGTGCGTCCAAAATGATTTCTAAGCTTACGGTACGTTCAGCGCAAACCGTGCACTTATCTTGAATCAAGATTAGCACTGTATCCAAATGGACCGAAACGAGCTTCCATTTGAGCCTCGTTACCTATGAGCACCATCCGTCGCGTCCAAAATGATTTGTTAGCCTCTGGTACATTTGGCGCAAACCGTGCACCTTTCTTGCACTGAAACTAACACTGTCTTGAAACGGTCCAAAACGAGATTCCATTTGAGCCTCGACACCCAGGAGTACCATCCGATGCATCCAAAACAATTTCTGAGCCCATGGTATGTATGGAGCAAACCGTGCACCTCTCATGCACCAAAACTAACACAATCTCCAAAAGGACCGAAAGGAGATTCTACATGACCCACGTCACCTAGGATTTCCATCGGGTGCATCCAAAATAATTTCTGAGGATGTGATAGGTTTGGTGCAAACTGTGGATCTATATTGCACTGTGATTAACACTATCTATAAATGGACTGAAATGACATTCTACATGACCCAAGTCAGCTAGGAGTTCCATTGGGTGTGTCCAAAATGATTTCCGAGCTTACGGTACATTCGGCGCAAACCGTGCCCCTATCTCGAATCAAGATTAGCACTGTATCCAAACGGACCAAAACGAGCTTCCATTTGAGCCTCGTCACCTAGGAGTACCATCCAGTGCGTCCGAAACGATTTCTGAGACTATGGTACATTCGGTGTAAACCGTGCACCTATCTTGCACTGAAACTAACACTATCTCCAAACGGTCCAAAACGAGCTTCCATTTGAGCCTTGACACCCAAGAGTACCATCTGGTGCATCCAAAACAATTTCTGAGCCTATGGTACGTATGGCGCAAACCATGCAACTATCATGCACCAAAACTAACACTATCTCCAAAAGGACCGAAAGGAGATTCTACATGACCCATGTCACCTAGGAGTTCCATCGGGTGCGTCCTAAATGATTTCTGTGGCTATGGTACGTTTGGTGCAAACCGTGCACCTATCTTGCACTAAAACTAACACTGTCTCCAAATGGACCGAAATGAGCTTCCATTTGAGCCTCGTCACCTAGGAGTACCATCCGGTGCATCCAAAACTATTTCTTAGCCTATGGTACATATGGCGCAAACCATGCACCTATCATGCACTAAAACTAACACTATCTCCAAAAGGACCGAAACGAGATTCTACATGACTCACGTCACCTAGGAGTTCCATCGGGTGCATCCAAAATGATTTCTAAACTTACGGTACGTTCGGCGCAAACCGTGCACCTATCTTGAATCAAGACTAGCACTGTATCCAAACGGACCGAAACGAGCTTCCATTTGAGCCTCGTCACCTAGGAGTACCATCCGGTGCATCCAAAACGATTTCTGAGCCTATGGTACGTATGGTGCAAACCATGCACCTATCATACACCGAAACTAACACTATCTCCAAGAGGACCAAAACGAGATTCTACTTGACCCACGTCACCTAGGAGTTCCATCGGGTGTGTCCAAAATGATTTCTGAGCTTACGGTACATTCGGCGCAACCCATGCACCTATCTTGAATCAAGATTAGCACTATATCCGAAGGACCGAAACGAACTTCTATTTGAGCCTCGTCACCTAGGAGTACCATCCGGTGCATCCAAAATGATTTCTGATGCTATGGAACATTTAGTGCAAACCATGCACCTATCATGCACCAAAACTAACATTATCTCCAAAAGGACCAAAACAAGATTTTACATGACTCACGTCACCCAGAAGTTCCATCGGGTGCGTCCAAAATGATTTCCGATCTTACGGTACGTTCGGCGCAAACCGTGCACCTATCTTGAATTAAGATTAGCACTGTATCCAAACGGACCGAAACGAGCTTCCATTTGAGCCTCGTCACCTAGGAGTACCATCCGGTGCGTCCAAAACGATTTCTAAGGCTATGGTACATTTGGTGCAAACCATGCACCTATCTTGCACTGAAACTAACTCTGTCTCCAAACGGTCCAAAATGAGCTTCCATTTGAGCCTTGACACCCAGGAGTACCATCCAGTGCATCCAAAACAATTTCGGAGCCTATGGTACGTATGGCGCAAACCATGCAACTATCATGCACCGTAACTAACACTATCTCCAAAAGGACCGAAAGGAGATTATACATGACCCACATCACCTAGGAGTTCCATCGGGTGCGTCCTAAATGATTTCTGTGGCTATGGTACAGTTGGTGCAAACCGTGCACCTATCTTGCACTGAAACTAACACTGTCTCCAAATGGACCGAAATCAGCTTCCATTTGAGCCTCGTCACCTAGGAGTACCATCCGGCGCATCCAAAACAATTTCTTAGCCTTTGGTACGTATGGCACAAACCATGCACCTATCACGCACCGACACTAACACTATCTTCAAAAGGACCGAAACGAGATTCTACATGACTCACGTCACCTAGGAGTTCCAACGGGTGCGTCCAAAATGATTTCCGAGGCTACGGTACGTTCAGCGCAAACCGTGCACCTATCTTGAATCAAGATTAGCACTATATCCAAACGGACCGAAACGAACTTCCATTTGAGACTCGTCACCTAGGAGTACCATCCGGTGCGTCCAAAATGATTTCTGATGCTATGGTACATTTGGTGCAAACCATGCACCTATCATGCACCGAAACTAACACTATCTCCAAAAGGACCGAAACCAGATTTTACATGACTCACGTCACCTAGGAGTTCCATCAGGTGCGTCCAAAATGATTTCCGAGCTTACGATACGTTCAGCGCAAACCGTGCACCTATCTTGAATCAAGATTAGCACTGTATCCAAATGGACCGAAATGAGCTTCCATTTGAGCCTCGTTACCTATGAGCACCATCCGTTGCGTCCAAAATGATTTGTTAGCCTATGGTACATTTGGCGCAAACCGTGCACCTTTCTTGCACTGAAACTAACACTGTCTTCAAACAGTCCAAAACGAGATTCCATTTGGGCCTCGACACCCAGGAATACCATCCGATGCATCTAAAACAATTTCTGAGCCCATGGTACGTATGGAGGAAACCGTGCACCTCTCATGCACCAAAACTAACACAATCTCCAAAAGGACCGAAAGGAGATTCTACATGACCCACGTCACCTAGGATTTCCATCGGGTGCATCCAAAATAATTTCTGAGGCTGTGATAGGTTTGGTGCAAACTGTGGATCTATATTGCACTGTGATTAACACTATCTATAAATGGACTGAAATGAGATTCTACATGACCCAAGTCAGCTAGGAGTTCCATCGGGTGTGTCCAAAATGATTTCCGAGCTTACGGTACGTTCGGCGCAAACCGTGCCCCTATCTCGAATCAAGATTAGCACTGTATCCAAACGGACCGAAACGAGCTTCCATTTGAGCCTCGTCACCAAGGAGTACTATCCGGTGCGTCCAAAACGATTTCTGAGGCTATGGTACATTTGGTGCAAACCATGCACCTATCTTGCACTGAAACTAACACTGTCTCCAAACGGTCCAAAATGAGCTCCATTTGAGCCTTGACACCCAGGAGTACCATCCAGTGCATCCAAAACAATTTCTGAGCCTATGGTACGTATGGCGCAAACCATGCAACTATCATGCACCGAAACTAACACTATCTCCAAAAGGACCGAAAGGAGATTCTACATGACCCACGTCACCTAGGAGTTCCATCGGGTGCGTCCTAAATGATTTCTATGGCTATGGTACAGTTGGTGCAAACCGTGCACCTATCTTGAACTGAAACTAACACTGTCTCCAAATGGACCGAAATGAGCTTCCATTTGAGCCTCGTCACCCAGGAGTACCATCCGGCGCATCCAAAACAATTTCTTAGCCTTTGGTACGTATGGCACAAACCATGCACCTATCACGCACCGAAACTAACACTATCTTCAAAAGGACCGAAATGAGATTCTACATGACTCACGTCACCTTGGAGTTCCAACGGGTGCGTCCAAAATGATTTCCGTGGTTACGGTACGTTCAGCGCAAACCGTGCACCTATCTTGAATCAAGATTAGCACTATATCCAAAAGGACCGAAACGAACTTCCATTTGAGACTCGTCACCTAGGAGTACCATCCGGTGCGTCCAAAACAATTTCTGATGCTATGTTACATTTGGTGCAAACCATGCACCTATCATGCACCGAAACTAATACTATCTCCAAAAGGACCGAAACAAGATTTTACATGACTCACGTCACCTAGGAGTTCCATCGGGTGCGTCCAAAATGATTTCCGAGCTTACGGTACGTTCAGCGCAAACCGTGCACCTATCTTGAATCAAGATTAGCACTGTATCTAAATGGACCGAAACGAGCTTCCATTTGAGCCTCGTTACCTATGAGTCCCATCCGGTGCGTCCAAAATGATTTGTTAGCCTATGGTACATTTGGCGTAAACCGTGCACCTATCTTGCACTGAAACTAACACTATCTCCGAACGGTCTAAAACGAGATTCCATTTGAGCCTCGACACCCAGGAGTACCATCCGATGCATCTAAAACAATTTCTGAGCCCATGGTACGTATGGAGCAAACCGTGCACCAATCATGCACCAAAACTAACACAATCTCCAAAAAGGACCGAAAGGAGATTCTACATGACCCACGTCAACTAGGAGTTCCATCGGGTGCTTCCAAAATGATTTCTGAGGCTCTGATAGGTTTGTTGCAAACTGTGGATCCATATTGCACTGTGATTAACACTATCTATAAATGGACCGAAATGAGATTCTACATGACCCACGTCAGCTAGGAGTTCCATCGGGTCCGTCCAAAATGATTTCCGAGCTTACGGTACGTTCGGCACAAACCATGCACCTATCTTGAATCAAGATTAGCACTGTATCCAAACGGACCGAAATGATCTTCCATTTGAGCCTCATCACCTACGAGTACCATCCGGTGCATCCAAAATGATTTCTGAGGCTATGGTACATTTGGTGCAAACCGTGCACCTATCTTGCACTCAAACTAACACTGTCTCCAAACGGTTCAAAACGAGCTTCCATTTGAGCCTTGACACCTAGGAGTACCATCCGGTGCAACCAAAACAATTTCTGAGAATACGGTACGTATGGCGCAAACCATGCAACTATCATGCATCGAAACTAACACTATCTCCAAAAGGACCGAAAGGAAATTCTACATGACCCACGTCAGCTAGGAGTTCCATCGGGTGCGTCCAAAATGATTTCTGTGGCTATGGTACGTTTGTTGCAAACCGTGCACCTATCTTGCACTGAAACTAACACTATCTCCAAATAGACCAAAATGGGCTTCCATTTGAGCCTCGTCACCCAGGAGTACCATCCGGTGCATCCAAAACAATTTCTTAGCCTATGGTACGTATGGCACAAACCATGCACCTATCACGCACCGACACTAACACTATCTTCAAAAGGACCGAAACGAGATTCTACATGACTCACGTCACCTAGGAGTTCCATCGGATGCGTCCAAAATGATTTCTGAGCTTACGGTACGTTCGGCACAATCCGTGCACCTATCTTGAATCAAGATTAGCACTGTATCCAAACAGACCGAAACGAGCTTCCATTTGAGCCTCGTCACCTAGGAGTACCATCCGGTGCGTCCAAAATGATTTATGAGGCTATGCTACATTTGGCGCAAACAGTGCACCTATCTTGCACTAAAACTAACACTGTCTCCAAACGGTCCAAAACGAGCTTCCATTTGAGCCTCGATCCCAGGAGTACTATCCAGTGCATCCAAAACAATTTCTGAGCCTATGGTACGTATGGCGCAAACCATGCACCTATCATACACCGAAACTAACACTATCTCCAAAAGGACCAAAACGAGATTCTACATGACCCACGTCACCTAGGAGTTCCATCAGGTGCGTCCAAAATGATTTCCGAGCTTACGGTACGTTCGGCGCAAACTGTGCACCTATCTTGAATCAAGATTAGCACTGTATCCAAATGGATCGAAACGACCTTCCATTTGAGCCTCGTCACCTATGAGTACCATCCGCTGCGTCCAAAATGATTTTTTAGCCAATGGTACATTTGGCGCAAACCGTGCACCTATGTTGCACTGAAACTAACACTGTCTCCAAACGGTCCAAAACGAGACTCCATTTGAGCCTCAACACCCAGGAGTACCATCCGATGCACCCAAAACAATTTCTGAGCCCATGGTACGTATGGAGCAAATCATGCACCTATGATGTACAAAACTAACAGAATCTCCAAAAGGACCGAAAGGATATTCTACATGACCCACGTCACCTAGGTGTTACATCGGGTGCGTCCAAAATGATTTATGTGGCTATGGTACGTTCGGTGCAAACTGTGGATCTATCTTACACCAAGACTAACACTATTTCTAAATGGACGAAAGGAGATTCTACATGACCCACGTCACCTAGGAGTTCCATCGGGTGCGTCCAAAATGATCTCTGAGGCTATGTTGCGTTTGGTGCAAACTGTGGATCTATCTTGCACCAATATTAACACTATTTATAAATGGACCAAAACGAGATTCTACATGACCCACGTCACCTAGGAGTTCCATCGGATGCGTCTAAAATGTTTTCCGAGCTTACAGTACATTAGGCGCAAACCGTGCACCTATCTTGAATCAAGATTAGCACTATATCCAAACGGACCGAAATGAGCTTCCATTTGAGCCTCGTCACCTAGTAGTACCATCCGGTGCGTCCAAAACGATTTCTGTGGCTATGCTACATTTGGCGCAAACAGTGCACCTATCTTGCACTAAAACTAACATTGTCTCCAAACGGTCCAAAACGAGCTTCCATTTGACCCTCGACACCCAGGAGTACCGTCCAGTGTATCCAAAACAATTTCTGAGCCTATGGCATGTATGGCGCAAACCATGCACCTATCATACACCGAAACTAACACTAACTCCAAAAGGACCGAAACGAGATTCTACATGACCCACGTCACCTAGGAGTTCCATCGGGTGCGTCCAAAATGATTTCCGAGCTTAAGGTACGTTCGGCGCAATCGTGCACCTATCTTGAATCAGGATTAGCACTGTATCCAAATGGACCGAAACGAGCTTCCATTTGAGCCTCGTCACCTATGAGTACCATCCGGTGCGTCCAAAAGGATTTCTTAGCCTAAGGTACATTTGGCGCAAACCGTGCACCTATCTTGCACTGAAACTAACACTATCTCCAAACGGACCGAGACAAGCCTCCATTTGAGCAACGTCACCTAGGAGCTCCATCCAGTGCATCCAAAATAATTTCTGAGCCTATGGTACGTTTGGCGCAAACGATGCACCTACCATCCACCAAAACTAACACTATCTCCAAAAGGTTTGAAATGAGATTCTACATGACCCACGCCACCTATGAGTTCCATCGGGTGCGTCCAAAATGATTTGTGTGGTTATGGTATGTTTCATGCAAACTGTGGATCTATCTTGCTCCGAGACTAACACTATCTCTAAATGGTCTACATGACCCACGTCACCTAGGAGTTCCATCGGGTGCGTCCAAAATGATTTCTGAGGCTATGATGCGATTGGTGCAAACCATGGATCTATCTTGCACTAAGATTAAAACTATTTATAAATGGACCAAAACAAGATTCTACACGACCCACGTCACCTATGAGTTCCATCGGGTGCGTCCGAAATGATTTCTGTGGCTATGGTACGTTTGGTGAAAACTTTGGATCTATCTTGCACCGAGACTAATACTATCTCTAAATGGACCAAAAGGAGGTTCTACATGACCCACGTCACCTAGGAGTTCCATCGGGTGCGTCCAAAATGATTTTTGCGGCTGTGATAGTTTTGGTGTGAACTGTGGATCTATATTGCACAGAGATTAAGACTATCTCTAAATGGACCGAAACGAGATTCTACATGACCCACGGCCCCTAGGAGTTCCATCGGGGGCATCCAAAATGATTTCTGAGCTTACGATACGTTCGGCACAAACCATGCACCTATCTTGAGTCAAGATTAGCACTATATCCAAACGAACCGAAATGAACTTCCATTTGAGCCTCGTCACCTAGGAGTACCATCCGGTGCGTCCAAAACGATTTCTGAAGCTACGGTACATTTGGTGCAAACCGTGCACCTATCTTGCACTGAAACTGACACTGTCTGCAAATAGTGCAAGACGAGCTTCCATTTGAGCTTCGGCACCCAGGAGTACCATCCGGTGCATCCAAAACAATTTCTTAGCCTATGGTACGTATGGTGCAAACCATGCACCTATCACGCACCGAAACTAACACTATCTCCAAAAGGGCCGAAACGAGATTCTACATGACTCACGTCACCTAGGAGTTCCATTGGGTGCGTCCAAAATGATTTCCGAGCTTACGGTTCGTTCATTGCAATCCGTGCACCTATCTTGAGTCAAGATTAGCACTGTATCCAAACGGACCGAAACGAGCTTCAATTTGAGCCTCGTCACCTAGGAGTACCATCCGGTGCGTCCAAAACGATTTCTGAGGCTATGCTACATTTGGCGCAAACAGTGCACCTATCTTGCATTGAAAGTAACACTGTCTCCAAACGGTCCAAAACGAGCTTCCATTTGAGCCTCGACTCTATGAGTACCATCCAGTGTATCCAAAACAATTTCTGAGCCTATGGTACGTATGGCGCAAACCATGCACCTATCATACACCGAAACTAACACCATCTCTAAAAGGACCAAAACGAGATTCTACATGACCCATGTCACCTAGGAGTTCCATCGGGTGCGTCCAAAATGATATCTGAGCTTACGGTACGTTCGGCGCAAACCGTGCACCAATCTTGAATCAGGATTAGCACTGTATCCAAATGGACCGAAACGAGCTTCCATTTGAGCCTCATCACCTATGAGTACCATCCGGTGCATCCAAAATGATTTGTTAGCCTGTGGTACATTTGGCACAAACCGTGCACCTATCTTGCACTGAAACTAACACTGTCTCCAAACGGTCCAAAACGAGATTCCAACTGAGCCTCGACACCCAAGAGTACCATCCGATGCATCCAAAACAATTTCTGAGCCCATGGAATGCATGGAGCAAACCATGCACCTATCATGCACCAAAACTAACACAAACTCCAAAAGGACCGAAAGGAAACTCTACATGACCCACGTCACCTAGGAGTTCCATCGGGTGCGTCCAAAATGATTTCTGTGGCTATGGTACGTTTGGTGCAAATTATGGATCTATCTTACGTCGAGACTAACACTATCTCTAAATGGACCAAAAAGAGATTCTACATGACCCATGTCAGCTAGGAGGTCCATCGGGTGCGTCCAAAATGATTTCTGAGGCTATGATGCGTTTGGTGCAAACCGTGGATCTATCTTGCACCAAGATTAACACTATTTATAAACGGACCAAAACGAGATTCTACATGACGCACGTCACCTAGGAGTTCCATCGGGTGCGTCCAAAATGATTTCTGAGCTTACAGTACATTAGGCGTAAACCGTGCACCTATCTTGAATCAAGATTAGCACTGTATCCAAACGGACCATAACAAGCTTCCATTTGAGCCTCGTCACCTAGGAGTAACATCCGGTAAGTCCAAAACGATTTCTGAGGCTATGGTACATTTGGCGCAAAACCATGCACCTATCTTGCACTGAAACTAACACTGTCTCCAAACGGTCCAAAATGAGCTTCGATTTGAGCCTCATCACCTAGGAGTACCATCCGGTGCATCCAAAAGGATTTCTGAGGCTATGGTACATTCGGCGCAAACCGTGCACCTAACTTGCACTAAAAACTAACATTGTCTCCAAATGGACCGAAATGAGCTTCCATTTGAGCCTAGTCACCCAGGAGTACCATTCGGTGCATCCAAAAGGATTTCTGAGGCTATGGTACATTTGGCGCAAACGACGCACCTATCACGCACCAAAACTAACACTATCTCCAAAAGGACCGAAACGAGATTCTACATGACTGACGTCACCTAGGAGTTCCATCGGGTGCGTCCAAAATGATTTCCAATCTTAGGGTACGTTCGGCACAAACCGTGCACCAATCCTAAATCAAGATTAACACTGTATCCAAACGGACCGAAACGAGCTTCCATTTGAGCCTTGTCACCTTGGAGTACGATCCGGTGCGTCCAAAATGATTTCTGAGGCTATGCTACATTTGGCGCAAACAGTGCACCTATCTTGCACTAAAACTAAGACAGTCTCCAAACGGTCCAAAACGAGCTTCCATTTGAGCCTTGACACCCAGGAGTACCATCCAGTGCATCCAAAACAATTTCTGAGCCTATGTTACGTATGGCGAAAACCATGCACCTATCATACACTGAAACTAACACTATCTCCAAAAGGACCGAAACGAGATTCTACATGACCCACGTCACCTAGGAGTTCCATCAGGTGCGTCCGAAATGATATTGAGCGTACGGTACATTCGGCACAAACCGTGCACCTATCTTGAATCAAGGTTAGCACTGTATCCAAATGGACCGAAACGAGCTTCCATTTGAGCCTCGTCACCTATGAGTACCATCCGGTGCATCCAAAATGATTTTTTAGCTTATGGTACATTTGGCGCAAACCGTGCACCTATCTTACAATGAAACAAACAATCCCCAAACGGTCAAAAACGAGATTCCATTTGAGCCTCGACACCTAGGAGTACCATCCGATGCATCCAAAACAATTTCTGAGCCCATGGACCGAAAGGATATTCTACATCACCCACATCACCTAGGAGTTCCATCGGGTGCGTCCAAAAAGATTTATGTGGCTATGATGCGTTTGGCGTAAATTATGGATCTATCTTACACTGAGACTAACACTCTCTCTAAATGGACCGAAAGGAGATTCTACATGACCCACGTCACCTAGGAGTTCCATCGGGTGCGCCCAAAATGATTTCTAAGGCTATGATGCATTTGGTGCAAACCGTGGATCTATCTTGCACGAAGATTAACACTATTTATAAATGGACCGAAAGAATATTCTAAATGACCCACGACACCTAGGAGTTCCATCAGGTGCGTCCAAAATGATTTCCGAGCCTACGGTATGTTCGGCGTAAAGCGTGCACCTATCTTGAATCAAGGTTAGCACTGTATCGAAACGGACTAAAACGAGGTTCCATTTGAGCCTCGTCACCAAGGAGTATCATCCGGTGCGTCCAAAATGATTTCTGAGGCTATGGTACATTTGGCGCAAACCATGCACCTACCTTGCACTAAAACTAACACTGTCTCCAAATGGACCGAAATGAGATTTCATTTGAGCCTCGTCACCCAGGAGTACCATTCGGTGCGTCCAAAACTATTTCTTAGCCTATGGTACGTATGGCACAAACCATACAACTATATTGCACCACAACTAACACTATCTCCAAAAGGACCGAAACGAGATTCTACATGACTCACATCACCTAGAAGTTCCATCGGGTGCATCCAAAATGATTTCTGTGGCTATGGTACGTTTGGTGCAAAATGTGGATCTATCTTGCACCGAGCTTAACACTATCTCTAAATGGACCGAAACATGATTCTAAATGACCCACGACACCTAGGAGGTTCATCAGGTGCGTCCAAAATGATTTCCGAGCATACAGTACGTTCGGCGTAAACCGTGGACCTATCTTGAATCAAGATTAGCACTGTATCCAAACGGACCGAAACAAGCTTCGATTTGAGCCTCGTCACCTAGGAGAACCATCCGGTGCGTCCAAAAAAATTTCTTAGCCTATGGTACATTTGGCGCAAACCGTGCACCTATCTTGCGCCAAAACAAACATTATCTCCAAATGGACCAAAACGAGCTTACATTTGAGTCTCGTCACCCTGGAGTAACATCTGGTGCATCCAAAACAATTTCTGAGCCTATGGCTCATTTGGCACAAACCGTGCACCTACCGTGCACCAAAACTAACACTATCCCAAAAAGGTTCGAAACGAGATTCTACATGACCCACATCACCTAGGAGTTCCAACGGGTGCGTCCGAAATGATTTCTGAGACTACGGTATGTTCGGCGCAAACTGTGCCGCTATCTTGAATCAAGATTAGCACTATATCCAAACGGACCGAAACAATCTTCCATTTGATCCTCGTCACCTAGGAGTACCATCCAGTCCGTCCAAAATGATTTCTGAGGCTATGCTACATTTGGCGCGAACCGTGCACCTATCTTGCACTGAAACTAACACTGTCTCCAAACGATCCAAAATGAGCTTCCATTTGAGCCTCGGCAGCCAAGAGTACCATCCAGTGCATCCAAAACAATTTCTGAGCCTATGTTACGTATGGCGAAAACAATGCACCTATCATACACCGAAACTAACACTATCTCCAAAAGGACCGAAACGAGATTCTACATGACCCACATCACCTAGGAGTTCCATCAGGTGCGTCCGAAATGATTTCCGAGCTTACGGTATGTTCGGCGCAAACCGTGCACCTATCTTGAATCAAGATTAGCACTGTATCCAAATGGACCGAAACGAGCTTCGATTTGAGCCTCGTCACCTATGTGTACCATCCGGTGCGTCCAAAATGATTTCTTAGCTTATGGTACATTTGGCGCAAACCGTGCACCTATCTTACAATGAAACTAACAATCCCCAAACGGTCAAAAACGAGATTCCATTTGAGCCTCGACACCCAGGAGTACCATCCGATGCATCCAAAACAATTTCTGAGCCCACGGTATGCATGGAGCAAACCATGCACATATCATGCACCAAAACTAACACAATCTCCAAAAGGACCGAAAGGATATTCTACATCACCCACATCACCTAGGAGTTCCATCGGGTGCGTGCAAAATGATTTCTGTGGCTATGGTACGTTTGGTGCAAATTGTGGATCTATCTTACACTGAGACTAACACTATCTCTAAATGGACCAAAAGGAGATTCTACATGACCCACGTCACCTAGGAGTTCCATCGGGTGCGCCCAAAATTATTTCTGAGGCTATGATGCATTTGGTGCAAACCGTGGATCTATCTTACACGAAGATTAACACTATTTATAAATGGACCGAAACAAGATTCTAAATGACCCACGACACTAGGAGTTCCATCGGGTGCATCTAAAATGATTTCTGAGCCTACGGTACATTCGGCGTAAACCGTGCACCTACCTTGAATCAAGATTAGCACTGTATCCAAACGGACTAAAACGAGGTTCCATTTGAGCCTCGTCACCTAGGAGTATCATCCGGTGCGTCCAAAACGATTTCTGAGGCTATGGTACATTTGGCGCAAACCATGCACCTACCTTGCACTAAAACTAACACTGTCTCCAAATGGACCGAAATGAGCTTTCATTTGAGCCTCGTCTCCCAGGAGTACCATCCGGTGCATGCAAAACTATTTCTTAGCCTATGGTATGCAACTATATTGCACTGCAACTAACACTATCTCCAAAAGGACCAAAACGAGATTCTACATGACTCACATCACCTAGGAGTTCCATCGGGTGCGTCCAAAATGATTTCTGTGGCTATGGTACGTTTGGTGCAAACTGTGGATCTATCTTGCTCCGAGACTAACACTATCTCTAAATGGACCGAAACATGATTCTAAATGACCCACGACACCTAGGTGTTCCATCGGGTGTGTCCAAAATGATTTTCGAGCCTACGGTACGTTCGGCGTAAACCGTGCACCTATCTTGAATTAAGATTAGCACTGTATCCAAATGGACCGAAACAAGCTTCCATTTGAGCCTCATCACCTAGGAGTACCATCCGGTGCGTCCAAAACGATTTCTTAGCCTATGGTACATTTGGCGCAAACCGTGCACCTATCTTGCACCAAAACAAACACTATCTCCAAATGGACAAAAAGGAGCTTACATTTGAGTCTCGTCACCCTGGAGTATCATCCGGTGCATCCAAAACAATTTCTGAGCCTATGGCACATTTGGCACAAACCGTGCACCTACCGTGCACCAAAACTAACACTATCTCCAAAAGGACCTAAAGGAGATTCTACATAACCCATGTCATCTAGGAGTTCCATCGGGTGCGTCCAAAATGATTTCTGTGGCTATGGTACATTTGGTGCAAACTGTGGATCTATCTTGCACCGTGACTAACACTACCTCTAAATGGACCGAAACAAGATTCTAAATGACCCACGACACCTAGGAGTTCCATCGAGTGCGTCCAAAATGATTTCTGAGCCTACGGTACGTTCGACGTAAACCGTGCACCTATCTTGAATCAAGATTAGCACTGTATCCAAATGGACTGAAACGAGGTTCCATTTGAGCCTCGTCACCTAGGAGTACCAACCGGTGCATCCAAAATGATTTCTTAGCCTATGGTACATTTGGCGCAAAACCGTGCACCTACCTTGCACCAAAACAAACACTATCTCCAAATGTACCAAAACGAGCTTACATTTGAGTCTCGTCCCCTGGAGTAACATCCGGTGCATCCAAAATAATTTATGAGCCTATGACACGTTTGGCACAAACTGTGCACCTACCGTGCACCAAAACTAACACTATCCCCAAAAGGTTCGAAACGAGATTCTACGTGACCCACATCACCTAGGAGTTCCAATGGGTGCGTCCAAAATGATTTCAGAGACTACAGTACGTTTGGCGCAAACTGTGCACCAATCTTGAATCAAGATTAGCACTATATCCAAACGGACCAAAACAATCTTCCATTTGATCCTCGTCACCTACGAGTACCATGCGGTGCCTCAAAAAGGATTTCTGAGGCTATGGTACATTTGGTGCAAACCGTGCACCTACCTTGCTCTGAAACTAACATTGTATCCAAACGGACCGAAATGAGCTTCCATTTGAGCCTCGTCACCTAGGAGTACCATCCAGTGCGTCCAAAACGATTTCTGAGGCTATGCTACATTTGGCGCGAACCATGCACCTATCTTGCACTAAAACTAACACTGCCTCCAAACGGTCCAAAACGAGCTTCCATTTGAGCCTCGACACCCAGGAGTACCATCCGGTGCATCCAAAATAATTTCTGAGTTTATGGTACGTATGGCGCAAACCATGCACCTATCACGCACCGCAACTAACACTATCTCCAATAGGACTGAAATGAGATTCTACATGACTCACGTCACCTAGGAGTTCCATCGGGTGCGTCCAAAATGATTTCTGAGTCTATGATAGGTTTGGTGCAAACTGTGGATCTATCTTGCACCGAGATTAACACTATCTATAAATGGACCGAAACGAGATTCTACATGACCCACGTCACCTAGGAGTTCCATCGGGTGCGTCCAAAATGATTTCCGAGCTTACGGTACGCTCGGCGCAAACCGTGCACCTATCTTGAATCAATATTAGCACTGTATCCAAACGGACCAAAATGAGCTTCCATTTGATCCTCGTCACCTAGGAGTACCATCTGGTGCTTCCAAAATGATTTTTGAGGCTATGCTACATTTGGCGCAAACCGTGCACCTATCTTGCACTGAAACTAACACTATCTCCAAACGGTCCAAAACGAGCTTCCATTTGAGCCTCGACACCCAGGAGTACCATCCGGTGCATCCAAAACAATTTCTGAGCCTATGGTACGTAAGGCGCAAACCATGCACCTATCATACACCGAAACTAACACTATCTCCAAAAGGACCGAAACAAGGAGTTCCATCGGGTGCGTCCAAAATGATTTCAGTGGCTATGGTACGTTTGCTGCAAACTGTGGATCTATCTTGCACTGAGACTAACAATATCTCTAAATAGACCGAAATGAGATTCTACATGACCCACAACACCTAGGTGTTCCATCGGGTGCGTCTAAAATGATTTCTGAGCTTACGGTACGTTCGGCGTAAACCATGCACCTATCTTGAATCAAGATTAGCCCTACATCATCCAAACGGACCGAAACGAGCTTCCATTTGAGCCTCGTCACCTAGGAGTACCATCTGGTGCGTCCAAAACGATTTCTGAGGCTATGTTACATTTGGCGCAAACCATGCACCTATCTGGCACTAAAACTAACACTGTCTCTAAATGGTCCAAAACGAGCTTCCATTTGAGCCTCGACACCTAGGAGTACCATCTGGTGCATCCAAAAGGTTTTCTAAGGCTATGGTACATTTGGCGCAAACCGTGTAGCTACCTTGCACTAAAACTAACACTGTCTCCAAATGGACCAAAATGAGCTTCCATTTGAGCCTCGTCACCCAGGGGTACCATCCGGTGCATCCAAAACAATTTCTTAGCCTATGGTACGTATGGCGCAAACCACGCACCTATCACGCACCGCAACTAACACTATCTCCAAAAGGACCGAAACGAGATTCCACATGACTCACATCACCTAGGAGTTCCATCGGGTGCGTCCAAAATGATTTCCGAGCTTACGGTACGTTCGGCGCAAACCATGCACCTATCTTGAAGCAAGATTAGCACTGTATCCAAACGTACCGAAACGAGCTTCCATTTGACCCTCGTCACCTAGGAGTACCATCTGGTGCGTCAACAATGATTTCTGAGGCTACGGTACATTTGGCGCAAACCATGCACCTATCTTGGACTGAAATTAACACTGTCTCCAAAGGGTCCAAAACGAGCTTCCATTTGAGCCTCAACACCTAGGAGTACCATCCGGTGCATCCAAAAGGATTTCTGAGGCTATGGAACATTTGGCGGAAACCATGCACCTACCTTGCACTAAAACTAACACTATGTCCAAATGGACCAAAATAAGCTTCCATTTGAGCCTCGTTACCCAGGAGTACCATCTGGTGCATCCAAAACAATTTCTGAGGCTGTGATAGGTTTGGTGCAAACTGTGGATCTATCTTGCACCGAGATTAACACTCTATAAATGGACCGAAACGAGATTCTACATGACCCACGTCACCTAGGAGTTCCATCAGGTGCGTCCAAAATGATTTCCGAGCTTACGGTATGTTCGGCGCAAACCGTGCACCTATCTTGAATCAAGATTACCACTGTTTCCAAACGGACCAAAACAAGCTTCCATTTGAGCCTCGTCACCTAGGAGTACCATCCGGTGCGTCCAAAATGATTTCTGAGGCTATGCTACATTTGGCACAAACCGTGCACCTATCTTGCACTGAAACTAACACTGTCTCCAAATGGTCCAAAACGAGCTTCCATTTGAGCTTTGACAACCAGGAGTACCATCCGGTGCATCCAAAATAATTTCTGTGCCTATGGTACGTATGGCGCAAACCATGCACCTATCATACACCGAAACTAACACTATGTCCAAAAGGACCGAAACAAGATTCTACATGACCCACGTCACCAAGGAGTTCCATCGGGTGCGTTCAAAATGATTTCTATGGCTATGGTACGTTTGGTGCAAACTGTGGATCTATCTTGCACCGAGACTAACACTATCTCTAAATGGACCGAAACGAGATTCTACATGACCCACAACACCTAGGAGTTCCATCGGCTGTGTCCTAAATGATTTCTAAGCTTACGGTACGTTCAGCGCAAACCATGCACCTATCTTGAATCAATATTAGCACTATATCTAAACGGACTGAAACGAACTTCCATTTGATCCTCGTCACCTAGGAGTACCATCCGGTGCGTCCAAAATGATTTTTGTGGCTATGGTACATTTGGCACAAACCGTGCAACTATCTTGCACTGAAACTGACACTATCTCCAAACGATGCAAAATGAACTTCCATTTGAGCCTCGTCACCTAGGAGTACCATCCGGTGCGTCCAAAATGATTTTCGAGCCTGCGATACGTTCGGCGCAAACCGTGCACCTATCTTGAATCAAGATTAGCACTATATCCAAACGGACTAAAAAGAACTTTCATTTGAGCCTCGTCACCTAGGAGTACCATCCGGTGCGTCCAAAATGATTTTTGAGGCTATGGTACATTTGGCGCAAACCGTGCACCTATCTTGCACTGAAACTGACACTGTTTGCAAACGGTGCAAAACGAGCTTCCATTTGAGCCCCGACACCCAGGAGTACCATCCGGTGCATCCAAAACAATATCTGAGCCTATGGTACGTATGGCGCAAACCATGCACGTATCATGCACTGAAACTAATACTATCTCCAAAAGGACCGAAAGGAGATTCTACATAAACCACGTCATCTAGGAGTTCCATCGGGTGCATCCAAAATGATTTCTGTGCCTATGGTACGATTGGTGCAAACTGTGGATCTATCTTGCACCGAGACTAACACTATCTCTAAATGGACCAAAAAAAGATTCTACATCACCCACGACACCTAGAAGTTCCATCGGATGCGTCCAAAATAATTTCCGAGCCTAAGGTACGTTCAATGCAAACCGTGCACCTGTCTTGAATCAAGATTAGCACTGTATCCAAACAGATCGAAACGAGCTTCCATTTGAGCCTCATCACCTAGGAGTACCATCCGGTGCGTCCAAAATGATTTCTGAGGCTATGCTACATTTGACGCAAACCGTGCACCTATCTTGCACTGAAACTGACACTATCTCCAAACGTTCCAAAACGAGCTTCCATTTGAGCCTCGACACCCAGGAGTACCATCCCGTGCATCCAAAATAATTTCTGAGCCTATGGTACGTATAGCGCAAACCATGCACCTATCATACACCGAAACTAACACTATCTCCAAAAGGACCAAAATAAGATTCTACATGACCCACATCACCTAGGAGTTCCATCGGGTGTGTCCAAAACGATTTCTATGGCTATGGTACGTTTGGTGCAAACTGTGGATCTATCTTGCACCGAGACTAACACTATCTCTAAATGGACCAAAACAAGATTCTAAATGACCCACGTCACCTAGGAGTTCCATCGAGTGCATCCAAAATGATTTCCGAGCCTGCGATACGTTCGGCGCAAACCGTGCACCTATCTTGAATCAAGATTAGCACTGTATCCAAACGGATCGAAACGAGCTTTCATTTGAGCCTCATCACCTAGGAGTACCATCCGGTGCATCCAAAACGATTTCTGAGGCTATGCTACATTTGGCGCAAACCGTGCACCTATCTTGCACTGAAACTAACACTCTCCAAACGGTCCAAAACGAGTTTCCATTTGAGCCTCGACACCCAGGAGTACCATCCGGTGCATCCAAAATAATTTCTGAGCCTATGGTACGTATAGCGCAAACCATGCACCTATCATACACCGAAACTAACACTATCTCCAAAAGGACCGAAATGAGATTCTACATGACCCACATCACCTAGGAGTTCCATCGGGTGTGTCCAAAACAATTTCTGTGGCTATGGTATGTTTGGTGCAAACTGTGGATCTATCTTGCACCGAGACTAACACTATCTCTAAATGGACCGAAACAAGATTCTACATGACCCGCGTCACCTAGGAGTTCCATCGGGTGCGTCCAAAATGATTTTTGAGCCTGCGATACGTTCGGCGCAAACCGTGCACCTATCTTGAATCAAGATTAGCACTATATCCAAACGGACTGAAACGAACTTTCATTTGAGCCTCGTCACCTAGGAGTACCATCTGGTGCGTCCAAAATGATTTTCGAGCCTGCGATACGTTCGGCGCAAACCGTGCACCTATCTTGAATCAAGATTAGCACTATATCCAAATGGACTAAAAAGAACTTTCATTTGAGCCTCGTCACCTAGGAGTACCATCCGGTGCGTCCAAAATGATTTTTGAGGCTATGGTACATTTGGCACAAACCGTGCACCTATCTTGCTCTGAAACTGACACTATCTGCAAACAGTGCAAAACGAGCTTCCATTTGAGCCCCGACACCCAGGAGTACCATCCGGTGCATCCAAAACAATATCTGAGCCTATGGTACGTATGGCGCAAACCATGCACGTATCATGCACTGAAACTAATACTATCTCCAAAAGGACCGAAAGGAGATTCTACATAACCCACGTCATCTAGAAGTTCCATCGGGTGCATCCAAAATGATTTCTGTGCCTATGGTACGATTGGTGCAAACTGTGGATCTATCTTGCACCGAGACTAACACTATCTCTAAATGGACCAAAAAAAGATTCTACATCACCCACGACACCTAGAAGTTCCAACGGATGCGTCCAAAATAATTTCCGAGCCTAAGGTACGTTCAGTGCAAACCGTGCACCTGTCTTGAATCAAGATTAGCACTGTATCCAAACAGATCGAAACGAGCTTCCATTTGAGCCTCATCACCTAGGAGTACCATCCGGTGCGTCCAAAATGATTTCTGAGGCTATGCTACATTTGACGCAAACCGTGCACCTATCTTGCACTGAAACTAACACTATCTCCAAACGTTCCAAAACGAGCTTCCATTTGAGCCTCGACACCCAGGAGTACCATCCCGTGCATCCAAAATAATTTCTGAGCCTATGGTACGTATAGCGCAAACCATGCACCTATCATACACCGAAACTAACACTATCTCCAAAAGGACCGAAATAAGATTCTACATGACCCACATCACCTAGGAGTTCCATCGGGTGTGTCCAAAACAATTTCTGTGGCTATGGTATGTTTGGTGCAATCTGTGGATCTATCTTGCACCGAGACTAACACTATCTCTAAATGGACCGAAACAAGATTCTACATGACCCGCGTCACCTAGGAGTTCCATCGGGTGCGTCCAAAATGATTTTTGAGCCTGCGATACGTTCGGCGCAAACCGTGCACCTATCTTGAATCAAGATTAGCACTATATCCAAACGGACTGAAACGAACTTTCATTTGAGCCTCGTCACCTAGGAGTACCATCTGGTGCGTCCAAAATGATTTTCGAGCCTGCGATACGTTCGGCGCAAACCGTGCACCTATCTTGAATCAAGATTAGCACTATATCCAAATGGACTAAAAAGAACTTTCATTTGAGCCTCGTCACCTAGGAGTACCATCCGGTGCGTCCAAAATGATTTTTGAGGCTATGGTACATTTGGCACAAACCGTGCACCTATCTTGCTCTGAAACTGACACTATCTGCAAACAGTGCAAAACGAGCTTCCATTTGAGCCCCGACACCCAGGAGTACCATCCGGTGCATCCAAAACAATATCTGAGCCTATGGTACGTATGGCGCAAACCATGCACGTATCATGCACTGAAACTAATACTATCTCCAAAAGGACCGAAAGGAGATTCTACATAACCCACGTCATCTAGGAGTTCCATCGGGTGCATCCAAAATGATTTCTGTGCCTATGGTACGATTGGTGCAAACTGTGGATCTATCTTGCACCGAGACTAACACTATCTCTAAATGGACCAAAAAAAGATTCTACATCACCCACGACACCTAGAAGTTCCAACGGATGCGTCCAAAATAATTTCCGAGCCTAAGGTACGTTCAGTGCAAACCGTGCACCTGTCTTGAATCAAGATTAGCACTGTATCCAAACAGATCGAAACGAGCTTCCATTTGAGCCTCATCACCTAGGAGTACCATCCGGTGCGTCCAAAATGATTTCTGAGGCTATGCTACATTTGACGCAAACCGTGCACCTATCTTGCACTGAAACTAACACTATCTCCAAACGTTCCAAAACGAGCTTCCATTTGAGCCTCGACACCCAGGAGTACCATCCCGTGCATCCAAAATAATTTCTGAGCCTATGGTACGTATAGCGCAAACCATGCACCTATCATACACCGAAACTAACACTATCTCCAAAAGGACCGAAATAAGATTCTACATGACCCACATCACCTAGGAGTTCCATCGGGTGTGTCCAAAACGATTTCTATGGCTATGGTACGTTTGGTGCAAACTGTGGATCTATCTTGCACCGAGACTAACACTATCTCTAAATGGACCGAAACAAGATTCTAAATGACCCACGTCACCTAGGAGTTCCATCGGGTGCATCCAAAATGATTTCCGAGCCTGCGATACGTTCGGCGCAAACCGTGCACCTATCTTGAATCAAGATTAGCACTGTATCCAAACGGATCGAAACGAGCTTTCATTTGAGCCTCATCACCTGGGAGTACCATCCGGTGCATCCAAAACGATTTCTGAGGCTATGCTACATTTGGCACAAACCGTGCACCTATCTTGCACTGAAACTAACACTCTCCAAACGGTCCAAAACAAGCTTCCTTTTGAGCCTCGACACCCAGGAGTACCATCCGGTGCATCCAAAATAATTTCTGAGCCTATGGTACGTATAGCGCAAACCATGCACCTATCATACACCGAAACTAACACTCTCTCCAAAAGGACCGAAATGAGATTCTACATGACCCACATCACCTAGGAGTTCCATCGGGTGTGTCCAAAACAATTTCTGTGGCTATGGTATGTTTGGTGCAAACTGTGGATCTATCTTGCACCGAGACTAACACTATCTCTAAATGGACCGAAACAAGATTCTACATGACCCACGTCACCTAGGAGTTCCATCGAGTGCGTCGAAAATGATTTTTGAGCCTGCGATACGTTCGGCGCAAACCGTGCACCTATCTTGAATAAAGATTAGCACTATATCCAAACGGACTGAAACGAACTTTCATTTGAGCCTCGTCACCTAAGAGTACCATCTGGTGCGTCCAAAATGATTTTCGAGCCTGCGATACGTTCGGCGCAAACCGTGCACCTATCTTGAATCAAGATTAGCACTATATCCAAATGGACTAAAAAGAACTTTCATTTGAGCCTCGTCACCTAGGAGTACCATCCGGTGCGTCCAAAATGATTTTTGAGGCTATGGTACATTTGGCACAAACCGTGCACCTATCTTGCTCTGAAACTGACACTGTCTGCAAACGGTGCAAAACAAGCCTCCATTTGAGCCCCGACACCCAGGAGTACCATCCGGTGCATCCAAAACAATATCTGAGCCTATGGTACGTATGGCGCAAACCATGCACGTATCATGCACTGAAACTAATACTATCTCCAAAAGGACCGAAAGGAGATTCTACATAACCCACGTCATCTAGGAGTTCCATCGGGTGCGTCCAAAATGATTTCTGTGGCTATGGTACGTTTGGTGCAAACTATGGATCTATCTTGCACCGAGACTAACACTATCTCTAAATGGAACGAAACAAGATTCTAAATGACCCACGACACCTAGGAGTTCCATTGGGTGCGTCCAAAATGATTTCCGAGCCTGCGGTACGTTCGGCGCAAACCATGCACCTATCTTGAATCAAGATTAGCACTATATCCAAACGGACTGAAACGAACTTCCATTTGAGCCTCGTCACCTAGGAGTACCATCCGGTGCGTCCAAAATGATTTTTGAGGCTATGGTACATTTGGCGCAAACCGTGCACCTATCTTGCACTGAAACTGACACTGTCTGCAAACGGTGCAAAACGAGCTTCCATTTGAGCCCCGAAACCCAGGAGTACCATCCGGTGCATCCAAAACAATTTCTGAGCCTATGGTACGTATGGCGCAAACCAAGCACGTATCATGCACCGAAACTAATACTATCTCCAAAAGGACCGAAAGGAGATTCTACATAACCCACGTCATCTAGGAGTTCCATCGGGTGCGTCCAAAATGATTTCTGTGGCTATAGTTCGTTTTGTGCAAACTGTGGATCTATCTTGCACTGAGACTAACACTATCTCTAAATGGACCGAAATAAGTTTCTACATGACCCACGACACCTAGGAGTTCCATCGGGTGCATCCAAAATGATTTCCGAGCCTGCGATACGTTCGGCGCAAACCGTGCACCTATCTTTAATCAAGATTAGCACTGTATCCAAATGGACCGAAACGAGCTTCCATTTGAGCCTCATCACCTAGGAGTACCATCCGGTGTGTCCAAAACAATTTCTGAGGATATTCTACATTTGGCGCAAACCATGCACCTATCTTGCACTGAAACTTACACTATCTCCAAACGGTCCAAAACGAGCTTCCATTTGAGCCTCGACACCCAGGAGTACCATCCGGTGCATCCAAAATAATTTCTGAGCCTATGGTACGTATAGCGCAAACCATGCACCTATCATACACCGAAACTAACACTATCTCCAAAAGGACCGAAATGAGATTCTACATGACCCACATCACCTAGGAGTTCCATCGGGTGTGTCCAAAACAATTTCCGTGGCTATGGTATGCTTGGTGCAAACTGTGGATCTATCTTGCACTGAGACTAACACTATCTCTAAATGGACCGAAACAAGATTCTACATGACCCACGTCACCTAGGAGTTCCATCGGGTGCGTCCAAAATGATTTTTGAGCCTGCGATATGTTTGGCGCAAACCGTGCACCTATCTTGAATCAAGATTAGCGCTATATCCAAACGGACTGAAACGAACTTCCATTTGAGCCTCGTCACCTAGGAGTACCATCTGGTGCGTCCAAAATGATTTTCAAGCCTGCGATACGTTCGGCGCAAACCGTGCACCTATCTTGAATCAAGATTAGCACTATATCCAAACGGACTAAAAAGAACTTTCATTTGAGCCTCGTCACCTAGGAGTACCATCCGGTGCGTCCAAAATGATTTTTGAGGCTATGGTACATTTGGCGCAAACCGTGCACCTATCTTGCACTGAAACTGACACTGTCTGCAAACGGTGCAAAACGAGCTTCCATTTGAGCCCCGACACCCAGGAGTACCATCCGGTGCATCCAAAACAATATCTGAACCTATGGTACGTATGGCGCAAACCATGCACGTATCATGCACTGAAACTAATACTATCTCCAAAAGGACCGAAAGGAGAATCTACATAACCCACGTCATCTAGGAGTTCCATCGGGTGCGTCCAAAATGATTTCTGTGGCTATGGTACGTTTGGTGCAAACTATGGATCTATCTTGCACCGAGACTAACACTATCTCTAAATGGACCGAAACAAGATTCTAAATGACCCACGACACCTAGGAGTTCCATCGGGTGCGTCCAAAATGATTTCCAAGCCTACGGTACGTTCGGCGCAAACCGTGCACCTATCTTGAATCAAGATTAGCACTATATCCAAACGGACTGAAACGAACTTCCATTTGAGCCTCGTCACCTAGAAGTACCATCCGGTGCGTCCAAAATGATTTTTGAGGCTATGGTACATTTGGCGCAAACCGTGCACCTATCTTGCACTGAAACTGACACTGTCTGCAAATGGTGCAAAACGAGCTTCCATTTGAGCCCTGAAACCCAGGAGTACCATCCGGTGCATCCAAAACAATTTCTGAGCCTATGGTACGTATGGCGCAAACCAAGCACGTATCATGCACCGAAACTAATACTATCTCCAAAAGGACCGAAAGGAGATTCTACATAACCCACGTCATCTAGGAGTTCCATCGGGTGCGTCCAAAATGATTTCTGTGGCTATGGTTCGTTTTGTGCAAACTGTGGATCTATCTTGCACTGAGACTAACACTATCTCTAAATGGACCGAAATAAGTTTCTACATGACCCACGACACCTAGGAGTTCCATCGGGTGCATCCAAAATGATTTCCGTGCACCTATCTTTAATTAATATTAGCACTGTATCCAAATGGACCGAAACGAGCTTCCATTTGAGCCTCGTCACCTAGGAGTACCATCCGGTGTGTCCAAAACAATTTATGAGGATATGCTACATTTGGCGCAAACCGTGCACCTATCTTTCACTGAAATTGACACTGTCTGCAAACGGTGCAAAACGAGCTTCCATTTGAGCCTCGTCACCTAGGAGTACCATCCGGAGCATCCAAAACAATTTCTCAGCCTATGGTACGTATGGCACAAACCATGCACCTATCATACACTGAAACTAACACTATCTCCAAAAGGACCGAAATGAGATTCTACATGACCCACATCACCTAGGAGTTCCATCGGGTGTGTCCAAAACGATTTCTATGGCTATGGTACGTTTGGTGCAAACTGTGGATCTATCTTGCACCGAGACTAACACTATCTTTAAATGGACCAAAACAAGATTCTACATGACCCACGTCACCTAGGAGTTCCATCGGTTGCGTCCAAAATGATTTCTGAGCCTACGGTACATTCGGCGCAGACCGTGCACCTATCTTGAATCAAGATTAGCACTGTATCCAAACGGATCGAAACGAGCTTCCATTTGAGCCTCGTCACCCAGAAGTACCATCCGGTGCGTCCAAAATGATTTCTGAGGCTATGGTACATTTGGCGCAAACCGTGCACCTACCTTGCACTGAAACTAACACTGTCTCCAAACGGACCGAAACGAGCTTCCATTTGAGCCTCGTCACCTAGGAGTACAATCTGGTGCATCCAAAATGATTTCTGAGGCTATGGTACATTTTGCGCAAACCGTGCCCCTACCTTGCACTAAAACTAACACTGTCTCCAAACGGACCGAAATGAGCTTCCATTTGAGCCTTGTCACCCAGGAGTACCATCCGGTGCATCCAAGACTATTTCTTAGCCTATGGTACGTATGGCGCAAACCATTCACCTATCATGCACCGCAACTAACACTATCTCCAAAAGGACCGAAATGAGATTCTACATGACTCACGTCCCCTAGGAGTTCCATCGGGTGCATAAAATGATTTCTGAGGCTGTGATAGGTTTGGTGCAAACTGTGGATCTATATTGCACTGAGATTAACACTATCTATAAATGGACCGAAACGAGATTCTACATGTCCCACGTCAGCTAGGAGTTCCATCAGGTGCCTCCAAAATGATTTCCGAGCTTACCGTACGTTCGGCGCAAACCGTGCACCTATCTTGAATCAAGATTAGTACTGTATCCAAACGGACCGAAACGAGCTTCCATTTGAGCCTCATCACCTAGGAGTACCATCCGGTGCGTCCAAAACGATTTATGAGGCTATGGTACGCATGGCGCAAACCATGCACCTATCACGCACCGAAACTAACACTATCTCCAAAAGGACCGAAACGAGATTCTACATGACTCACGTCACCTAGGAGTTCCATCGGGTGCATCCAAAACAATTTCTGAGCCTATGGTACGTATGGCACAAACCATGCAACTATCATGCACCGAAACTAACACTATCTCCAAAAAGGACCGAAAGGAGATTCTACATGACCCACGTCACCTAGGAGTTCCATCGGGTGCGTCCAAAAAGATTTCTGTGGCTATGGTACGTTTGGTGCAAACCGTGCACCTATCTTGCACTGAAACTAACACTGTCTCCAAATGGACCGAAATGAGCTTCCATTTGAGCCTCGTCACCCAGGAGTACCATCCGGTGCATCCAAAACAATTTCTTAGCCTATGATATGTATGGCGCAAACCATGCACCTATCACGCACTGAAACTAACACTATCTCCAAAAGGACCGAAACGAGATTCTACATGACTCATGTCACCTAGGAGTTCCATCGGGTGCATCCAAAATGATTTCTGAGCCTACGGTACGTTTGGCGCAAACCGTGCACCTATCTTGAATCAAGATTAGCACTATATCCAAACGGATCGAAACGAGCTTCCATTTGAGCCGCGTCACCTAGGAGTACAATCCGGTGCGTCCAAAACGATTTCTGAGGCTATGGAACATTTGGCGCAAACAGTGCACCTATCTTGCACTGAAACTAACACTGTCTCCAAACGGTCTAAAACGAGCTTCCTTTTGAGCCTCGACCCCAGGAGTACCATCCAGTGCATCCAAAACAATTTTTGAGCCAATGGTACGTATGGCGCAAACCATGCACCTATCATACACCAAGACTAACACTATCTCCAAAAGGACCAAAACGAGATTCTACATGACCCACGTCACCTAAGAGTTCCATCGGGTGCATCCAAAATGATTTCCGAGCTTACGGTACGTTCGGCGCAAACTGTGCACCTATCTTGAATCAAGGTTAGCACTGTATCCAAATGGACTGAAACGAGGTTCCATTTGAGCCTCGTCACCAATGAGTACCATCCGGTGCGTCCAAAATGATTTTTTAGCCTATGGTACATTTGGCGCAAACCGTGCCCCTATCTTGCACTGAAACTAACACTGTCTCCAAACGGTCCAAAACGAGATTCCTTTTGAGCCTCGACACCCAGGAGTACCATCCGATGCATCCAAAACAATTTCTGAGCCTATGGTACGTACGGAGCAAACCGTGCACCTATCATGCACCAAAACTAATACAATCTCCATAAGGACCGAAATGAGATTCTACATGACCCACGTCACCTAGGAGTTCCATCGGGTGCATCCAAAATGATTTCTGAGGCTGTGATAGATTTTGGTGCAAACTGTGGATCTATATTGCACTGAGATTAACACTATCTATAAATGGACCGAAATGAGATTCTACATGACCCACGTCACCTAGGAGTTCCATCGGGTGCGTCCAAAATGATTTCTGAGGCTATGATAGGTATGGTGCAAACTGTGGATCTATATTGCACCGAGATTAACACTATTTCTAAATGGACCGAAATAAGATTCTACATGACCCACGACCCCTAGGAGTTCCATCAGGGGCGTCCAAAATGATTTGTGAGCTTACGGTATATTCGGCGCAAACCATGCACCTATCTTGAATCAAGATTAGCACTATATCCAAATAGACCGAAACGGACTTCCATTTGAGCCTCGTCACCAAGGAGTACCATCCGGTGCGTCCAAAATGATTTCTGATGCTATGGTACATTTGGTGCAAACCATGCACCTATCACGCACCGAAACAAACACTATCTCCAAAAGGACTGAAACGAGATTCTACATGACTCACATCACCTAGGAGTTCCATCGGGTGCGTCCAAGACGATTTTCGAGCTTACGGTACGTTCAGCGCAAACCGTGCACCTATCTTGAATCAGGATTAGCACTGTATCCAAATGGACCGAAACGAGCTTCCATTGGAGCCTCGTTACCTATGAGTACCATCCGGTGCGTCCAAAATGATTTGTTAGCCTATGGTACATTTGGCGCAAACCGTGCACCTATCTTGCACTGAAACTAACACTATCTCCAAACGGTCCAGAACAAGATTCCATTTGAGCCTCGACACCCAGGAGTACCATCCGATGCATCCAAAACAATTTTTGAGCCCATGGTACGTATGGAGCAAACCGTGCCCCTATCATGCACCAAAACTAACACAATCTCCAAAAGGACCGAAAGGAGATTCTACACGACCCACGTCACCAAGGAGTTCCATCGGGTGCATCCAAAATGATTTCTTAGGCTGTGATAGGTTTGGTGCAAACTGTGGATCTATATTGCACTGTGATTAACACTATCTATAAATGGACCAAAATGAGATTCTACATGACCTACGTCAGCTAGGAGTTCCATCGGGTGCGTCCAAAGTGATTTCTGAGCTTGCGGTACATTCGGCGCAAACCATGCACCTATCTTGAATCAAGATTAGCACTGTATCCAAACGGACCGAAACAAGCTTCCATTTGAGCCTCGTCACCTATGAGTACCATCCGGTGCGTCCAAAATGATTTTTTAGCCTATGGTACATTTGGCGCAAACCGTGCCCCTATCTTGCACTGAAACTAACACTGTCTCCAAACGATCCAAAACGAGATTCCATTTGAGTCTCGACACCCAGGAGTACCATCCGATGCATCCAAAACAATTTCTGAGCCCTTGGTACGTATGGAGCAAACCGTGCACCTATCATGCACCAAAACTGACACAATCTCCAAAAGGACCGAAATGACATTCTACATGACCCACGTCACCTAGGAGTTCCATCGGGTGCATCCAAAATGATTTCTGAGGCTGTGATAGATTTTGGTGCAAACTACGGATCTATATTGCACTGAGATTAACACTATCTATAAATGGACCGAAATGAGATTCTACATGACCCACGTCACCTAGGAGTTCCATCGGGTGCGTCCAAAATGATTTCTGAGGCTATGATAGGTATGGTGCAAACTATGAATCTATATTGCACCGAGATTAGACTATTTCTAAATGGACCGAAATAAGATTCTACATGACCCACGACCCCTAGGAGTTCCATCAGGGGCGTCCAAAATGATTTCTGAGCTTACGGTACATTCGGCGCAAACCATGCACCTATCTTGAATCAAGATTAGCACTATATCCAAACAGACCGAAAGGAACTTCCATTTGAGCCTCGTCACCAAGGAATACCATCCGGTGCGTCCAAAATGATTTCTGATGCTATGGTACATTTGGTGCAAACCATGCACCTATCACGCACCGAAACTAACACTATCTCCAAAAGGACCAAAACGAGATTCTACATGACTCACATCACCTAGGAGTTCCATCGGGTGCGTCCAAAACGATTTCCGAGCTTACGGTACATTCAGCGCAAACCGTGCACCTATCTTGAATCAAGATTAGCACTATATCCAAATGGACCGAAACGAGCTTCTATTGGAGCCTCGTTACCTATGAGTCCCATCCGATGCATCCCAAACAATTTCTTAGGCTATGAAACATATGGCGCAAACCATGCACCTATCACGCACCGAAACTAACACTATCTCCAAAAGGACTGAAAGGAGATTCTACATGACCCACGTCACCTAGGAGTTTCATCAGGTGCGGCCAAAATGATTTCTGAGGCTATGATACGTTTGGTGCAAACTGTGGACCTATCTTGCACCGAGACTAACACTTTCTATAAATGGACCGAAACGAGATTCTACATGACCTACGTCACCTAGGAGTTCCATCGGGTGCGTCCAAAATGATTTCTAGGATTACGCTACGTTCGGCGCAAACCGTGCACCTATCTTGAATTAAGATTAGCACTGTATCCAAAAAGACCGAACAAGCTTCCATTTGAGCCTTGTCACCTAGGAGTACCATCCGGTGTGTCTAAAATGATTTCTAAGGCTATGGTACATTTGGCACAAACCGTGCACCTACCTTGCACTAAACTAACACTATCTCCAAATAGACCGAAATGATATTCCATTTGAGCCTCGTCACCTAGGATTACCATCCGGTGTATCCCAAATAATTTCTTAGGCTATGGAACGTATGGCGCAAACCATGCATCTGTCACGCATCGAAACTAACACAATCTCCAAAAGGACCGAAAGGAGATTCTACATGATCCACGTGACCTAGGAGTTTCATCAGGTGCGTCCAAAATGATTTCTAAGGCTATGATATGTTTGGTGCAAACTATGGATCTATCTTGCACCAAGACTAAAACTATCTAGAAATGGACCGAAACGAGATTCTACATGACCCACGTCACCTAGGAGTTCCATCGGGTGCGTCCAAAATGATTTCTGAGCTTACGGTACATTCGGCGCAAACTGTGCACCTATCTTGAATTAAGATTAGCACTGTATCCAAACAGACCGAACAAGCTTCCATTTGAGCCTTGTCACCTAGGAGTACCATCCGGTGTGTCTAAAATGATTTCTGAGGCTATGGTACATTTGACACAAACCGTGCACCTACCTTGCACTAAACTAACACTGTTTCCAAATAGACCGAAATGATCTTCCATTTGAGCCTCGTCACCCAGGATTACCATCCGGTGTATCCCAAACAATTTCTTAGGCTATGGAACGTATGGCGCAATCCATGCACCTGTCACGCATCAAAACTAACACTATCTCCAAAAGGACCGAAAGGAGATTCTACATGACCCACGTAACCTAGGAGTTTCATCAGGTGCGTCCAAAATGATTTCTAAGGCTCTGATATGTTTGGTGCAAACTATGGATCTATCTTGCACCGAGACTAACACTATCTAGAAATGGACCGAAACGAGATTCTACAAGACCCACTTCACCTAGGAGTTCCATCGGGTGCATCCAAAATGATTTCTGAGCTTATGGTACATTCGGCGCAAACTGTGCACCTATCTTGAATTAAGATTAGCACTGTATCCAAACAGACCGAGCAAGCTTCCATTTGAGCCTTGTCACCTAGGAGTACCATCCGGTGTGTCTAAAATGATTTCTGAGGCTATGGTACATTTGGCACAAACTGTGCACCTATCTTGCACTGAAACTAACATTGTCTCCAAACAGACCGAAACGAGCTTCCATTTGAGCCTTGTCACCTATGAGTACCATCCGGTGTGTCTAAAATGATTTCTGAGGCTATGGTACATTTGACACAAACCGTGCACCTACCTTGCACTAAACTAACACTGTCTCCAAATAGACCGAAATGATCTTCCATTTGAGCCTCGTCACCCAGGATTACCATCCGGTGTATCCCAAACAATTTCTTAGGCTATGGAACGTATGGCGCAAACCATGCACCTATCACGCATCAAAACTAACACTATCTCCAAAAGGACCGAAAGGAGATTCTACATGACCCACGTAACCTAGGAGTTTCATCAGGTGCGTCCAAAATGATTTCTAAGGCTCTGATATGTTTGGTGCAAACTATGGATCTATCTTGCACCGAGACTAACACTATCTAGAAATGGACCGAAACGAGATTCTACATGACCCACTTCACCTAGGAGTTCCATCGGGTGCATCCAAAATGATTTATGAGCTTATGGTACATTCGGCGCAAACTGTGCACCTATCTTGAATTAAGATTAGCACTGTATCCAAACAGACCGAGCAAGCTTCCATTTGAGCCTTGTCACCTAGGAGTACCATCCGGTGTGTCTAAAATGATTTCTGAGGCTATGGTACATTTGGCACAAACTGTGCACCTATCTTGCACTGAAACTAACATTGTCTCCAAACAGACCGAAACGAGCTTCCATTTGAGCCTTGTCACCTATGAGTACCATCCGGTGTGTCTAAAATGATTTCTGAGGCTATGGTACATTTGACACAAACCGTGCACCTACCTTGCACTAAACTAACACTGTCTCCAAATAGACCGAAATGATCTTCCATTTGAGCCTCGTCACCCAGGATTACCATCCGGTGTATCCCAAACAATTTCTTAGGCTATGGAACATATGGCGCAAACCATGCACCTATCACGCATCAAAACTAACACTATCTCCAAAAGGACCGAAAGGAGATTCTACATGACCCACGTAACCTAGGAGTTTCATCAGGTGCGTCCAAAATGATTTCTAAGGCTCTGATATGTTTGGTGCAAACTATGGATCTATCTTGCACCGAGACTAACACTATCTAGAAATGGACCGAAACGAGATTCTACATGACCCACTTCACCTAGGAGTTCCATCGGGTGCATCCAAAATGATTTCTGAGCTTATGGTACATTCGGCGCAAACTGTGCACCTATCTTGAATTAAGATTAGCACTGTATCCAAACAGACCGAGCAAGCTTCCATTTGAGCCTTGTCACCTAGGAGTACCATCCGGTGTGTCTAAAATGATTTCTGAGGCTATGGTACATTTGGCACAAACTGTGCACCTATCTTGCACTGAAACTAACATTGTCTCCAAACAGACCGAAACGAGCTTCCATTTGAGCCTTGTCACCTAGGAGTACCATCTGGTACATCCAAAACAATTTCTTAGCCTATGGTACGTATGGCGCAAACCATGCACCTATCACGCACCGAAACTAACACCATCTCCAAAAGGATCGAAAGGTGATTCTACATGACCCACGTCACGTTGGAGTTTCATCAGGTGCATCCAAAATGATTTCTGAGGCTATGATACGTTTGGTGCAAACTGTGGATCTATCTTGCACCGACACTAACACTATCTATAAATGGACCGAAACGAGATTCTACATGACCCACGTCACTTAGGAGTTCCATCGGGTGCGTCCAAAATGATTTCCGAGCTTACGGTACGTTCGGTGCAAACCATGCACCTATCTTGAATCAAGATTAGCACTGTATCCGAACGGACCGAATGACCTTCCATTTGAGCCTTGTCACCAAGGAGTACCATCTGGTGCAGCCAAACCGTGCACCTATCTTGCACTAAAACAAACAGTGTCTCTAAACGGACCGAAATGAGCTTCCATTTGAGCCTCGTCACCTAGGAGTACCATCCGGTGCATCCAAAACAATTTCAGAGCCTATGGTATGTTGGGCATAAACCATGCACCTATCATGCACCGAAACTAACAATATCTCTGAAAGGACCGAAAGGAGATTCTACCTTACCCACATCACCTAGGAGTTCCATCCGTGCGTCCAAAATGATTTCTAAGCTTACGGTATGTTCGACGCAATTCGTGCACCTATCTTGATTCAAAATTAGCACAGCATCCAAACAGACCGAATGAGCTTCCATTTGAGCCTTCTCACCTAGGAGTACCATCCGGTGCGTCCAAAATGATTTCTGAGGCAATGGTACATTTGGCCCAAACTGTGCACCTATCTTGCACTAAAACTAACACTGTCTCCAAACAGACCGAAACGAGCTTCCATTTGAGCCTTGTCACCCAGGAGTACCATCTGGTACATCCAAAACAATTTCTTAGCCTATGGTACGTATGGCACAAACCATGCACCTATCACGCACCGAAACTAACACCATCTCCAAAAGGATCGAAAGGTGATTCTACATGACCCACGTCACGTTGGAGTTTCATCAGGTGCATCCAAATTGATTTCTGAGGCTATGATACGTTTGGTGCAAACTGTGGATCTATCTTGCACCGACACTAACACTATCTATAAATGGACCGAAACGAGATTCTACATGACCCACGTCACTTAGGAGTTCCATCGGGTGCGTCCAAAATGATTTCCGAGCTTACGGTACGTTCAGTGCAAACCATGCACCTATCTTGAATCAAGATTAGCACTGTATCCGAACGGACCGAATGACCTTCCATTTGAGCCTTGTCACCAAGGAGTACCATCTGGTGCGGCCAAACCATGCACCTATCTTGCACTAAAACAAACAGTGTCTCCAAACGGACCGAAATGAGCTTCCATTTGAGCCTCGTCACCCAGGAGTACCATCCGATGCATCCAAAACAATTTCTGAGCCTATGGTATGTTGGGCATAAACCATGCACCTATCATGCACCGAAACAAACACTATCTCTGAAAGGACCGAAAGGAGATTCTACCTTACCCACATCACCTAGGAGTTCCATCCGTGCGTCCAAAATGATTTCTAAGCTTACGGTATGTTCGACGCAATTCGTGCACCTATCTTGATTCAAAATTAGCACAGCATCCAAACAGACCGAATGAGCTTCCATTTGAGCCTTCTCACCTAGGAGTACCATCCGGTGCGTCCAAAATGATTTCTGAGGCAATGGTACATTTGGCCCAAACTGTGCACCTATCTTGCACTAAAACTAACACTGTCTCCAAACAGACCGAAACGAGCTTCCATTTGAGCCTTGTCACCCAGGAGTACCATCTGGTACATCCAAAACAATTTCTTAGCCTATCGTACGTATGGCACAAACCATGCACCTATCACGCACCGAAACTAACACCATCTCCAAAAGGATCGAAAGGTGATTCTACATGACCCACGTCACATTGGAGTTTCATCAGGTGCATCCAAATTGATTTCTGAGGCTATGATACGTTTGGTGCAAACTGTGGATCTATCTTGCACCGACACTAACACTATCTATAAATGGACCGAAACGAGATTCTACATGACCCACGTCACTTAGGAGTTCCATCGGGTGCGTCCAAAATGATTTCCGAGCTTACGGTACGTTCAGTGCAAACCATGCACCTATCTTGAATCAAGATTAGCACTGTATCCGAACGGACCGAATGACCTTCCATTTGAGCCTTGTCACCAAGGAGTACCATCTGGTGCGGCCAAACCATGCACCTATCTTGCACTAAAACAAACAGTGTCTCCAAACGGACCGAAATGAGCTTCCATTTGAGCCTCGTCACCCAGGAGTACCATCCGATGCATCCAAAACAATTTCTGAGCCTATGGTATGTTGGGCATAAACCATGCACCTATCATGCACCGAAACAAACACTATCTCTGAAAGGACCGAAAGGAGATTCTACCTTACCCATGTCACCTAGGAGTTCCATCGGTGCGTCCAAAATGATTTCTAAGCTTACGGTATGTTCGACGCAATTCGTGCACCTATCTTGATTCAAAATTAGCACTGCATCCAAACAGACCGAATGAGCTTCCATTTGAGCCTTCTCACCTAGGAGTACCATCCGGTGCGTCCAAAATGATTTTTGAGGCAATGGTACATTTGGCACAAACCGTGCACCTATCTTGCACTGAAACTAACACTGTCTCCAAATAGACCGAAACGAGCTTCCATTTGAGCCTTGTCACCCAGGAGTACCATCTGGTACATCCAAAACAATTTCTTAGCCTATGGTACGTATGGCGCAAACCATGCACCTATCACGCACCGAAACTAACACCATCTCCAAAAGGATCGAAAGGTGATTCTACATGACCCACGTCAAGTTGGAGTTTCATCAGGTGCATCCAAATTGATTTCTAAGGCTATGATACGTTTGGTGCAAACTGTGGATCTATCTTGCACCGACACTAACACTATCTATAAATGGACCGAAACGAGATTCTACATGACCCACGTCACTTAGGAGTTCCATCGGGTGTGTCCAAAATGATTTCCGAGCTTACGGTACGTTCGGTGCAAACCATGCACCTATCTTGAATCAAGATTAGCACTGTATCCGAACGGACCGAATGACCTTCCATTTGAGCCTTGTCACCAAGGAGTACCATCTGGTGCGGCCAAACTGTGCACCTATCTTGCACTAAAACAAACAGTGTCTCCAAACGGACCGAAACGAGCTTCCATTTGAGCCTCGTCACCCAGGAGTACCATCCGGTGCATCCAAAACAATTTCTGAGCCTATGGTATGTTGGGCATAAACCATGCACCTATCATGCACCGAAACTAACACTATCTCTGAAAGGACCGAAAGGAGATTCTACCTTACCCACGTCACCTAGGAGTTCCATCGGTGCGTCCAAAATGATTTCTAAGCTTACGGTATGTTCGACGCAATTCGTGCACCTATCTTGATTCAAAATTAGCACCGCATCCAAATAGTCCGAATGAGCTTCCATTTGAGCCTTCTCACCTAGGAGTACCATCCGGTGCGTCAAAAATGATTTCTGAGGCAATGGTACATTTGGCACAAACTGTGCACCTATCTTGCACTAAAACTAACACTGTCTCCAAACAGACCGAAACGAGCTTCCATTTGAGCCTTGTCACCCAGGAGTACCATCTGGTACATCCAAAACAATTTCTTAGCCTATAGTATGTATGGCGCAAACCATGCACCTATCACGCACCGAAACTAACACCATCTCCAAAAGGATCGAAAGGTGATTCTACATGACCCACGTCACGTTGGAGTTTCATCAGGTGCATCCAAATTGATTTCTGAGGCTATGATACGTTTGGTGCAAACTATGGATCTATCTTGCACCGACACTAACACTATCTATAAATGGACCGAAACGAGATTCTACATGACCCACGTCACTTAGGAGTTCCATCGGGTGCGTCCAAAATGATTTCCGAGCTTACGGTACGTTCAGTGCAAACCATGCACCTATCTTGAATCAAGATTAGCACTGTATCCGAACGGACCGAATGACCTTCCATTTGAGCCTTGTCACCAAGGAGTACCTTCTGGTGCGGCCAAACCATGCACCTATCTTGCACTAAAACAAACAGTGTCTCCAAACGGACCGAAATGAGCTTCCATTTGAGCCTCGTCACCCAGGAGTACCATCCGATGCATCCAAAACAATTTCTGAGCCTATGGTATGTTGGGCATAAACCATGCACCTATCATGCACCGAAACAAACACTATCTCTGAAAGGACCGAAAGGAGATTCTACCTTACCCATGTCACCTAGGAGTTCCATCGGTGCGTCCAAAATGATTTCTAAGCTTACGGTATGTTAGACGCAATTCGTGCACCTATCTTGATTCAAAATTAGCACTGCATCCAAACAGACCGAATGAGCTTCCATTTGAGCCTTCTCACCTAGGAGTACCATCCGGTGCGTCCAAAATGATTTTTGAGGCAATGGTACATTTGGCACAAACCGTGCACCTATCTTGCACTGAAACTAACACTGTCTCCAAATAGACCGAAATGAGCTTCCATTTGAGCCTTGTCACCCAGGAGTACCATCTGGTACATCCAAAACAATTTCTTAGCCTATGGTACGTATGGCGCAAACCATGCACCTATCACGCACCGAAACTAACACCATCTCCAAAAGGATCGAAAGGTGATTCTACATGACCCACGTCAAGTTGGAGTTTCATCAGGTGCATCCAAATTGATTTCTAAGGCTATGATACATTTGGTGCAAACTGTGGATCTATCTTGCACCGACACTAACACTATCTATAAATGGACCGAAATGAGATTCTACATGACCCACGTCACTTAGGAGTTCCATCGGGTGTGTCCAAAATGATTTCCGAGCTTACGGTACGTTCGGTGCAAACCATGCACCTATCTTGAATCAAGATTAGCACTGTATCCGAACGGACCGAATGACCTTCCATTTGAGCCTTGTCACCAAGGAGTACCATCTGGTGCGGCCAAACTGTGCACCTATCTTGCACTAAAACAAACAGTGTCTCCAAACGGACCGAAACGAGCTTCCATTTGAGCCTCGTCACCCAGGAGTACCATCCGGTGCATCCAAAACAATTTCTGAGCCTATGGTATGTTGGGCATAAACCATGCACCTATCATGCACCGAAACTAACACTATCTCTGAAAGGACCGAAAGGAGATTCTACCTTACCCACGTCACCTAGGAGTTCCATCGGTGCGTCCAAAATGATTTCTAAGCTTACGGTATGTTCGACGCAATTCGTGCACCTATCTTGATTCAAAATTAGCACCGCATCCAAACAGACCGAATGAGCTTCCATTTGAGCCTTCTCACCTAGGAGTACCATCCGGTGCGTCAAAAATGATTTCTGAGGCAATGGTACATTTGGCACAAACTGTGCACCTATCTTGCACTAAAACTAACACTGTCTCCAAACAGACCGAAACGAGCTTCCATTTGAGCCTTGTCACCCAGGAGTACCATCTGGTACATCCAAAACAATTTCTTAGCCTATGGTACGTATGGTGCAAACCATGCACCTATCACACACCGAAACTAACACCATCTCCAAAAGGATCGAAAGGTGATTCTACATGACCCACGTCACGTTGGAGTTTCATAAGGTGCATCCAAATTGATTTCTGAGGCTATGATACGTTTGGTGCAAACTGTGGATCTATCTTGCACCGACACTAACACTATCTATAAATGGACCGAAACGAGATTCTACATGACCCACGTCACTTAGGAGTTCCATCGGGTGCGTCCAAAATGATTTCCGAGCTTACGGTATGTTCGGTGCAAACCATGCACCTATCTTGAATCAAGATTAGCACTGTATCCGAATGGACCGAATGACCTTCCATTTGAGCCTTGTCACCAAGGAGTACCATCTGGTGCGGTCAAAACAATTTCTAAGGCTATGGCACATTTGGCGCAAACCATGCACCTATCTTGCACTAAAACAAACACTGTCTCCAAACGGACCGAAACGAGCTTCCATTTGAGCCTTGTCACCCAGGAGTACCATCTGGTACATCCAAAACAATTTCTTAGCCTATGGTACGTATGGCGCAAACCATGCACCTCTCACGCACCGAAACTAACACCATCTCCAAAAGGATCGAAAGGTGATTCTACATGACCCACGTCACGTTGGAGTTTCATCAGGTGCATCCAAAATGATTTCTGAGGCTATGATACGTTTTTAGCAAACTGTGGATCTATCTTGCACCGACACTAACACTATCTTTAATGGACCGAAACGAGATTCTACATGACCCACGTCACTTAGGAGTTCCATCGGGTGCGTCCAAAAAGATTTCCGAGCTTACGGTACGTTCGGCGCAAACCGTGCACCTATCTTGAATCAAGATTAGCACTATATCTGAACGGACCGAATGACCTTCCATTTGAGCCTTGTCACCAAGGAGTACCATCTGGTGTGGCCAAAACAATTCCTAAGGCTATGGCACATTTGGCGCAAACCGTGCACCTATCTTGCACTAAAACAAACAGTCTCCAAACGGACCGAAACGAGCTTCCATTTGAGCCTCGTCACCCAGGAGTACCATCCGGTGCATCCAAAACAATTTCTGAGCCTATGGTATGTTGGGCATAAACCATGCACCTATCATGCACCGAAACTAACACTATCTCTAAAAGGACCGAAAGGAGGTTCTACCTTACCCACGTCACCTAGGAGTCCCATCGGTGCGTCCAAAATGATTTCTGAGCTTATGGTACGTTCGACGCAATTCGTGCACCTATCTTGATTCAAAATTAGCACTGCATCCAAACAGACCGAACGAGCTTCCATTTGAGCCTTCTCACCTAGGAGTACCATCCGGTGCATCCAAAATGATTTCTGAGGCAATGGTACATTTGGTGCAAATCGTGCACCTATCTTGCACTGAAACTAACACTGTCTCCAAACGGACCAAAATGAGCTTCCATTTGAGCCTCGTCACGCAGGAGTACCATCTGGTGCATCCAAAACAATTTGTGAGGCTATGGTACGTCTGGCATAAACCATGCACCTATCATGCACCGAAACTAACACTATCTCCAAAAGGTTCGAAATGAGATTCTACATGACCCACGTCACCTAGGAGTTCCATCGGGTGCGTCCAAAATGATTTCTGTGGCTATGGTACGTTTGGTGCAAACGGTGGATCTATCTTGCACCGAGACTAACACTATATCCAAATGGACCAAAACGATATTCTACATGACCCACATCACCTAGGAGTTCCATCGGGTGCGCCCGAAAAGATTTCTGAGCCTACGGTACGTTCGGCATAAACTGTGCCCCTATCTTGAATCAAGATTAGCACTATATCCAAACAGACCGAAGGAGTACCATCCCGTGCGTTCAAAAGGATTTATGAGGCTATGGTGCATTTGGCGCAAACCGTGCACCTACCTTGCGCTAAAACTAACACTGTCTCCAAACGGACGGAAATGAGCTTCCATTTGAGCCTCGTCACCTAGGAGTACCAACCGGTGCATCCAAAACAATTTCTTAGCCTATGGTACATATGGCGCAAACCATGTACCTATCATGAACCAAAACTAACACTATCCCCAAAGGACCGAAAGGAGATTCTACTTTTCTACTTGACCCACGTCACCTAGGAGTTCCATCGGGTGCGTCCAAAATGATTTCTGAGGCTATGATACGTTTGCTGCAAACTGTGGATCTATCTTGCACCGAGACTAACACTATCTATGAATGGACCGAAACGAGATTCTAGATGACCCACGTCACCTAGGAGTTCCATCGGGTGCGTCCAAAATGATTTTCGAGCTTACGGTACGTTCGGCGCAAATCGTGCACCTATCTTGAATCAAGATTAGCACTATATCCAAACGGACTGATACGAGCTTCTATTTGAGACTCGTCACCTAGGAGTACCATTCGGTGCATCCAAAATGATTTATGAGGCTATGGTACATTTGGCGCAAACCGTGCACCTATCTTGCACTAAAACTAACACTATCTCCAAACAGACCGAAACGAGCTTCCATTTGAGCCTCGTCACCTAAGAGTACCATCCGGTGCATCCAAAACAATTTCTGAGCCTATGATACGTTTGGCGCAAAGCGTGCACCAACCATGCACCGAAACTAACACTATCTCCAAAAGGTTCGAAACAAGATTCTACATGACCCACGTCACCTAGGAGTTCCAACATGTGCGTCCAAAAAGGTGGACCTATCTTGCACCGAGACAAACACTATATCCAAATGGACTGAAACAAGATTCTACATGACCCATGTCGCCTAGGAGTTCCATCGGGTGCGTCTAAAAAGATTTCCGAGCTTACGCTACGTTCGGCGCAAACCGTTCACCTATCTTGAATCAAGATTAGCAGTGCTTCCATTTGAGCCTCGTCACCCAGTAGTACCATATGGTGCATCCAAAATAATTTCTTAGTCTAAGGTACGTTTGGTGCAAATCATGCACCTATCACGAACCGACACTAACACTATCTCGAAAAGGACCGAAAGCAGATTCTACATGACCCACATCACCTAGGAGTTCCATCGGGTGCGTCCAAAATGATTTCTAAGGCTATGATACGTTTGCTGCAAACTGTGGATCTATCTTCCACCGAGACTAACACTATCTATAAATGGACCAAAACGAGATTCTACATGACCCACGTCACCTAGGAGTTCCATCGGGTGCGTCTAAAATGGTTACCGAGGTTACGGTACTTTCGGTGCAAACCGTGCACCAGTCTTCAATCAAGATTAGCACTGTATCCAAATGGACCGAAATGACCTTCTATTTGAGCCTCGTCACCTTGGAGTACCATCCGGTGTGTCCAAAATGATTTCTGAGGCTATGGTACATTTGGCAAAAACCGTGCACCTATCTTGCACTGAAACTAACAATATCTCCAAATGGACCGAAACGTGCTTCCATTTGAGCCTTGTCACCCAGTAGTACCATACGGTGCATCCAAAACAAATTCTTTGCCTAAGGTGTGTATGGCGCAAAGCATGCACCTATCATGAACCGACGCTAACACTATCTCCAAAAGGACCGAAAGGAGATTCTAAATGACCCACTTCACCTATGAAATCCATCGGGTGCGTCCAAAATGATTTCCGTGGCTATGGTACGTTTGGTGCAAACTGTGGATCTTTCTTGCACCGAGACTAACACTATTTCCAAATGGACCGAAATTAGATTATACATGACCCACGTCACCTAGGACTTCCATCGGGTGCGTCCAAAATGATTTCTGAGCTTACGGTACGTTCGGCGCGAACCGTGCGCCTATCTTGAATCAAGATTAGCACTGTATCCAAACGGACCAAAATGAGCTTCCATTTGAGCCTCGTCACCTAGGAGTACCATCTGGTGCGTCCAAAATGATTTCTAAGGCTATGGTACATTTGGTGCAGACCGTGCACCTATCATGCACCGAAACTAACACTATCTCCAAAAGGACCGAAAGGAGATTCTACATGACCCATGAAACCTAGGAGTTCTATCGAGTGCATCCAAAATGATTTCTGAGGCTATGATACATTTGGTGCAAACTGTGGATCTATCATGCACCGAAACTAAAATTATCTCCAAAAGGACCGAAAGGAGATTCTACATGACCCACGTCAACTAGAAGTTCCATCAGGTGCGTCCAAAATGATTTCTATGGCTATGGTACGTTTGGTGCAAACTGTGGATCTATATTGCAACAAGACTAACACTATCTACAAATGGACCGAAACCTGATTCTACATGACCCACGTCACCTAGGAGTTCCATCAGGTGCGTCCAAAATTATTTCCGAGCTTACGGTACATTCCGCGCAAACCGTGCACCTATCTTCAATCAAGATTAGCACTGTATGCAAACCGACCCAAACATGCTTCCATTTGAGCCTAATCACCTAGGAGTACCATCTGGTCCGTCGAAAATGATTTCCGAGGCTATGGTACATTTAGCGCAAACCGTGCACCTATCTAGCACTGAAACTAACACTGTCTCCAAACGGACCGAAATGTGCTTCCATTTAAGCCTCGTCACCCAGGAGTACCATCCGGTGCATCCAAAACAATTTCTGAGCCTATGGTACGTATGGCGTAAACCATGCACTGGTCATGCACCGAAACTAAAACTATCTCCAAAAGGACTGAAAGGAGATTCTACATGACCCATGTCACCTAGGAGTTCCATCGGGTGCGTCTAAAATGATTTCTAAGGCTATGATACATTTGGTGCAAACTGTGGATCTATCTTGCACCAAGACTAACACTATCTATAAATGGACCGAAACGAGATTCTACATGACCCACGTCACCTAAGGGTTCCATTGGGCGCGTCCAAAATGATTTCTGAGCTTACGGTACGTTCGGCGCAAACCGTGCACCTATCTTGAATCAAGATTAGCACTATATGCAAACCGACCGAAACGAGCTTCCATTTGAGTCTAATCACCTAGGAGTACCATCTGGTGCATTGAAAACGATTTTCGAGGCTATGGTACATTTAGCGCAAACCGTGCACCTATCTTGCACTGAAACTAACACTGTCTCCAAACAGACCAAAATGAGCTTCCATTTGAGCCTCATCACCTATGAGTGCCATCCAAAGCATCCAAAACAATTTCTGAGCCTATGGTACGTTTGGCGCAAACCGTGCACGTACCATGCACCGATAATAACACTATCACCAAAAGGATCGAAAGGAGATTCTACAGACCCACGTCACCTTGGAGTTCCATCGGGTGCGTCCAAAATGATTTCTGTGGCTATGGTCGTTTAGTGCAAACTATGGATCTATCTTGCACAGAGACTAACACTATCTAAAAACGGACCGAAACGAGTTTCTAAATGACCCACGTCACGTACGAGTTCGATCGGGTGCGTCCAAAAAGATTTTTGAGCTTATGGTACGTTCGGCGCAAACCGTGCACCTATCTTGAATCAAGATTAGTAATGTATCCAAACGGACCGAAAAGTGCTTCCATTTGAGCCTCGTCACCTAGGAGTACCATCTGGTGTGTCCAAAATGATTTCTAAGGCTATGGTACATTTGGCGCAAACCGTGCACCTATCTTGCACTAAAACTAACATTGTCTCCAAATAGAACGAAACAAGCTTCCATTTGAGCCTCGTCACTCAGGAGTACCATCTGGTGCATCCAAAAAAATTTTAGAAATATGTTACCTATGGCGCAAACCATGCACCTTTCATGCACCGAAACTAACACTATCTCTAAAAGGATTGAAACGAGATTCTACAAGACACACGTCACCTACAAGTTCCATCTGGTGCGTCCAAAACGGTTTCTGAAGCTATGGTACGTTTGGTGCAAACAGTGGACCTATCTTGCACCGATACTAACACTATCTCCAAACGGACCAAAACAAGATTCTACAAGACCCACATCACCTAGGAGTTCGAACGGGTGCGTCCAAAATGATTTCTGAGCCTACGGTACGTTCGATGCATACCGTGCACCTATCTTGAATCAAGATTAGCACTGTATCCAAACGGACCGAAATGAGCTTCTATTTGAGCCTCGTCACCTTGAAGTACCATCCGGTGCATCCAAAACGATTTCTGAGGCAATGGTACGTTTGGCACAAACCGTGCACCTATCTTGGAGCAAGATTAGCACTGTATCCAAATAGACCGAAATGAGCTTCCATTTGAGCCTCGTCAGCTAGGAGTACCATCCAGTGCATCTAAAACGGTTTCTGAGGCTATGGTATGTTTGGTTTAAACTATGGATCTATCTTGTACCGATACTAGCACTGTCTCCAAACGGACCAAAACGAGCTTCCATGTGAGCCTCGTCACCATGGAGTATCATCCGGTGCATCCAAAACAATTTCTGAGTGTATGGTACTTATGGCGCAAACCATGCACCTATCATGCGCCGAACTAAAACTATCTCCAAAAGGACTGAAAGGAGTTTCTACATGACCCACGTCACCTAATAGTTTCATCGGGTGCGTCCAAAACGATTTCGGTGGCTATGGTACGTTTGGTGCAAACTGTGGATCTATCTTGCACCGAGACTAACACTATCTCTAAGTAGACCGAAACAAGATTCTACGTGACCGAGGTCACCTAGGAGTTCCATCGGGTGCGTCCAAAATGATTTTCAAGCTTACGGTACGTTCAGCGCAAACCGTGCAGCTATCTTTAATCAAGATTAGCACTGTATCCAAACGGACCGAAACGAGCTTCCATTTGGGCCTCGTCACCTAGGAGTACCATCCGGTGCATCCAAAATGATTTCTGAGGCTATGGTACATTTGGTGCAAACCGTGCACCTATCTTGCACTAAAACTAACATTGTCTCCAAATAGAACGAAACAAGCTTCCATTTGAGCCTCGTCACTCAGGAGTACCATCTGGTGCATCCAAAAAAATTTTAGAAATATGTTACCTATGGCGCAAACCATGCACCTTTCATGCACCGAAACTAACACTATCTCTAAAAGGATTGAAACGAGATTCTACAAGACACACGTCACCTACAAGTTCCATCTGGTGCGTCCAAAACGGTTTCTGAAGCTATGGTACGTTTGGTGCAAACAGTGGACCTATCTTGCACCGATACTAACACTATCTCCAAACGGACCAAAACAAGATTCTACAAGACCCACATCACCTAGGAGTTCGAACGGGTGCGTCCAAAATGATTTCTGAGCCTACGGTACGTTCGATGCATACCGTGCACCTATCTTGAATCAAGATTAGCACTGTATCCAAACGGACCGAAATGAGCTTCTATTTGAGCCTCGTCACCTTGAAGTACCATCCGGTGCATCCAAAACGATTTCTGAGGCAATGGTACGTTTGGCACAAACCGTGCACCTATCTTGGAGCAAGATTAGCACTGTATCCAAATAGACCGAAATGAGCTTCCATTTGAGCCTCGTCAGCTAGGAGTACCATCCAGTGCATCTAAAACGGTTTCTGAGGCTATGGTATGTTTGGTTTAAACTATGGATCTATCTTGTACCGATACTAGCACTGTCTCCAAACGGACCAAAACGAGCTTCCATGTGAGCCTCGTCACCATGGAGTACCATCCGGTGCATCCAAAACAATTTCTGAGTGTATGGTACTTATGGCGCAAACCATGCACCTATCATGCGCCGAACTAAAACTATCTCCAAAAGGACTGAAAGGAGTTTCTACATGACCCACGTCACCTAATAGTTTCATCGCGTGCGTCCAAAACGATTTCGGTGGCTATGGTACGTTTGGTGCAAACTGTGGATCTATCTTGCACCGAGACTAACACTATCTCCAAGTAGACCGAAACAAGATTCTACGTGACCGAGGTCACCTAGGAGTTCCATCGGGTGCGTCCAAAATGATTTTCAAGCTTATGGTACGTTCAGCGCAAACCGTGCAGCTATCTTTAATCAAGATTAGCACTGTATCCAAACGGACCGAAACGAGCTTCCATTTGGGCCTCGTCACCTAGGAGTACCATCCGGTGCATCCAAAATGATTTTTGAGGCTATGGTACATTTGGTGCAAACCGTGCACCTATCTTGCACTGAAACTAACATTGTCTATAAACAGACTGAAACTGCTAAGCCTATGGTACGTATGGCGTAAATCATGCACCTATCACGCACTGAAACTAACACTATCTCCAAAAGGACCGATAGGAGATTCTACAGGACCCACGTAACCTAGGATGTACATCGGGTGCGTCCAAAATGATTTCTGAGGCTATGATAGGTTTGGTGCAAACTGTGGATCACTCTTACACCGAGACAAACACTATCTATAAATGTATCGAAATGAGATTCAACATGACCCACGTCAACTAGGGGTTCCATCGGTGCGTCCAAAATGATTTCTGAGCTTACAGTACGTTCGGCGCAAACCGGGCACCTATCTTGAATCAAGATTAGCACTGTATCCAAACGGACCGAAATGAGCTTCCATTTGAGCCTCGTCACCTAGGAGTACCATCCGGTGCATCCAAAATGATTTCTAAGGCTATGGTACATTTGGTGCAGACCGTGCACCTATCATGCACCGAAACTAACACTATCTCCAAAAGGACCGAAAGGAGATTCTACATGACCCATGTCACCTAGGAGTTCTATCGGGTGCATCCAAAATGATTTCTGAGGCTATGATACATTTGGTGCAAACTGTGGATCTATCATGCACCGAAACTAAAATTATCTCCAAAAGGACCGAAAGGAGATTCTACATGACCCACGTCAACTAGAAGTTCCATCAGGTGCGTCCAAAATGATTTCTATGGCTATGGTACGTTTGATGCAAACTGTGGATCTATATTGCAACGAGACTAACACTATCTACAAATGGACCGAAACCTGATTCTACATGACCCACGTCACCTAGGAGTTCCATCAGGTGCGTCCAAAATTATTTCCGAGCTTACAGTACATTCCGCGCAAACCGTGCACCTATCTTCAATCAAGATTAGCACTGTATGCAAACCGACCCAAACATGCTTCCATTTGAGCCTAATCACCTAGGAGTACCATCTGGTCCGACGAAAATGATTTCCGAGGCTATGGTACATTTAGCGCAAACCGTGCACCTATCTTGCACTGAAACTAACACTGTCTCCAAATGGACCGAAATGTGCTTCCATTTAAGCCTCGTCACCCAGGAGTACCATCCGGTGCATCCAAAACAATTTCTGAGCCTATGGTACGTATGGCATAAACCATGCACTGGTCATGCACCGAAACTAAAACTATCTCCAAAAGGACTGAAAGGAGATTCTACATGACCCATGTCACCTAGGAGTTCCATCGGGTGCATCTAAAATAATTTCTAAGGCTATGATACATTTGGTGCAAACTATGGATCTATCTTGCACCAAGACTAACACTATCTATAAATGGACCGAAACGAGATTCTACATGACCCACGTCACCTAAGGGTTCCATTGGGCGCGTCCAAAATGATTTCTGAGCTTACGATACGTTCGGCGCAAACCGTGCACCTATCTTGAATCAAGATTAGCACTATATGCAAACCGACCAAAACGAGCTTCCATTTGAGTCTAATCACCTAGGAGTACCATCCGGTGCATTGAAAACGATTTTCGAGGCTATGGTACATTTAGCGCAAACCGTGCACCTATCTTGCACTGAAACTAACACTGTCTCCAAACAGACCAAAATGAGCTTCCATTTGAGCCTCATCACCTAGGAGTGCCATCCAAAGCATCCAAAACAATTTCTGATCCTATGGTACGTTTGGCGCAAACCGTGCACCTACCATGCACCATACTAACACTATCACCAAAAGGACCGAAAGGAGATTCTACAGACCCACGTCACCTAGGAGTTCCATCGGGTGCGTCCAAAATGATTTCTGTGGCTATTATGGTCGTTTGGTGCAAACTATGGATCTATCTTGCACAGAGACTAACACTATCTAAAAACAGACCGAAACGAGTTTCTAAAAGACCCACATCACGTAGGAGTTCGATCAGGTGCGTCCAAAAAGATTTTTGAGCTTATGGTACGTTTGGCGCAAACCGTGCACCTATCTTGAATCAAGATTAGTAATGTATCCAAACGGACCGAAAAGTGCTTCCATTTGAGCCTCGTCACCTAGGAGTACCATCTGGTGTGTCCAAAACGATTTCTAAGGCTATGGTACATTTGGCGCAAACCGTGCACCTATCTTGCACTAAAACTAACATTGTCTCCAAATAGAACGAAACAAGCTTCCATTTGAGCCTCGTCACTCAGGAGTACCATCTGGTGCATCCACAAAAATTTCAGAAATATGTTACCTATGGCGCAAACCATGCACCTTTCATGCACCGAAACTAACACTATCTCTAGAAGGGTTGAAACGAGATTCTACAAGACACACGTCACCTACAAGTTCCATCTGATGCGTCCAAAACGGTTTCTAAAGCTATGGTACGTTTGGTGCAAACAGTGGACCTATCTTGCACCGATACTAACACTATCTCCAAACGGACCAAAACAAGATTCTACAAGACCCACATCACCTAGGAGTTCGAACGGGTGCGTCCAAAATAATTTCTGAGCCTACGGTACGTTCGACGCATACCGTGCACCTATCTTGAATCAAGATTAGCACTGTATCCAAACGGACCGAAACAAGCTTCTATTTGAGCCTCGTCAGCTTGGAGTACCATCCGATGCGTCCAAAACGATTTCTGAGGCAATGGTACGTTTGGCACAAACCGTGCACCTATCTTGCACTGTATCCAAACCGACCGAAACAAGCTTCCATTTGAGCCTCGTCACATAGGAGTACCATCCGGTGTGTGCAAAATGATTTCTGAGGCTATGGCACATTTGGCACAAACCGTGCACCTACCTTGCACTAAAACTAACACCGTCACCAAATGGATCAAAACGAGCTTCCAATTGAGCCTCGTCACCTAGGAGTACCATACAGTGCATCCAAAACAATTTCATAGCCTATGGTATGTATGGCGCAAATCAGGAACCTATCACGCACCGAAACTAACACTATCTCCAAAAGGACCGAAAGGAGATTCTACATGACCCACGTCACCTACGAGTTCCATTGGGTGCGTCCAAAATGATTTATGAGGCTATGATATGTTTGGTGCAAACTGTGGATCTATCTTGCATAGAGACTAACACTATCTATAAATGGACCGAAACGAGACTTTACATGACCCACGTCACCTATGAGTTCCATCGGGTGCGTCCAAAATGATTTCCGAGGCTATGGTACATTTGGCGCAAACCGTGCACCTATCTTACACTGAAACTAACACTGTCTCCAAATGGACCGAAACGAGCTTCCATTTGAGCCTCATCACCTAGGAGTGCCATCTAGTGCATCCAAAATAATTTCTGAGCCTATGGTACATTTGGCGCAAACCGTGCAACTACCATGCACCGAAACTAACACTATCTCCAAAAGGACCCAAAGCAGACTCTACATGACCCACGCACCTAGGAGTTCCATCGGGTGCATCTAAAATGATTTCCGTGGCTATGGTACGTTTAGTGCAAACTATGGATCTATCTTGCACTGAGACTAACCATATCTCCAAATGGACTGAAACAAGATTCTAAATGACCCACGTCACCTAGGAGTTCCATCGGGTGCGTCCAAAATGATTTCTGATCTTAAGGTACGTTCGGCACAACCCATGCACCTATCTTGAATCAAGAATAGTTCTGTATCCAAATACACCAAAATGAGCTGCCATTTGAGCACGTCACCTAGGAGTACCATACAGTGCATCCAAAACAATTTCTTAGCCTATGGTACGTATGGCGCAAATCATGCACCTATCACGCACCAAAACTAACAATATCTCCGAAAGGACCAAAAGGAGATTCTACATGACCCATGTCACCAAGGAGTTCCATCGGGTGCGTCTAAAATGATTTCTGAGCTTACAGAACGCTCAGCGCAAACCGGGCACCTATCTTGGAGCAAGATTAGCACTGTATCCAAATAGACCGAAATGAGCTTCCATTTGAGCCTCGTCAGCTAGGAGTACCATCCGGTGCGTCCAAAATGGTTTCTGAGGCTATGGTATGTTTGGTTTAAACTATGGATCTATCTTGCACCGATACTAGCACTGTCTCCAAATGGACCAAAACGAGCTTCCATTTGAGCCTCGTCACCATGGAGTACCATCCGGTGCATCCAAAACAATTTCTGAGAGTACGGTACTTATGGCGCAAACCATGCACCTATCATGCGCCGAACTAAAACTATCTCCAAAAGGATTGAAAGGAGTTTCTACATGACCCACGTCACCTAGGAGTTCCATCGGGTGCGTCCAAAACGATTTCTGTGGCTATGGTACGTTTGGTACAAACTGTGGATCTATCTTGCACCGAGACTAACACTATCTCCAAATGGATCGAACAAGATTATACATGACCCACCCATCACGTGCGTCCAAAATGATTTCCGAGCTTACGGTACATTCGGCGCAAACCGTGCACTGTATCCAAACGGACCGAAAAGAGCTTCTATTTTAGCCTCGTCACCTAGGAGTACCATCCTGTGCGTCCAAAGCTATTTCTGAGGCTATGGTACATTTGGCGCACACCGTGCACCTATTTTGAACCGAAACTAACACTATCTCCAAACGGATCGAAACGAGCTTCCATTTGAGCCTCGTCACCTAGGAGTACGATCCAGTGAATCCAAAACAATTTCTGAGCCTATGGTACGTTTGGCGCAAACCATGCACCTACCATGCACTAAAACTAACACTATCTCCAAAAGGTTCGAAACGAAATTCCACATGACCCACGTCTCCTAGGAGTTCCAACGGGTGTGTCCAAAATGATTTCTGAGCCTACGGTATGTTTGGCGCAAACCGTGCCCCTATCTTGAATCAAGATTAGCACTATATCCAAACAGACCAAAACGAGCTTCCATTTGAGCCACAACACCTAGGAGTACCATCCGGTGCGTCCAAAAGGATTTCTGAGGCTATGGTACATTTGGCGCAAACCGTGCACTTACCTTGCACAGAAACTAACACTGTCTCCAAATGGACCGAAACGAGCTTCCATTTGAGCCACGTCACCCAGGAGTACCATCCTGTGCATCCAAAACAATTTCTTAGCCTATGGTACATATGGCGCAAATATGCACCTATCACGCACCGAAACTAACACTATCTCCAAAAGGACCGAAAGGAGATTCTACATGACCCACGTCACGTAGGAGTTCCATCGGGTGCGTCCAAAATGAGTTCTGAGCATATGATATGTTTGGTGCAAACTATGGATCTATCTTGCACCGAGACTAACACTATCAATAAATGGACCGAAACAAGATTCTACATGACCCACATTACCTAGGAGTTCTATCGGGTGTGTCCAAAATGATTTCTGAGCTTACGGTACGTTCGGCGCAAACCGTGCACCTATCTTGAATCAAGATTAGCACTGTACACAAATGAACCGAAACGAGATTCTATTTGAGCCTCGTCACCTAGGAGTACCATCTGGTGCATCCTAAGGGATTTCTGAGGCTATGGTACATTTGGTGCACACCGTGCACCTATCTTGCACTGAAACTAACATTGTCTCCAAATGGACCGAAACGAGCTTCCATTTGAGCCTCGTCACCCAGGAGTACCATCCGGTGAATCCAAAACAATTTCTGAGTCTATGGTACGTTTGCCGCAAACCGTGCACCTACCATGCGCCAAAACTAACACGATCTCCAAAAGGTTCGAAACGAGATTCTACATGACCCACGTCACCTAGGAGTTCCAACGGGTGCATCCAAAATGATTTCTGAGCCTACGGTACGTTCGGCGCAAACCATGCCCCTATCTTGAATCAAGATTAGCACTATATCCAAACGGACCAAAACAAGCTTCCATTTGAGCCTCAACACCTACGAGTACCATCCAGTGCGTCTAGAAGGATTTCTAAGGCTGTTGTACATTTGGCGCAAACCGTGCGCCTACCTTGCACAGAAACTAACACTGCCTGCAAACGGACCGAAATGAGCTTCCATTTGAGCCACGTCACCCAGGAGTACCATCCGGTGCATCCAAAACAATTTCTTAGCCTACGGTACGTTTGGCGCAAACCATGCATCTATCACGCACTGAAACTAACACTATCTCCAAAAGTATCGAAAGGAGATTCTACATGACCCACGTCACGTAGGAGTTCCATCGGGTATGTCCAAGATGATTTCTGAGGGTATGATATGTTCGGTGCAAACTATGGATCTATCTTGCTCTGAGACTAACACTATCAATAAATGGACCGAAACAAGATTCTACATGACCCACATCACCTAGGAGTTCCATCGCGTGTGTCCAAAATGATTTCTGAGCTTATGGTACGTTCGGCGCAAACCGTGCTCCTATCTTGAATCAAGATTAGCATTGTACGCAAATGGACCGAAACGAGCTTCTATTTGAGCCTCGTCACCTAGGAGTACCATCCGGTGCGTCCAAAGCGATTTCTGAGGCTATGGTACAATTGGCGCACACCGTGCACCTATCTTGCACTGAAACTAACACTGTCCCCAAACGGACCGAAACGAGCTTCCATTTGAGCCTCGTCACCCAGGAGTACCATCCGATGAATCCAAAACAATTTCTGAGCCTATGGTACGTTTGACGCAAACCGAGCACCTACCATGCGCCAAAGCTAACACTATCTCCAAAAGGTTCGAAACGAGTTTCTACATCACACACGTCACCTAGGAGTTCCAACGGGTGCGTCCAAAATGATTTTTGAGCCTACGGTACGTTCGGCGCAAACCGTGCCCCTATCTTGAATCAAGATTAGCACTATATCCAAACGGACCGAAACGAGCTTCCATTTGAGCCTCATCACCTAGGAGTACCATCCGGTGCGTCCAAAAGGATTTCTGAGGCTATGGTACATTTGGCCCAAACCGTGCACCTACCTTGCATAGAAACTAATATTGTCTCCAAATGGATCGAAACGAGCTTCAATTTGAGCCACGTCACCAGGGAGTAACATCCGGTGCATCCAAAACAATTTCTTAGCCTATGGTACATGTGGCGCAAACCATGCACACATCACGCACCGAAACTAACACTATCTCCAAAAGGATCGAAAGGAGATTCTACATGATCCGCGTCACCTAGGAGTTAGATCAGGTGCGTCCAAAATGATTTCTGAGGCTATGATATGTTTGGTGCAAACTGTGGATCTATCTTGCACCGAGACTAACACTATCAATAAATGGACCGAAACGAGATTCTACATTACCCACTCAACTAGGAGTTCCATCGGGTGTGTCCAAAATGATTTCTGAGCTTATGGTACGTTCGGCGCAAACCGTGCACCTATCTTGAATCAAGATTGGCACTATATCCAAACGGACCGAAACAATAGTCCATTTGAGCCTCGTCACCTAGGAGTACCATCCGGTGCATCCAAAACAATTTCTTAGCCTATGGTACGTATGGCGCAAACCATGCACCTATCTGGCACTGAAACTAACACTGTCTCCAAAAGGACCGAAAGGAGATTCTACATGACCCACGTCATGTAGGAGTTCCATCGGCTGTGTCCAAAACAATTTCTTAGCCTATGGTACGTATGGCGCAAACCATGTACCTATCAGGCATTGAAACTAATGCTATCTCCAAAAGGACTAAAAGGAGATTCTACATGACCTGCATCACCTAGGAGTTCCATCGGGTGCATCCAAAATGATTTTTGAGGGTATGATATGTTTGGTGCAAGCTGTGGATCTATCTTGCACCGAGACTAACACTATCTCTAAATGGACCAAAACAAGATTATACATGACCCACGTCACCTAGGAGTTCCATCGCGTGCGTCCAAAATGATTTTCAAGCTTACGGTACGTTCGGCGCAAACCGTGTACCTATCTTGAATCAAGATTCGCACTATATCCAAAATGACCGAAACGAGCTTCTATTTGAGCCTCGTCACCTAGGAGTACCATCCGGTGCGTCCAAAGCGATTTCTGAGGCTATGGTACATTTGGCGCACACCGTGCACCTATTTTGAACCGAAACTAACACTATCTCCAGACGGATCGAAACGAGCTTCCATTTGAGCCTCGTCACCTAGGAGTACGATCCAGTGAATCCAAAACAATTTCTGAGCCTATGGTACGTTTGGCGCAAACCGTACACCTACCATGCACTGAAACTAACACTATCTCCAAAAGGTTCGAAACGAGATTCCACATGACCCACGTCTCCTAGGAGTTCCAACGGGTGCGTCCAAAATGATTTCTGAGCCTACGGTATGTTTGGCGCAAACCGTGCCCCTATCTTAAATCAAGATTAGCACTATATCCAAACGGACCAAAACGAGCTTCCATTTGAGCCACAACACCTAGGAGTACCATCCGGTGCGTCCAAAAGGATTTCTGAGGCTATGGTACATTTGGCACAAACCGTGCACCTACCTTGCACAGAAACTAACACTGTCTCCAAACGAACCGAAACGAGCTTCCATTTGAGCCACGTCACCCAAGAGTACCATCCGGTGCATCCAAAACAACTTCTTAGCCTATGGTACGTTTGGCGCAAACATGCACCTATCACGCACCGAAACTAACACTATCTCCAAAAGGACCGAAAGGAGATTCTACATGACCCACGTCACGTAGGAGTTCCATCGGGTGCATCCAAAATGAGTTCTGAGCATATGATATGTTTGGTGCAAACTATGGATCTATCTTGCACCGAGACTAACACTATCAATAAATGGACCGAAACAAGATTCTACATGACCCACATTACCTAGGAGTTCTATCGGGTGTGTCCAAAATGATTTCTGAGCTTACGGTACGTTCAGTGCAAACCGTGCACCTATCTTGAATCAAGATTAGCACTGTACACAAATGAACCAAAACGAGCTTCTATTTGAGCCTCGTCACCTAGGAGTACCATCCGGTGCATCCTAAGGGATTTCTGAGGCTATGGTACATTTGGTGCATACCGTGCACCTATCTTGCACTGAAACTAACATTGTCTCCAAATGGACCGAAACGAGCTTCCATTTGAGCCTCGTCACCCAGGAGTACCATCCGGTGAATCCAAAACAATTTCTGAGTCTATGGTACGTTTGCCGCAAACTGTGCACCTACCATGCGCCAAAACTAACACTATCTCCAAAAGGTTCGAAACGAGATGACCCACGTCACCTAGGAGTTCCAACGGGTGCGTCCAAAATGATTTTTGAGCCTACAGTACGTTCGGCGCAAACCATGCCCCTATCTTGAATCAAGATTAGCACTATATCCAAACGGACCAAAACAAGCTTCCATTTGAGCCTCAACACCTAGGAGTACCATCCGGTGCGTCTAGAAGGATTTCTGAGGCTGTTGTACATTTGGCGCAAACCGTGCGCCTACCTTGCACAGAAACTAACACTGCCTGCAAACGGACCGAAATGAGCTTCCATTTGAGCCACGTCACCCAGGAGTACCATCCGGTGCATCCAAAACAATTTCTTAGCCTATGGTACGTTTGGCGCAAACCATGCATCTATCACGCACTGAAACTAACACTATCTCCAAAAGGATCGAAAGGAGATTCTACATGACCCACGTCACGTAGGAGTTCCATCGGGTGAGTCCAAGATGATTTCCGAGGGTATGATATGTTCGGTGCAAACTATGGATCTATCTTGCTCCGAGACTAACACTATCAATAAATGGACCGAAACAAGATTCTACATGACCCACATCACCTAGGAGTTCCATCGCGTGCGTCCAAAATGATTTCTGAGCTTATGGTACGTTCTGTAACAGAACCGACCAAATTATAAGAGCACAAGTACGAAAACAAGCACCGAAGCGCTCAAATTTTCAAACTTGAGCCCATATAATCCCGGTAGTCAATCGAAATCACGAAGGATTTCAAACCAAACTGCTTACAACCAGGATCGCATCATTCAACATACACATCATACGTTACATTTCACAAGTAGTTCAGAAATAAGTTAACACCACGGAGTAGCAATTATTACAAACTGAGTTTGAAAGTAGCGGAAGTCTGACACACACTGAAGATACTTAAATACTGCCAGTTTGGTTAGATCAACATCCCACAAAAGAACCAGGTAAGTACATAAAGATGATCGTGCCCATGTGATCTAGTCCTCATCCCCCGCGGGGTGAAGGCAAGTCTTGCAGAAGCCTTGGTAAAGCATATCATCTGCAACAGGAGGGAATAAACCCTGAGTACTGGAATGTACTCAGCTAGACTTACCCGTCGTAAACCAGAAATAAAGTAGACACCAAGGATTATGCAAGGCTTACACAAGAGGCTAGCTGACACCACATTTTGCATAAAGGCATAAGTAGCTGGAACTCTTATAACCTGTACTAGCAGTTATTTTTAGCATTTACCTGTCATCTATCTTAGCACCTGTACTAAACATGCACTTGATTATCATCAAACAATTATTCATATTATTCCATAGCAGGTATAAATTGTGGCAACATTGTATCATTCACTTAACCATTTGTTCAATTAATGAGATCTACGTTGCCGCTGCTCAAGTCAAGTGCTCACTAACCGGGAGCGACGGCGATTCGAATCGAATTCCTATCCAGCTGGAGGGGTATTTCTAACACTCACCGAGACGCGCCTGGCGAGGGCTGCTCAGGTCATCTTTCGTACAGTTCAGGAATCGCGGGTCCGAATGATGTCGCGACCCCAAGGGCGACACTCTGCCAGGTGCTAGGGACTCTAACCCCCCCTTGGTCTCACGCCAATGTCCCCAAGCACATCCTTTCTCTCCTCCAAGAAGCAACCTACCATTCGATTCCCGGCCTGAACCATACTACTCGACTTCGCGGTCGGAACGACTTATCCGGCCAACTAAGTGTTAGACTGCGTTCAACATGACTCAAGGACGTACAGCGAATCGGTCCTTAAACGACTCAGACGGGCATGGCTCCACACCCAAGACGTGAAGTGTCTTGCAGCTGTACCATCGAACTCCCGCCCGGTCTCAAATTTCATTTTAAAGCATGGTTCCATCACGATAGCCATAAGCCACTCGCGACCCAGTCCTATCTCTCGCGGATGACCGGAAATCACCCGACTTCTACCGTTCTAAGCAGGGCTAAGCATTGACACGTGCCTACACCTAATATAGGATTAGGGCATAGTATCTGGACAAGGACAGGTGTAATGCAACAGTTGTTTTCATACAACTCCTACTACATAATGCAGTAAACAAATAAAAGTACTCAAGATATCTTTTATCAAATAATGGGTTCAGCATGCACCGGGGCTTGCCTTTAAGGAAGGTGGAAGGCCGGTGATCTGGGCACTCCGGGAGGTCTTCAACGGCGTCTCCTTCGCCGCTGGGCTCTGTCTGCTCCTCTGGTTGACTCAGTACTTCCTCTGGGATCGTCTGCTCGAACTCGAGGAGCGTTACCCCCTCCGGTACACCTATTGCATGAGTGCATAATAAATCTCATGAATGCATAATGAAAGATGCAATATGCTCGGAATGAAATGTATTACAACAATTTAGCGCTCTATTCAAATCACTTCAAAAGAGTAGGTGCAAATTTCCTCTCCGGTAGAGGAGTACTCACCTAATCTACTTAGCCTAAGATAAAGTTGCTCATCTTCAGTTAGAGCCCTAACTCCTAACAATTACAAAAGTAACTTGTCTTAGGATATCACACCATATAAATCAACAAGGCATCACAATAGAGCATACTGGACAGCAGCTACTTGTTCTTATCATAACTAAAGATTTACAATTCCAAAAGATATGATCTAGGACAATCTGGAAAGCCTAAGAAATACTCTACAATTCATTTTCAGACCTCAACCCCAAACTCATAAGTTTTCCACGTTAAACTTCACAAGTTCCAGAATCTGTCCTCTCAAAACAGAGAGTAGCAGATTCTGAACTGCCACTTAAAACAACAGTAACTCTCAAACTACTAAGCCAAATGTTCCCAAATTTTGACACAAGCTAGTTCATCAAGTTTACTGTGACTTTGGTATTTACAAGTTTCCCAGCAACAAATTTTATCAAAGGTCAAACTGAGAAATACTTCCAGCTGTCCAGAAAACCTAAAATTACAAAGGTTAAATATTTGTTGATATGACCAAAGTCTCCTAAAACCAAACTAATGTTACTAACAGATCACATTAGGTATAAAAACACCAAAAAGTAAGGTGGGACCAACTAGAATATTTATTTAACCCCATTTCTTAATTTACTTAATTATTTAGGTAGAATTTCAAACATATATGTAAACTGCTCCTAAAATTCTACAAAAATTACAGGGGACTCTCTGACCTCCAAATAGACCACAGTAAAAATTTGAACAAGTTTTATTCACAGAAACTCCCTATACAAAATTCACAAGCCCAAAAGGCTGATTTTTGCATAAATCATAAATCACATTGAAAAGTATCAAACAACAGATTTCATATTTTTCTTAGACACTCTAGGGTACCAAGACATTCTCCAAAAATTTACAATAACATTGCACATGTAGAAAAATTATAAAAATTACTTCAATTATTTCCTAGAATAAAATGATAGCCTTATAACTTGAAAATTTCTTAAGTACTGATGCCCAAATTTTTACCATAGCTAGGACTAGCATAGAGTAATCTACCCACCAAATTTCATAATTTATGGAACTCTACAGCTCAAGCTATAAATTAAACAAATTTGCATGCATTCCAAAACACATTTAAAGGATCTAATAAAATCTTACAGAATTTAAACATCTCAAGCCAGATCTATATTTTTCTAAAATACTACACATCCAGTAGATTCTAACAAAATTTATTTCATGATTTTTGGATCACTAAAACCCTAGATTCCTATTTTTCCAACTATTACAAAAATCAGTATCAAAATAATAAAAATCCATTTTTATTTCGGACAACTGGGCCGGCCCGGGAATGAAATCCGGCCCACACTCCACAACCGCGCGCGCGCTCGGCCCGCTCGGCTCTCCCGCCCGCGCGCGGCACTGACACGCGGGCCCCCGCGGTCAGCGACCGGGAGCAGGGGAGCCGACACCCGGCGAGCTCCGGTGAGCTCGCGCTCGCCGGAGAAGAGCTCGCGCGGCCAACCGAGCACGGCCTCGTGATCTCCGTCACCCGGCGCATCGATTGGCACCCGTAGGATGGATGGGGATGAGGAGGAGAGGGCCTGCCGCCGTGCGTGGCGGCCGGTGGCCTCCGGTGGCGGCGCACCGTCGCCGGTGAAGACGGATAGGGCGGTTTGAGCTCGGTACGAGCTTCACCGAGGCACGGGGGTTCCGTTTTGCTGGTAAGGGGGGATGGAGAAGGACCCGAGACACCCGACCACGGTGAGGTCCCATGGCGGGCTCCGGCGACCCCTCGGAGGCGGAGAAGAAAGGAATGCGGCTCACCTAGGGTTCAGTAGTGGGTTTCGTTAGGTCCAGGGGATGGAGGGTGTCGCGGCGGAGGGATTGGCAAGCGCAATCGGCCGGTGGTGTGGCGTGGCTCGCGCTCGGGCTCGTCGGAGAAGAAGGGGATGGCGGCTCGGTTCTTTCCGTTTTGCAAACGAGAAGGAAGGAGGAGGAGGAAATGAATGGGGGAGGTTGGAGCGGCAGCAGAGGCGCTCTTCATGCGCTCGGCAGCTGGCCGGAGCGACAGGTCGCGCGCGGCGCGTGGAGGACACGCGGCGGCGTTCTTCTGCCGAGGCGCCACGACACGCCGTGTCGTTCGACTGAAATTTTGAAATCGCGATGTCAGTTAAATCGGGCCTGACAGCGGGACTTTGGCGACCTATAACTCCCAATCTAGGCCGATTTAGTACAAGCCGTAATTAGCAAAGTTGTAGAGGTACATATCGTCTACAAAATTGTCCACTGGAGCTCGAGCTGAATCGGTCTGTAAATGAAACTATATGGTCTCAAAGTAGTGCTCGGTGAAACTGAAACCGAGTTTCAGTTACTGAAACCGACTGACAGCTCAAGTTCATGGCAAGATATCTTTTGAACCATTGAGAACCAGGCTTGGGTGCTATTGACAAAGTTGTAGGGCTACATGTGATCTACAAATTTGTCAATATGAGTGAAGGCTAGTTCGGCTTGGTTTGCAAACTACAAGCTTCTAAAGTAGGCATCAGTGAAACTGTAAGGTCCAATTCCAGACTTAGAAAAATTCTAAGTCCTGGAATTACACTACTAGCTGACTTGTGGGCCACTTTTGAGCATGTTGTGGTCATTTTCATGAGATGGTCATATTGAGACTTTTGTTCCCCATGAATTTCTTTACAACTTTGCTTAAGGGTGCTCTTCCATGCAAAGTCTCTAAATTAGACTTTCTAATTGGTCAAACTAGAACCTTCTATGGTCAAATGGGGGTCAAACTTGTCATGGAGGGCAATTTTGTAATTTTGGTCAACATGAACCTTGATCCAAATGTTACTCTAAGTATAGCTAAGGTGTTGTAGGTCATGATTGACTACTTTGCCTTTTTGTTACACCAACTATCAAATACTTTATGAAATCAATCAAACAAACCCTAAACAAACACATGAATTGCATTACATGAAATACTAAACATGGATTATACATGTCATGCTTATGCAAATGCAATGCAATTAAGGACTAAACACTTGAGGTGTTACAGCCCTCCCCCCTTATAAAAATCTCGTCCCGAGATTTGGAAAGCGTACCATTTTTCATAGAATTCTTTATAACCATCCCGCAAATAATCTTCCCGTTCCCACGTAGCATCACTCTCACTACCCTGATTGCTCCACATCACTTTGTACCACTTAACCACTTTACTTCTAGTTACTCGTTCCTGAGTATCGATCACTCGGACTGGTTTTTCTTCATAGGTTAAGTCGGATTCCAGCCTGATATCTCCTAACGGAACTTGTTCCTCAGGAACTCGAAGACACTTTTTAAGCTGAGATACATGGAAAACATTGAATATGGCCCTCATCTCAGGAGGCAACTGGATTTTGTACGCAACAGCTCCACTCTTGCCTATGATCTGGAAAGGACCCACGTATCTTGGTGCAAGCTTTCGCTTAACGCCAAAACGTTGGACACTCTTCATTGGAGAAACTTTCAAATAAACGAAGTCCCCAACTTCAAATTCGAGTGGTTTTCTGCGACGATCAGCATAGCTTTTCTGTCTAGCTTGGGCCGCAGCCATATGTTTCTGAATAGTACGGACTTGTTCCTCGGCTTCCTGGACAAAATCAATGCCATAATACCTTCTTTCCCCAGCTTCTACCCAGTTTAGTGGGGTTCGGCACTTACGACCGTACAAAGCTTCGAATGGAGCCATCTTGATACTCTCTTGATAACTGTTATTGTACGAGAATTCAGCTAAAGGTAGCCATTTTTCCCAAGAACCCTTGGATGAAATGACGCATGCTCGCAACAGATCTTCCAAGATTTGGTTAACTCGTTCCGTCTGACCAGATGTCTGGGGGTGATAAGCAGAGCTTCTCACTAACTTGGTTCCCAGAAGGTGATGCAAATGCTCCCAAAAGCGAGCAGTGAACTGGGGACCCCGATCAGAAACGATTGTACGAGGTATCCCATGAAGCCGGACTATCTGATTGAAGTACAACTCAGCATAGTCAGTGGGACGATAGTCCACTCTCACGGGGATGAAATGAGCGGATTTGGTCAAACGGTCAACAATTACCCAGATAGAGTTATGATTTTTGACTGTGGGAGGAAGTCCGACAATGAAATCCATACTTATTTCTTCCCATTTCCAGCCTGGAATGGAAAGTGGCTGAAGCAACCCAGCTTTCATATGCACAGCTTTCACTCTGCAACAGGTGTCACATCTAGCAACATATGCAGCTATCTCTTTCCGCATCTTGGTCCACCAATAAAGTGGCTTCAAATCATAATACATCTTATTACTACCAGGATGGATGGACAACTTGGAAGAATGTGCCTCGGACAAGATCTGATCTCTAAGATCTCGATCCTTTGGTACCACTAATCTATCCTTGAACCACAGTACACCTTCGTCATCTAACCTGAAATGCTTAGTTTCTTCCTCTTTCATCTTCCGTTTTATGTGAAATATACCCGGATCAATCTTTTGGAGCTCGATGATTTTATTTCTGAGAGTACCACTGACAGTGATGTTGTACAAGACTGCCGGATGTAACAGGCGGGATCGGTGAAAATCAGCTTCAACTAAGGAATGGCAATGAGATTTACGGCTCAAAGCGTCCGCAACCACGTTTGCCTTGCCTGGGTGATAGTGCACTTGGAGATTATAATCTTTAATCAACTCAAGCCATCTTCTCTGACGCATATTTAGCTCGGGTTGGGTGAAGATGTATTTGAGGCTTTTGTGGTCTGTATAGATATTGCAGACATTGCCCAGCAGATAATGCCGCCACACCTTCAAAGCATGAACAACTGCGGCCAGTTCTAAGTCATGCGTTGGATAATTCACCTCATGTTTCCGAAGTTGCCGTGAAGTATATGCAATTACTCGGCCTTCCTGCATCAGAACACCTCCCAAACCTATGCCTGAGGCATCACAGTAAACATCAAAAGGTTTCTCGATATCCGGTTGTGCCAAAACCGGAGCCGAGGTTAGGAGGGTTCGCAGTTGGTGAAAAGCCGCATCACACTCAGGAGTCCAGACAAACCTGGTGTCTTTTTGCAGCAACCGAGTCATGGGTTTGGCTATTTTTGAGAAATCCGGGATGAAGCGACGATAATAGCCAGCCAACCCAAGAAAACTCCGGACCTCATGAACCGAAGTAGGAGCCTTCCAATTCAATACTTCTTCTACCTTGGTGGGATCCACCATAATACCTCCATCGGACAATACATGCCCAAGAAAAGGTACTTCCCGAAGCCAGAATTCGCATTTACTGAACTTCGCATACAGTTTATGCTCACGCAATCTGCTGAGGACAATACGCAAGTGTTCCGCGTGGTCTTCCTCATTTTCAGAATATACTAAGATGTCATCAATGAACACCACCACAAACTTGTCCAATTCGGGCATAAACACCGAATTCATCAAGCACATGAAGTGTGCTGGGGCATTAGTCAGACCGAAGGACATGACAAGATACTCATAAAGGCCGTATCTCGTCGAGAAGGCTGTTTTTGGAACATCTTCAGGACGGATTTTAATCTGATGATACCCAAACCTTAGATCAATCTTGGAAAAGACTTTAGCTTTGGACAATTGATCGAACAAGATGTCGATACGCGGCAGAGGATACTTATTCTTGACAGTGACTGCATTCAGAGGTCTATAGTCCACGCACATCCGCAAGGTTTGATCCTTCTTCTTTACAAAGATAGCAGGGCAACCCCACGGAGATGAGCTAGGACGGATCAACCCCTTCTTCAGAAGTTCATTCAATTGTACCTTAAGCTCAGCTAACTCATTTGGAGGCATTCTATAGGGTCTCCTAGAGATGGGTGCGGTACCAGGCAGCAACTCGATTTTAAATTCCACATCCCGATCCGGAGGGAGTCCCGGCAAATCATCGGGAAAAACATCCGGAAACTCATCTACTACGGGAATTTCAGCCAACGCCTTTGCTTGCACAGCATGAATTTCCCCCGACAATTCAACTTTTCTGGGAAGTTGAACTAGAAAACCCTTTTGATCGGTAGGATCTCTGAGCATAACTACCCGAGCAGATGTGTCAATGAGTACCCCATTCTGACTCATCCAATTCATTCCCAAGATAACATCTATGTCTAACCCCGGTAACACCAATAGAGCAAGCGAATAACTTCGCCCTTCTATCTCAAACTTAAGGTTCCCCACTACTTTGTTTGTGGAAATATTCCCACTTGCAGCACTAATACAATAACCCACACCTTCAACAGTATGCAACTTGTGTGCAAATTTGGATGCAAACTTAGGACTGATAAAGGAATGCGAAGCACCTGAATCGAAAAGTACCACTGCGGGGTGTTGGTCAACTAGGAACTTACCAGCCGTGACTACCTCACCAGATGGAATTTCTTCAATGCTGTTATAGTGAGCATGTCCCTGACGACCACCTTGATTGACATTTTTCTTAGGGTACGGACAGTTCCGGGCCCAATGACCTGGCTTGTTGCAATTCCAGCAAGGCATATTGCTAGGAGGAACACTAGAACTACTCTGACCAGAAGTCCCCTTTGGCAGAGCGACAGTATATGCCTTACGGAACCCAGTTTTCGCAGCCGTCTTTTTCTGTGGCGGACGGAACCTTGCATTCTGGGCAGGCGGGCGTGGAGAAGACCTGGGTGCTGCTGAGGCCCTTGACTGAGAAGCGCTTGCCTCAAGGGCCCTTTTCCGGCTCTTAGAAGCAGAATAAATAGTATTATTGTTCTCTTGTGTCAAAGCATCACTGATGAAATCATTGAAAGTGGTACACTTGCTAGTACCCATAGTCTTCATTAACTTTGGGCCGAGGCCCCTTTTGAAACTAGCAATCTTTTTGGCATCAGTATCCACAAACTCCGTGGCGTACCTTGCCAAGTTGTTGAAGGACTGCAAGTACTCAGTTAAGCTCTTGTTTCCCTGTGACAGCCTCATAAACTCTGTATGCTTGATTGCCATCAGACCTGGAGGGATATAATTCCCCCGGAATGCCGCCTTAAACTGATCCCAAGCGATCGGGACATTAGCAGGGAGCGTGGAGCGATAGTGACTCCACCAGATGCCTGCTGGACCATGCAATTGATGGGAGGCATACTCCGTTTTCAGCTCATCAGTTAGGCGTAACAGACGAAACTTTTGCTCAATTGTATTCAACCATTCATCAGCCTGCAGGGGCTCTTCCGCTTCCTTAAAAAGCGGGGGCTTTGTATCCAGGAAGTCCTTGAAGTCACTGTATTGGTTTGGCTCCGGGCCTTGACGACCATGCCGAGCCTCTCGATTGGCCATTTGGCGCAATGCGTCGGCCAACATGCGTTGCCCCTCAACTACTGTTTGCATTAACTCCGCCGGAGTAGGTGGTGGCGGAGGGGGCGGCTGGTCCTCCTCCTCATTTCCACGACCTCTACGAAGATTGTACGACATCTGCAAAATGCATAGCCAATGAGCACTGACGATGTGGGAAATTTGTAGATGAATTATTGCGAAATGTCAAACTGTCTTCAAGAATAAAATTCTCATAATAAATAAGACACAATAATTCATCACAACCGCACGATTCATTCAAGCGCATCAATTGCCGAACTCGTACTTGGAAATCCATCAAGCCGTTCTCCGATAAAGGCTCACTCACAGGGAGCACAACGGTTATCGGATCGTTTACGTTGCTATCTACGTGAGTTTGACCTTTTGCCCAGTACTTTGATTTGATTTCAAGATTGTTAGTGACTGTGAAAGGCTACTTCAAACTGACCACAAAGAGACTTCTCAATGGAGAGTTCTATGTTGGATCAGGACTAGCCACCTCGATACCTGCGCGTGCCAAGCAGCACAACCTTATGTCGCGCGCCATAGGAGGCCCTCGGTTTCGTCGCGGCACCGAAAGGAGCTAATCGTGACACCATCATCGAACACAACACAATAAGACATCCCATTGCGATCGAAATTATCAGGTTCAAACTACATTCAGGAAACATACGGTTCAACCTTACATCCCAACGTCAAATTATTACAAGGCCTCACTCCTGCACAGGGAGGCGCAAAAGACGATCCTAACATTAAAGGTACGTGACGACTACTCTAAGCATCATCCTCCGAGTCCGTGTCAAGGATCTCCCCGCCGTCCTCATCACTGACAGGCTCTAGCTCTTCGTCTTCTTCTTCTTCTGGCTCTTCCTCTGGTGCTTCCGCAGGTGGAGCATCTTGTGGCCCATTGACCTCCACTTCCTCATCATCATCCTCTGCCATGAAGATTCCGGAACCCATCTCCTCATCAACATTGTTGTTCCTAGGTAGCAGAGGATTTAGCTGGTTGTTCAGGCGGTGCACTTCTTCATGAAGATTGTCATTGTATTCTTCAGCATTTTCCAACTGTTGTTCGAGCTCAAACTGACGAGCTCTCAGAACGTTCTCCTCGTACCAGGCTTCATCCCTCTGTTCCATTACACGGACCAACATACGCTGACAGTTGCGATTGGCCACTGTCAACCTTTGGACTGCAAGTGTTTCTTGATCTCGATCATGAATTACTTGCTCCAACTGTTGCCGTGCTGCATCCCTGGCAGCGGTCACCTCAGCCAGCTCAGCCCATAACTGTTCCACCTCGGAGGGCTCAGGACGGGGCTCCCGTGGAGCTAACTGGTGGCGAGGGACCCTTCCACCCGTTGATTTACGGGCCGTCATCCGGGTACGAGCCATCTGTATCAACAAGATGTGACTTAAAGTGAGAATCATTTAGGGGATACGAAATTTATCTTTAGTCGGGACTGTTAAAATTTTTAAGGAGGGAGTAAATGACATGTATGATATAATTAAACATGATGCATGCACGATCCGTACGTCCTCTCACCTTAGTAGAAAACTAATATGCTAACGCTAAACGGTGGCATACATACGTTCTCTCATATAAGCGAAACTATCGGTCTACACGTTACGCTGTTAGTGTACCTGCAGAAAATTTCCATTGCAGCCCAACAATTCCCAAAATAACATACAAGGAAGCAGTAAACTAAATACTTTCCATATACACATCCCCGGATGTATATATTTCAGTATCAAAGCTACCCGATGGATAGATGCCCACAATTAAGTGTTTTTACATAGTTACATGGTTTGAACATGTAAATATGCAACCACCAAAACTACTCTCCCCTAGACCGCCGGTTGGACGATCATGCTCTCACAACTCACACTTACCAGAGCGTCGAGGTGATTGATCCATACATTACCACCCAAGTGGATGGCATCCATACAATATCACGCCGTATGGACGACGAAACAAAAACAAACAAGGCCCCCAAGTTAGTCTTTATAATAAGCCACCTAAGAGTCCTTATTTGGGCTAAGGGATGTGATCACTGGCATACTTATAAAATACTTTTTAAAGTTTAACCCTTTTCGCAAACAAATACTTTTGTTTTTAATTACTCGTAATGATGTGCTTAATGTTGAATTATGCTCCGATACCAGCTGTAACAGAACCGACCAAATTATAAGAGCACAAGTACGAAAACAAGCACCGAAGCGCTCAAATTTTCAAACTTGAGCCCATATAATCCCGGTAGTCAATCGAAATCACGAAGGATTTCAAACCAAACTGCTTACAACCAGGATCGCATCATTCAACATACACATCATACGTTACATTTCACAAGTAGTTCAGAAATAAGTTAACACCACGGAGTAGCAATTATTACAAACTGAGTTTGAAAGTAGCGGAAGTCTGACACACACTGAAGATACTTAAATACTGCCAGTTTGGTTAGATCAACATCCCACAAAAGAACCAGGTAAGTACATAAAGATGATCATGCCCATGTGATCTAGTCCTCATCCCCCGCGGGGTGAAGGCAAGTCTTGCAGAAGCCTTGGTAAAGCATATCATCTGCAACAGGAGGGAATAAACCCTGAGTACTGGAATGTACTCAGCTAGACTTACCCGTCGTAAACCAGAAATAAAGTAGACACCAAGGATTATGCAAGGCTTACACAAGAGGCTAGCTGACACCACATTTTGCATAAAGGCATAAGTAGCTGGAACTCTTATAACCTGTACTAGCAGTTATTTTTAGCATTTACCTGTCATCTATCTTAGCACCTGTACTAAACATGCACTTGATTATCATCAAACAATTATTCATATTATTCCATAGCAGGTATAAATTGTGGCAACATTGTATCATTCACTTAACCATTTGTTCAATTAATGAGATCTACGTTGCCGCTGCTCAAGTCAAGTGCTCACTAACCGGGAGCGACGGCGATTCGAATCGAATTCAGGGAATTTCAAACATATATGTAAACTGTTCCTAAAATTCTACAAAAATTACAGGGGACTCTCTGACCTCCAAATAGACCACAGTAAAAATTTGAACAAGTTTTATTCACAGAAACTCCCTATACAAAATTCACAAGCCCAAAAGGCTGATTTTTGCATAAATCATAAATCACATTGAAAAGTATCAAACAACAGATTTCATATTTTTCTTAGACACTCTAGGGTACCAAGACATTCTCCAAAAATTTACAATAACATTGCACATGTAGAAAAATTATAAAAATTACTTCAATTATTTCCTAGAATAAAATGATAGCCTTATAACTTGAAAATTTCTTAAGTACTGATGCCCAAATTTTTACCATAGCTAGGACTAGCATAGAGTAATCTACCCACCAAATTTCATAATTTATGGAACTCTACAGCTCAAGCTATAAATTAAACAAATTTGCATGCATTCCAAAACACATTTAAAGGATCTAATAAAATCTTACAGAATTTAAACATCTCAAGCCAGATCTATATTTTTCTAAAATACTACACATCCAGTAGATTCTAACAAAATTTATTTCATGATTTTTGGATCACTAAAACCCTAGATTCCTATTTTTCCAAGTATTACAAAAATCAGTATCAAAATAATAAAAATCCATTTTTATTTCGGACAACTGGGCCGGCCCGGGAATGAAATCCGGCCCACACTCCACAACCGCGCGCGCGCTCGGCCCGCTCGGCTCTCCCGCCCGCGCGCGGCACTGACACGCGGGCCCCCGCGGTCAGCGACCGGGAGCAGGGGAGCCGACACCCGGCGAGCTCCGGTGAGCTCGCGCTCGCCGGAGAAGAGCTCGCGCGGCCAACCGAGCACGGCCTCGTGATCTCCGTCACCCGGCGCATCGATTGGCACCCGTAGGATGGATGGGGATGAGGAGGAGAGGGCCTGCCGCCGTGCGTGGCGGCCGGTGGCCTCCGGTGGCGGCGCACCGTCGCCGGTGAAGACGGATAGGGCGGTTTGAGCTCGGTACGAGCTTCACCGAGGCACGGGGGTTCCGTTTTGCTGGTAAGGGGGGATGGAGAAGGACCCGAGACACCCGACCACGGTGAGGTCCCATGGCGGGCTCCGGCGACCCCTCGGAGGCGGAGAAGAAAGGAATGCGGCTCACCTAGGGTTCAGTAGTGGGTTTCGTTAGGTCCAGGGGATGGAGGGTGTCGCGGCGGAGGGATTGGCAAGCGCAATCGGCCGGTGGTGTGGCGTGGCTCGCGCTCGGGCTCGTCGGAGAAGAAGGGGATGGCGGCTCGGTTCTTTCCGTTTTGCAAACGAGAAGGAAGGAGGAGGAGGAAATGAATGGGGGAGGTTGGAGCGGCAGCAGAGGCGCTCTTCATGCGCTCGGCAGCTGGCCGGAGCGACAGGTCGCGCGCGGCGCGTGGAGGACACGCGGCGGCGTTCTTCTGCCGAGGCGCCACGACACGCCGTGTCGTTCGACTGAAATTTTGAAATCGCGATGTCAGTTAAATCGGGCCTGACAGCGGGACTTTGGCGACCTATAACTCCCAATCTAGGCCGATTTAGTACAAGCCGTAATTAGCAAAGTTGTAGAGGTACATATCGTCTACAAAATTGTCCACTGGAGCTCGAGCTGAATCGGTCTGTAAATGAAACTATATGGTCTCAAAGTAGTGCTCGGTGAAACTGAAACCGAGTTTCAGTTACTGAAACCGACTGACAGCTCAAGTTCATGGCAAGATATCTTTTGAACCATTGAGAACCAGGCTTGGGTGCTATTGACAAAGTTGTAGGGCTACATGTGATCTACAAATTTGTCAATATGAGTGAAGGCTAGTTCGGCTTGGTTTGCAAACTACAAGCTTCTAAAGTAGGCATCAGTGAAACTGTAAGGTCCAATTCCAGACTTAGAAAAATTCTAAGTCCTGGAATTACACTACTAGCTGACTTGTGGGCCACTTTTGAGCATGTTGTGGTCATTTTCATGAGATGGTCATATTGAGACTTTTGTTCCCCATGAATTTCTTTACAACTTTGCTTAAGGGTGCTCTTCCATGCAAAGTCTCTAAATTAGACTTTCTAATTGGTCAAACTAGAACCTTCTATGGTCAAATGGGGGTCAAACTTGTCATGGAGGGCAATTTTGTAATTTTGGTCAACATGAACCTTGATCCAAATGTTACTCTAAGTATAGCTAAGGTGTTGTAGGTCATGATTGACTACTTTACCTTTTTGTTACACCAACTATCAAATACTTTATGAAATCAATCAAACAAACCCTAAACAAACACATGAATTGCATTACATGAAATACTAAACATGGATTATGCATGTCATGCTTATGCAAATGCAATGCAATTAAGGACTAAACACTTGAGGTGTTACACGTTCGGCGCAAACCGTGCACCTATCTTGAATCAAGATTAGCACTGTACGCAAATGGACCGAAACGAGCTTCTATTTGAGCCTCGTCACCTAGGAGTACCATCCGGTGCGTCCAAAGCGATTTCTGAGGCTATGGTACAATTGGCGCACACCGTGCACCTATCTTGCACTGAAACTAACACTGTCCCCAAACGGACCGAAATGAGCTTCCATTTGAGCCTCGTCACCCAGGAGTACCATCCGATGAATCCAAAACAATTTCTGAGCCTATGGTACGTTTGACGCAAACCGAGCACCTACCATGCGCCAAAGCTAACACTATCTCCAAAAGGTTCGAAACGAGTTTCTACATCACCCACGTCACCTAGGAGTTCCAACGGGTGCGTCCAAAATGATTTTTGAGCCTACGGTACGTTCGGCGCAAACCGTGCCCCTATCTTGACTCAAGATTAGCACTATATCCAAACGGACCGAAACGAGCTTCCATTTGAGCCTCATCACCTAGGAGTACCATCCGGTGCGTCCAAAAGGATTTCTGAGGCTATGGTACATTTGGCCCAAACCGTGCACCTACCTTGCATAGAAACTAATATTGTCTCCAAATGGACCGAAACGAGCTTCGATTTGAGCCACGTCACCAGGGAGTAACATCCGGTGCATCCAAAACAATTTCTTAGCCTATGGTACGTGTGGCGCAAACCATGCACACATCACGCACCGAAACTAACACTATCTCCAAAAGGATCGAAAGGAGATTCTACATGATCCGCGTCACCTAGGAGTTAGATCAGGTGCGTCCAAAATGATTTCTGAGGCTATGATATGTTTGGTGCAAACTGTGGATCTATCTTGCACCGAGACTAACACTATCAATAAATGGACCGAAACGAGATTCTACATTACCCACATCACCTAAGAGTTCCATCGGGTGTGTCCAAAATGATTTCTGAGCTTACGGTACGTTCGGCGCAAACCGTGCACCTATCTTGAATCAAGATTGGCACTATATCCAAACGGACCGAAACAATAGTCCATTTGAGCCTCGTCACCTAGGAGTACCATCCGGTGCATCCAAAACAATTTCTTAGCCTATGGTACGTATGGCGCAAACCATGCACCTATCTGGCACTGAAACTAACACTGTCTCCAAAAGGACCGAAAGGAGATTCTACATGACCCACGTCATGTAGGAGTTCCATCGGGTGTGTCCAAAACAATTTCTTAGCCTATGGTACGTATGGCGCAAACCATGTACCTATCAGGGATTGAAACTAACGCTATCTCCAAAAGGACTAAAAGGAGATTCTACATGACCTGCATCACCTAGGAGTTCCATCGGGTGCATCCAAAATGATTTTTGAGGGTATGATATGTTTGGTGCAAGCTGTGGATCTATCTTGCACCGAGGCTAACACTATCTCTAAATGGACCAAAACAAGATTATACATGACCCACGTCACCTAGGAGTTCCATCGCGTGTGTCCAAAATGATTTTCAAGCTTACGGTACGTTCGGCGCAAACCGTGTACCTATCTTGAATCAAGATTCGCACTATATCCAAAATGACCGAAACGAGCTTCTATTTGAGCCTCATCACCTAGGAGTAACATCCGGTGCGTCCAAAGCGATTTCTGAGGCTACGGTACATTTGGCGCACACCGTGCACCTATTTTGAACCGAAACTAACACTATCTCCAAACGGATCGAAACGAGCTTCCATTTGAGCCTCGTCACCTAGGAGTACGATCCAGTGAATCCAAAACAATTTCTGAGCCTACGGTACGTTTGGCGCAAACCGTGCACCTACCATGCGCTGAAACTAACACTATCTCCAAAAGGTTCGAAACGAGATTCCACATGACCCACGTCTCCTAGGAGTTCCAACGGGTGCGTCCAAAATGATTTCTGAGCCTACGGTATGTTTGGCGCAAACCGTGCCCCTATCTTGAATCAAGATTAGCACTATATCCAAACGGACCAAAACGAGCTTCCATTTGAGCCACAACACCTAGGAGTACCATCCGGTGCGTCCAAAAGGATTTCTGAGGCTATGGTACATTTGGCGCAAACCGTGCACCTACCTTGCACAGAAACTAACACTGTCTCCAAACGGACCGAAACGAGCTTCCATTTGAGCCACGTCACCCAGGAGTACCATCCTGTGCATCCAAAACAATTTCTTAGCCTATGGTACGTACGGCGCAAACATGCACCTATCACGCACCGAAACTAACATTATCTCCAAAAGGACCGAAAGGAGATTCTACATGACCCACGTCACGTAGGAGTTCCATCGGGTGCGTCCAAAATGAGTTCTGAGCGTATGATATGTTTGGTGCAAACTATGGATCTATCTTGCACCGATACTAACACTATCAATAAATGGACCAAAATAAGATTCTACATGACCCACATTACCTAGGAGTTCTATCGGGTGTGTCCAAAATGATTTCTGAGCTTACGGTACGTTCGGCGCAAACCGTGCACCTATCTTGAATCAAGATTAGCAGTGTACACAAATAAACCAAAACGAGCTTCTATTTGAGCCTCGTCACCTAGGAGTACCATCCGGTGCATCCTAAGGGATTTCTAAGGCTATGGTACATTTGGTGCACACCGTGCACCTATCTTGCACTGAAACTAACATTGTCTCCAAATGGACCGAAACGAGCTTCCATTTGAGCCTCGTCACCTAGGAGTACCATCTGGTGAATCCAAAACAATTTCTGAGTCTATGGTACGTTTGCCGCAAACCGTGCACCTACCATGCGCCAAAACTAACACTATCTCCAAAAGGTTCGAAACGAGATTCTACATGACCCACGTCACCTAGGAGTTCCAACGGGTGCGTCCAAAATGATTTCTGAGCCTACGGTACGTTCAGCGCAAACCATGCCCCTATCTTGAATCAAGATTAGCCCTATATCCAAACGGACCAAAACAAGCTTCCATTTGAGCCTCAACACCTAGGAGTACCATCCGGTGCGTCTAGAAGGATTTCTGAGGCTGTGGTACATTTGGCGCAAACCGTGCGCCTACCTTGCACAGAAACTAACACTGCCTGCAAACGGACCGAAATGAGCTTCCATTTGAGCCACGTCACCCAGGAGTACCATCCGGTGCATCCAAAACAATTTCTTAGCCTATGGTACGTTTGGCGCAAACCATGCATCTATCACGCACTGAAACTAACACTATCTCCAAAAGGATCGAAAGGAGATTCTACATGACCCACGTCACGTAGGAGTTCCATCGGGTGAGTCCAAGATGATTTCCGAGGGTATGATATGTTCGGTGCAAACTATGGATCTATCTTGCTCCGAGACTAACACTATCAATAAATGGACCGAAACAAGATTCTACATGACCCACATCACCTAGGAGTTCCATCGCGTGCGTCCAAAATGATTTCTGAGCTTATGGTACGTTCGGCGCAAACCGTGCACCTATCTTGAATCAAGATTAGCACTGTACGCAAATGGACCGAAACGAGCTTCTATTTGAGCCTCGTCACCTAGGAGTACCATCCGGTGCGTCCAAAGCGATTTCTGAGGCTATGGTACAATTGGCGCACACCGTGCACCTATCTTGCACTGAAACTAACACTGTCCCCAAACGGACCGAAATGAGCTTCCATTTGAGCCTCGTCACCTAGGAGTACCATCCGATGAATCCAAAACAATTTCTGAGCCTATGGTACGTTTGACGCAAACCGAGCACCTACCATGCGCCAAAGCTAACACTATCTCCAAAAGGTTCGAAACGAGTTTCTACATCACCCACGTCACCTAGGAGTACCAACGGGTGCGTCCAAAATGATTTTTGAGTCTACGGTACGTTCGGCGGAAACCGTGCCCCTACCTTGAATCAAGATTAGCACTATATCCAAACGGACTGAAACGAGCTTCCATTTGAGCCTCATCACCTAGGAGTACCATCCGGTGCGTCCAAAAGGATTTCTAAGGCTATGGTACATTTGGCCCAAACCGTGCACCTACCTTGCATAGAAACTAATATTGTCTCCAAATGGACCGAAATGAGCTTCAATTTGAGCCACGTCACCAGGGAGTAACATCCGGTGTATCCAAAACAATTTCTTAGCCTATGGTACGTGTGGCGTAAACCATGCACACATCACGCACCGAAACTAACACTATCTACAAAAGGATCGAAAGGAGATTCTACATGATCCGCATCACCTAGGAGTTAGATCAGGTGCGTCCAAAATGATTTCTAAGGCTATGATATGTTTGGTGCAAACTGTGGATCTATCTTGCACCGAGACTAACACTATCAATAAATGGACCGAAACGAGATTCTACATTACCCACATCACCTAGGAGTTCCATCGGGTGTGTCCAAAATGATTTCTGAGCTTACGGTACGTTCGGCGCAAACCGTGCACCTATCTTGAATCAAGATTGGCACTATATCCAAACGGACCGAAACAATTGTCCATTTGAGCCTCGTCACCTAGGAGTACCATCCGGTGCATCCAAAACAATTTCTTAGCCTATGGTACGTATGGCGCAAACCATGCACCTATCTGGCACTGAAACTAACACTGTCTCCAAAAGGACCGAAAGGAGATTCTACATGACCCATGTCATGTAGGAGTTCCATCGGGTGTGTCCAAAACAATTTCTTAGCCTATGGTACGTATGGCGCAAACCATGTACCTATCAGGCATTGAAACTAACGCTATCTCCAAAAGGACTAAAAGGAGATTCTACATGACCTGCATCACCTAGGAGTTCCATCGGGTGCATCCAAAATGATTTTTGAGGGTATGATATGTTTGGTGCAAGCTGTGGATCTATCTTGCACCGAGACTAACACTATCTCTAAATGGACCAAAACAAGATTATACATGACCCACGTCACCTAGGAGTTCCATCGCGTGCGTCCAAAATGATTTTCAAGCTTACGGTACGTTCGGCGCAAACCGTGTACCTATCTTGAATCAAGATTCGCACTATATCCAAAATGACCGAAACGAGCTTCTATTTGAGCCTCGTCACCTAGGAGTACCATCCGGTGCGTCCAAAGCGATTTCTGAGGCTATGGTACATTTGGCGCACACCGTGCACCTATTTTGAACTGAAACTAACACTATCTCCAAACGGATCGAAACGAGCTTGCATTTGAGCCTCATCACCTAGGAGTACGATCCAGTGAATCCAAAACAATTTCTGAGCCTGTGGTACGTTTGGCGCAAACCATGCACCTACCATGCACTGAAACTAACACTATCTCCAAAAGGTTCGAAACGAGATTCCACATGACCCACGTCTCCTAGGAGTTCCAACGGGTGCGTCCAAAATGATTTCTGAGCCTACGGTATGTTTGGCGCAAACCGTGCCCCTATCTTGAATCAAGATTAGCACTATATCCAAACGGACCAAAACGAGCTTCCATTTGAGCCACAACACCTAGGAGTACCATCCGGTGCGTCCAAAAGGATTTCTGAGGCTATGGTACATTTGGCGCAAACCGTGCACCTACCTTGCACAGAAACTAACACTGTCTCCAAACGAACCAAAATGAGCTTCCATTTGAGCCACGTCACCCAGGAGTACCATCCGGTGCATCCAAAACAATTTCTTAGCCTATGGTACGTATGGCGCAAACATGCACCTATCACGCACCGAAACTAACACTATCTCCAAAAGGACCGAAAGGAGATTCAACATGACCCACGTCACGTAGGAATTCCATCGGGTGCGTCCAAAATGAGTTCTGAGCGTATGATATGTTTGGTGCAAACTATGGATCTATCTTGCACCGAGACTAACACTATCAATAAATGGATCGAAACAAGATTCTACATGACCCACATTACCTAGGAGTTCTATCGGGTGTGTCCAAAATGATTTCTGAGCTTACGGTACGTTCGGCGCAAACCGTGCACCTATCTTGAATCAAGATTAGCACTGTACACAAATGAACCGAAATGAGCTTCTATTTGAGCCTCGTCACCTAGGAGTACCATCTGGTGCATCCTAAGGGATTTCTGAGGCTATGGTACATTTGGTGCACACCGTGCACCTATCTTGCACTGAAACTAACATTGTCTCCAAATGGACCGAAACGAGCTTCCATTTGAGCCTCGTCACCCAGGAGTACCATCCGGTGAATCCAAAACAATTTCTGAGTCTATGGTACGTTTGCCGCAAACCGTGCACCTACCATGCGCCAAAACTAACACGATCTCCAAAAGGTTCGAAACGAGATTCTACATGACCCACGTCACCTAGGAGTTCCAACGGGTGTGTCCAAAATGATTTCTGAGCCTACGGTACGTTCGGCGCAAACCATGCCCCTATCTTGAATCAAGATTAGCACTATATCCAAACGGACCAAAACAAGCTTCCATTTGAGCCTCAACACCTAGGAGTACCATCCGGTGCGTCTAGAAGGATTTCTGAGGCTGTTGTACATTTGGCGCAAACCGTGCGCCTACCTTGCACAGAAACTAACACTGCCTGCAAACGGACCGAAATGAGCTTCCCTTTGAGCCACGTCACCCAGGAGTACCATCCGGTGCATCCAAAACAATTTCTTAGCCTATGGTACGTTTGGCGCAAACCATGCATCTATCACGCACTGAAACTAACACTATCTCCAAAAGGATCGAAAGGAGATTCTACATGACCCACGTCACGTAGGAGTTCCATCGGGTGTGTCCAAGATGATTTCTGAGGGTATGATATGTTCGGTGCAAACTATGGATCTATCTTGCTCCGAGACTAACACTATCAATAAATGGACCGAAACAAGATTCTACATGACCCACATCACCTAGGAGTTCCATCGCGTGCGTCCAAAATGATTTCTGAGCTTATGGTACGTTCGGCACAAACCGTGAACCTATCTTGAATCAAGATTAGCACTGTACGCAAATGGACCGAAACGAGCTTCTATTTGAGCCTCGTCACCTAGGAGTACCATCCGGTGCGTCCAAAGCGATTTCTGAGGCTATGGTACAATTGGCGCACACCGTGCACCTATCTTGCACTGAAACTAACACTGTCCCCAAACGGACCGAAACGAGCTTCCATTTGAGCCTCGTCACCCAGGAGTACCATCCGATGAATCCAAAACAATTTCTGAGCCTATGGTACGTTTGACGCAAACCGAGCACCTACCATGCGCCAAAGCTAACACTATCTCCAAAAGGTTCGAAACGAGTTTCTACATCACCCACGTCACCTAGGAGTTCCAACGGGTGCGTCCAAAATGATTTTTGAGCCTACGGTACGTTCGGCGCAAACCGTGCCCCTATCTTGAATCAAGATTAGCACTATATCCAAACGGACCGAAACGAGCTTCCATTTGAGCCTCATGACCTAGGAGTACCATCCGGTGCGTCCAAAAGGATTTCTGAGGCTATGGTACATTTGGCCCAAACCGTGCACCTACCTTGCATAGAAACTAATATTGTCTCCAAATGGACCGAAACGAGCTTCAATTTGAGCCACGTCACCAGGGAGTAACATCCGGTGCATCCAAAACAATTTCTTAGCCTATGGTACGTGTGGCGCAAACCATGCACACATCACGCACTGAAACTAACACTATCTCCAAAACGATCGAAAGGAGATTCTACATGATCCGCGTCACCTAGGAGTTAGATCAGGTGCGTCCAAAATGATTTCTGAGGCTATGATATGTTTGGTGCAAACTGTGGATCTATCTTGCACCGAGACTAACACTATCAATAAATGGACTGAAACGAGATTCTACATTACCCACATCACCTAGGAGTTCCATCGGGTGTGTCCAAAATGATTTCTGAGCTTACGGTACGTTCGGCGCAAACCGTGCACCTATCTTGAATCAAGATTGGCACTATATCCAAACGGACCGAAACAATAGTCCATTTGAGCCTCGTCACCTAGGAGTACCATCCGGTGCATCCAAAACAATTTCTTAGCCTATGGTACGTATGGCGCAAACCATGCACCTATCTGGCACTGAAACTAACACTGTCTCCAAAAGGACCGAAAGGAGATTCTACATGACCCACGTCATGTAGGAGTTCCATCGGGTGTGTCCAAAACAATTTCTTAGCCTATGGTACGTATGGCGCAAACCATGTACCTATCAGGCATTGAAACTAACGCTATCTCCAAAAGGACTAAAAGGAGATTCTACATGACCTGCATCACCTAGGAGTTCCATCGGGTGCATCCAAAATGATTTTTGAGGGTATGATATGTTTGGAGCAAGCTGTGGATCTATCTTGCACCGAGACTAACACTATCTCTAAATGGACCAAAACAAGATTATACATGACCCACGTCACCTAGGAGTTCCATCGCGTGCGTCCAAAATGATTTTCAAGCTTACGGTACGTTCGGCGCAAACCGTGTACCTATCTTGAATCAAGATTCGCACTATATCCAAAATGACCGAAACGAGCTTCTATTTGAGCCTCGTCACCTAGGAGTACCATCCGGTGCGTCCAAAGCGATTTCTGAGGCTATGGTACATTTGGCGCACACCGTGCACCTATTTTGAACTGAAACTAACACTATCTCCAAACGGATCGAAACGAGCTTGCATTTGAGCCTCGTCACCTAGGAGTACGATCCAGTGAATCCAAAACAATTTCTGAGCCTGTGGTACGTTTGGCGCAAACCGTGCACCTACCATGCACTGAAACTAACACTATCTCCAAAAGGTTCGAAACGAGATTCCACATGACCCACGTCTCCTAGGAGTTCCAACGGGTGCGTCCAAAATGATTTCTGAGCCTACGGTATGTTTGGCGCAAACCGTGCCCCTATCTTGAATCAAGATTAGCACTATATCCAAACGGACCAAAACGAGCTTCCATTTGAGCCACAACACCTAGGAGTACCATCCGGTGCGTCCAAAAGGATTCTGAGGCTATGGTACATTTGGCGCAAACCGTGCACCTACCTTGCACAGAAACTAACACTGTCTCCAAACGAACCGAAACGAGCTTCCATTTGAGCCACGTCACCCAGGAGTACCATCCGGTGCATCCAAAACAATTTCTTAGCCTATGGTACGTATGGCGCAAACTTGCACCTATCACGCACCGAAACTAACACTATCTCCAAAAGGACCGAAAGGAGATTCAACATGACCCACGTCACGTAGGAATTCCATCGGGTGCGTCCAAAATGAGTTCTGAGCGTATGATATGTTTGGTGCAAACTATGGATCTATCTTGCACCGAGACTAACACTATCAATAAATGGACCGAAACAAGATTGTACATGACCCACATTACCTAGGAGTTCTATCGGGTGTGTCCAAAATGATTTCTGAGCTTACGGTACGTTCGGCGCAAACCGTGCACCTATCTTGAATCAAGATTAGCACTGTACACAAATGAACCGAAATGAGCTTCTATTTGAGCCTCGTCACCTAGGAGTACCATCTGGTGCATCCTAAGGGATTTCTGAGGCTATGGTACATTTGGTGCACACCGTGCACCTATCTTGCACTGAAACTAACATTGTCTCCAAATGGACCGAAACGAGCTTCCATTTGAGCCTCGTCACCCAGGAGTACCATCCGGTGAATCCAAAACAATTTCTGAGTCTATGGTACGTTTGCCGCAAACCGTGCACCTACCATGCGCCAAAACTAACACGATCTCCAAAAGGTTCGAAACGAGATTCTACATGACCCACGTCACCTAGGAGTTCCAACGGGTGTGTCCAAAATGATTTCTGAACCTACGGTACGTTCGGCGCAAACCATGCCCCTATCTTGAATCAAGATTAGTACTATATCCAAACGGACCAAAACAAGCTTCCATTTGAGCCTCAACACCTAGGAGTACCATCCGGTGCGTCTAGAAGGATTTCTGAGGCTGTTGTACATTTGGCGCAAACCGTGCGCCTACCTTGCACAGAAACTAACACTGCCTGCAAACGGACCGAAATGAGCTTCCCTTCGAGCCACGTCACCCAGGAGTACCATCCGGTGCATCCAAAACAATTTCTTAGCCTATGGTACGTTTGGCGCAAACCATGCATCTATCACGCACTGAAACTAACACTACCTCCAAAAGGATCGAAAGGAGATTCTACATGACCCACGTCACGTAGGAGTTCCATCGGGTGTGTCCAAGATGATTTCTGAGGGTATGATATGTTCGGTGCAAACTATGGATCTATCTTGCTCCGAGACTAACACTATCAATAAATGGACCGAAACAAGATTCTACATGACCCACATCACCTAGGAGTTCCATCGCGTGCGTCCAAAATGATTTCTGAGCTTATGGTACGTTCGGCGCAAACCGTGAACCTATCTTGAATCAAGATTAGCACTGTACGCAAATGGACCGAAACGAGCTTCTATTTGAGCCTCGTCACCTAGGAGTACCATCCGGTGCGTCCAAAGCGATTTCTGAGGCTATGGTACAATTGGCGCACACCGTGCACCTATCTTGCACTGAAACTAACACTGTCCCCAAACGGACCGAAACGAGCTTCCATTTGAGCCTCGTCACCCAGGAGTACCATCCGATGAATCCAAAACAATTTCTGAGCCTATGGTACGTTTGACGCAAACCGAGCACCTACCATGCGCCAAAGCTAACACTATCTCCAAAAGGTTCGAAACGAGTTTCTACATCACCCACGTCACCTAGGAGTTCCAACGGGTGCGTCCAAAATGATTTTTGAGCCTACGGTACGTTCGGCGCAAACCGTGCCCCTATCTTTAATCAAGATTAGCACTATATCCAAACGGACCGAAACGAGCTTCCATTTGAGCCTCATGACCTAGGAGTACCATCCGGTGCGTCCAAAAGGATTTCTGAGGCTATGGTACATTTGGCCCAAACCGTGCACCTACCTTGCATAGAAACTAATATTGTCTCCAAATGGACCGAAACGAGCTTCAATTTGAGCCACGTCACCAGGGAGTAACATCCGGTGCATCCAAAACAATTTCTTAGCCTATGGTACGTGTGGCGCAAACCATGCACACATCACGCACTGAAACTAACACTATCTCCAAAACGATCGAAAGGAGATTCTACATGATCCGCGTCACCTAGGAGTTAGATCAGGTGCGTCCAAAATGATTTCTGAGGCTATGATATGTTTGGTGCAAACTGTGGATCTATCTTGCACCGAGACTAACACTATCAATAAATGGACCGAAACGAGATTCTACATTACCCACATCACCTAGGAGTTCCATCGGGTGTGTCCAAAATGATTTCTGAGCTTACGGTACGTTCGGCGCAAACCGTGCACCTATCTTGAATCAAGATTGGCACTATATCCAAACGGACCGAAACAATAGTCCATTTGAGCCTCGTCACCTAGGAGTACCATCCGGTGCATCCAAAACAATTTCTTAGCCTATGGTACGTATGGCGCAAACCATGCACCTATCTGGCACTAAAACTAACACTGTCTCCAAAAGGACCGAAAGGAGATTCTACATGACCCACGTCATGTAGGAGTTCCATCGGGTGTGTCCAAAACAATTTCTTAGCCTATGGTACGTATGGCGCAAACCATGTACCTATCAGGCATTGAAACTAAAGCTATCTCCAAAAGGACTAAAAGGAGATTCTACATGACATGCATCACCTAGGAGTTCCATCGGGTGCATCCAAAATGATTTTTGAGGGTATGATATGTTTGGTGCAAGCTGTGGATCTATCTTGCACCGAGACTAACACAATCTCTAAATGGACCAAAACAAGATTATACATGACCCACGTCACCTAGGAGTTCCATCGCGTGCGTCCAAAATGATTTTCAAGCTTACGGTATGTTCGGCGCAAACCGTGTACCTATCTTGAATCAAGATTCGCACTATATCCAAAATGACCGAAACGAGCTTCTATTTGAGCCTCGTCACCTAGGAGTACCATCCGGTGCGTCCAAAGCGATTTCTGAGGCTATGGTACATTTGGCACACACCGTGCACCTATATTGCACTGAAGCTAACACTGTCTCCAAACGGACCGAAACGAGCTTCCATTTGAGCCTTGTCACCCAGGAGTACCATCTGCTGAATCCAAAACAATTTCTGAGCCTATGGTACGTTTGATGCAAACCATGCACCTACCATGCACCGAAACTAACACTATCTCCAAAAGGTTCGAAACAAGTTTCTACATGACCCACGTCACCTAGGAGTTCCAACGGGTGCCTCCAAAATGATTTCTGAGCCTACGGTACGTTCGGCGTAAACCGTGCCCCTATCTTGAATCAAGATTAGCACTATATCCAAACAGACCGAAACGAGCTTCCATTTGTACCTCATCACCCAGGAGTACCATCTGGTGCATCCAAAACGATTTCTTAGCCTATGGTACGTATGGCGCAAACCATGTACCTATCAGGCATCTAAACTAATGCTATCTCCAAAAGGACCGAAAGGAGATTCTACATGACCCGTGTCACCTAGGAGTTCCATCGGGTGTGTCCAAAATGATTTCTGAGGGTATGATATGTTTGGTGCAAGCTGTGGATCTATCTTGCACTAAGACTAACACTATCTCAAAATGGACCGAAACAAAATTATACATGACCCACGTCACCTAGGACTTCCATCGCGTGCGTCCAAAATGATTTTTGAACTTACGGTACGTTCGGCGCAAACCGTGTACCTATCTTGAATCAAGATTAGCACTGTATCCAAATGGACCAATACGAGCTTCTATTTGAGCCTCGTCACCTAGGAGTACCATCCGGTGCGTCCAAAGCGATTTCTGAGGCTATGGTACATTTGGCGCACACCGTGCACCTATATTGCACTGAAGCTAACACTGTCTCCTATCGGACCGAAACGAGCTTCCATTTGAGCCTCGTCACCCAGGAGTACCATCCGATGAATCCAAAACAATTTCTGAGCCTATGGTATGTTTGACGCAAACCGAGCACCTACCATGCACCGAAACTAACACTATCTCCAAAAGGCTCGAAACGAGTTTCTACATCACCCACGTCACCTAGGAGTTCCAAAGGTTGTGTCCAAAACGATTTTTGAGCCTACGGTACGTTCGGCGCAAACCGTGCCCCTATCTTGAATTAAGATTAGCACTATATTCAAACGGACCGAAACGAGCTTCCATTTGAGCCTCATCACCTAGGAGTACCATCCGGTGCGTCCAAAAGGATTTCTGAGGCTATGGTACATTTGGCCCAAACCGTGCACCTACCTTGCATAGAAACTAATATTGTCTCCAAATGGACCTCAATGAGCTTCAATTTGAGCCACGTCACCCAGGAGTAACATCCGGTGCATCCAAAACAATTTCCTAGCCTATGGTACGTATGGCGCAAACCATGCACATATCACGCACCGAAACTAACACTATCTCCAAAAGGACCAAAAGGAGATTCTACATGATCCACGTCACCTAGGAGTTAGATCAGGTGCATCCAAAATGATTTCTGAGGCTATGATATGTTTGGTGCAAACTGTGGATCTATCTTGCACCGAGACTAACACTATCCATAAATGGACCGAAACGAGATTCTACATTACCCACATCCCCTAGGAGTTCCATCGGGTGTGTCCAAAATGATTTCTGAGCTTACGGTACGTTCGGCGCAAACCGTGCAGCTATCTTGAATCAAGATTAGCACTATATCCAAACGGACCGAAACAATAGTCCATTTCAGCCTCGTCACCTAGGAGTACCATCCGGTGCATCCAAAACAATTTCTTAGCCTACGGTACGTATGGCGCAAACCATGCACCTATCTGGCACTCAAACTAACACTGTCTCCAAACCGACCGAAACGAGCTTCCATTTGAGCCACGTCACCTAGGAGTACCATCCGGTGCATCCAAAACAATTTCTTAGCCTATGGTACGTATGGCGCAAACCATGTACCTATCAGGCATCGAAACTAACGCTATCTCCAAAAGGACCGAAAGGAGATTCTACATGACCTGCGTCACCTAGGAGTTCCATCGGGTGTGTCCAAAATGATTTCTGAAGGTATGACATGTTTGGTTCAAGCTGTGGATCTATCTTGCACCGAGACTAACACTATCTCCAGATGGACCGAAACAAGATTATACATGACCCACGTCACCTAGGAGTTCCATCGCGTGCGTCCAAAATGATTCTCGAGCTTACGGTACGTTCGGCGCCAACCGTGTACCTATCTTGAATCAAGATTCGCACTATATCCAAACGGACCGAAACGAGCTTCTATTTGAGCCTCGTCACCTAGGAGTACCATCCGGTGCGTCCAAAGCGATTTCTGAGGCTATGGTACATTTGGCGCACACCGTGCACCTATATTGCACTGAAGCTAACACTGTCTCCAAACGGACCGAAACGAGCTTCCATTTGAGCCTTGTCACCTAGGAGTACCATCTGGTGAATCAAAAACAATTTCTGAGCCTATGGTACGTTTGACGCAAACCGTGCTCCTACCATGCACCGAAACTAACACTATCTCCAAAAGGTTTGAAACGAGTTTCTACATCACCCACGTCACCTAGGAGTTCCAACGGGTGCCTCCAAAATGATTTCTGAGCCTACGGTACGTTCGGCATAAACTGTGCCCCTATCTTGAAGCAAGAATAGCACTATATCCAAACGGACCGAAACGAGCTTCCATTTGAGCCTCATCACCTAGGAGTAACATCCGGTGCGTCCAAAAGGATTTCTGAGGCTATGGTACATTTGGCCCAAACCGTGCACCTACCTTGCATAGAAACTAATATTGTCTCCAAACGGACCTAAACGAGCTTCAATTTGAGCCACGTCACCCAGGAGTAACATCTGGTGCATCCAAAACAATTTCCTAGCCTATGGTACGTATGGCGCAAACAATGCACCTATCACGCACCGAAACTAACACTATCTCCAAAAGGACCAAAAGGAGATTCTACAGGACCCACGTCACCTAGGATTTCCATCGGGTGCGTCCAAAATGATTTCTGAGGCTATGATATGTTTGGTGCAAACTGTGGATCTATCTTGCACCGAGACTAACTCTATCAAAAAATGGACCGAAACGAGATTCTACATTACCCACATCACCTAGGAGTTCCATCAGGTGTGTCCAAAATGATTTCTCAGCTTACGGTATGTTCGGCGCAAACCGAGCACCTATCTTGAATCAAGATTAGCACTATATCCAAATGGACCAAAACAAGAGTCCATTTGAGCCTCATCACCTAGGAGTACCATCCGGTGCGTCCAAAACAATTTCTGTGGCTATGGTACATTTGGCGCAAACCGTGCACCTATCCGGCACTGAAACTAACGCTGTCTCCAAATGGACCATAACGAGCTTCCATTTGAGCCACGTCACCCAGGAGTCCCATCCGGTGCATCCAAAATGATTTCTTAGCCTATGGTATGTATGGCGCAAACCATGTACCTATCAGGCATCGAAACTAACGCTATCTCCAAAAGGACCGAAAGGAGATTCTATATGACCCGCGTCACCTAGGAGTTCCATCGGGTGTGTCCAAAATGATTTCTGAGGGTATGATATGATTGGTGCAAACTGTGGATCTATCTTGCACCGAGACTAACACTATCTCCAAATGGACCGAAACAAGATTATACATGACCCACATCACCCAGGAGTTCCATCGCGTGCGTCCAAAATGATCTTTTAGCTTACGGTACGTTCGGCGCAAACCGTGTACCTATCTTGATTCAAGATTAGCATTGTATCCAAATGGACCGAAACGAGCTTCTATTTGAGCCTCGTCACCTAGGAGTACCATCCGGTGCGTCCAAAGCGATTTTTGAGGCTATGGTACATTGGGCGCACACCGTGCACCTATATTGCACTGAAGCTAACACTGTCTCCAAACGGACCGAAACGAGCTTCCATTTGAGCCTCGTCACCCAGGAGTACCATCCGATGAATCCAAAACAATTTCTGAGCCTATGGTACGTTTGACGCAAACCGAGCACCTACCATGCACCAAAACTAACACTATCTCCAAAAGTTTTGAAACGAGTTTCTACATCACCCACGTCATCTAGGTGTTCCAACGGGTGCGTCCAAAATGATTTTTGAGCCTATGGTACGTTCGGCGCAAACCGTGCCCCTATCTTGAATTAAGATTAGCACTATATCCAAACGGACCGAAATGAGCTTCCATTTGAGCCTCATCACCTAGGAGTACCATCCGGTGCGTCCAAAAGGATTTCTGAGGCTATGGTACATTTGGCCCAAACCTTGCACCTACCTTGCATAGAAACTAATATTGTCTCCAAACGGACCGAAACAAGCTTCAATTTGAGCCACGTCACCCAGGAGTAACATCCGGTGCATCCAAAACAATTTCTTAGCCTATGGTACGTATGGCGCAAACCATGCACATATCACGCACCGAAACTAACACTATCTCCAAAAGGACCGAAAGGAGATTCTACGTGACCCGCGTCACCTAGGAGTTCCATTGGGTGTGTCCAAAATGATTCCTGAGGGTATGATATGTTTGGTGCAAGCTGTGGATCTATGTTGCACCGAGACTAACACTATCGCCAAATGGACCGAAACAAGATTATACATGACCCACGTCACCTAGGAGTTCCATCGCGTGCGTCCAAAATGATTTTCGAGCTTACGGTACGTTCGGCGCAAACCGTGTACCTATCTTGAATCAAGATTAGAACTGTATCCAAATGGACCGAAACGAGCTTCTATTTCAGCCTTGTCACCTAGGAGTACCATCCAGTGCGTCCAAAGCGATTTATGAGGCTATGGTACATTTGGCGCACACCGTGCACCTATATTGCACTGAAGCTAACACTGTCTCCAAATGGACCAAAACGAGCTTCCATTTGAGCCTCGTCACCCAGGAGTACCATCCGATGAATCCAAAACAATTTTTGAGCCTATGGTACGTTTGACACAAACCGAGCACCTACCATGCACGGAAACTAACACTATCTCCAAAAGGTTCGAAACGAGTTTCTACATCACCCACGTCACCTAGGAGTTCCAAAGGGTGTGTCCAAAATGATTTTTGAGCCTACGGTATGTTCGGCGCAAACCGTGCCCCTATCTTGAATTAAGAATAGCACTATATCCAAACGGACGGAAACGTGATTCCATTTGGGCCTCATCACCTAGGAGTACCATCCGGTGCGTCTAAAAGGATTTCTGAGGTTATGGTACATATGGCCCAAACCGTGCACCTACTTTGCATAGAAACTAATATTGTCTCCAAACGGACCGAAACGAGCTTCAATTTGAGCCTCGTCACCCAGGAGTAACATCCGGTGCATCCAAAACAATTTCTTAGCCTATGGTACGTATGGCGCAAACCATGCACATATCACGCACCGAAACTAACACTATCTCCAAAAGGACCAAAAGGAGATTCTACATGATCCACGTCACCTAGGAGTTAGATCAGGTGCGTCCAAAATGATTTCTGAGGCTATGATATGTTTGGAGCAAACTGTGGATCTATCTTGCACCGAGACTAACACTATCAATAAATGGACCGAAACGAGATTCTACATTACCCACATCACCTAGGAGTTCTATCGGGTGTATCCAAAATAATTTCTGAGCTTACGGTACGTTCGGCGCAAACCGTGCACCTATCTTGAATCAAGATTAGCACTATATCCAAACGGACCAAAACAATAGTCCATTTGAGCCTCGTCACCTAGGAGTACCATCCGGTGCGTCCAAAACGATTTCTGAGGCTATGGTACATTTGGTGGAAACCGTGCACCTACCTTGCATAGAAACTAATAGTGTCTCCAAACGGACCGAAACGAGCTTCCATTTGAGCCACGTCACCCAGGAGTAACATCCGAAACATCCGAAACAATTTCTTAGCCTATGGTACGTATGGCGCAAACCATGCACCTATCACGCACCGAAACTAACACTATCCCCATAAGGGCCGAAAGGAGATTCTATGTGACCCACGTCACCTAGGAGTTCCGCCGGGTGTGTCCAAAATGATTTATGAGGCTATGATACGTTTGGTGAAAATTGTGGATCTATCTTGCACTGAGACTAACACTATCTATAAATGGACCGAAATGAGATTCTACATGACCCATGTCACCTAGGAGTTCCATCGGGTGTGTCCGAAATGATTTCTGAGCTTACGGTACGTTCGGCGCAAACTGTGCACCTATCTTGAATCAAGAATAGCACTATATCCAAACGGACCGAAACAAGCTTCCATTTGAGCCTCGTCACCTAGGAGTACTATCCGGTGCGTCCAAAACGATTTATGAGGCTATGGTATATTTGGCGCAAATCGTGCACCTATCTTGTACTGAAACTAACACTATCTTGAAACGGACCGAAATGAGCTTCCATTTGAGCCACGTCACGCAGCAGTACCATCTGGTGCATCCAAAACAATTTCTCAGCCTATGGTACATATGGCACAAACCATGGACTTATCATGCACCGAAACTAACACTATCTCCAAAAGGACTGAAACAAGATTCTACATGACCTGCGTCGCCTAGGCGTTCAATCGTGTGCGTCCAAAATGATTTATGAGGCTATGATATGTTTGATGCAAATTGTGGATCTATCTTGCATCGAGACTAACACTATCTGCAAATGGACCGAAATGAGATTATACATGACCCACGTCACCTAGGAGTTCCATCGAGTGCGTCCAAAATGATTTTCGAGCTTACAGTACGTTCGGCGCAAACCGTGCACCTATCATTAGTCAAGATTAGCACTGTATCCAAACAGACTGAAACGAGCTTCTATTTGAGCCTCATCACCTAGGAGTACCATCCGGTGCATCCAAAATGATTTACGAGGCTATGTTACATTTGGCGCACAACGTGCACCTATCTTGCACTGAAACCAGCACTGTCTCCAAATGGACCGAAACGAGCTTCCATTTGAGCCTGGTCACCTAGGAGTACCATAGAGTGCATCCAAAACAATTTCTTTGCCTATGGTATGTATGGCGCAAACCATGCACCTATCACGCACCAAAACAAACACTATCTCCGAAAGGACCGAAAGGAGATTCTACATGACCCACATCACCTAGGAACTACACCGGGTGCGTCCAAAATGATTTCTGAGGCTATGATACATTTGGTGAAAATTATGGATCTATCTTGCATTGTGACTAAGACTATCTATAAATGGACCGAAATGAGATTCTACATCACCCATGTCACTTAGGAGTTCCATCGGGTGTGTCCGAAATGATTTCTGAGCTTACGGTACGTTCGGCGCAAACCGTGCACCTATCTTGAATCAAGAATAGCACTATATCCAAACGGACCGAAACAAGCTTCCATTTGAGCCTCGTCACCTAGGAGTACCATCCGGTGCGTCCAAAACGATTTATGAGGCTATGGTACATTTGGCGCAAACCGTGCACCTATCTTGCACTGAAACTAACACTGCATCCAAACGGACCGAAACGAGCTTCTATTTGAGCCACGTCACCCAGGAGTTCCATCCGGTGCATCCAAAACAATTTCTTAGCCTATCCTACGTATGGCGCAAACCATGCACCTATCACGCACCGAAACTAACACTATCTCCGATAGGACCGAAAGGAGATTCCACATGACCCGTGTCGCCTATTAGTTCCATCGGGTGCGTCAAAATGATTTCTAAGGGTATGATATGTTTGGTGCAAACTGTGGATCTATCTTGCACCGAGACTAACAATGTCTCCAAATGGACCGAAAAGAGATTATACATGACCCATGCCACCTAGGAGTTCCATCGCGTGCGTCAAAAATGATTTCCGAGCTTACGGTATGTTCGGCGCAAACCGTGCACCTATCTTGGGTCAAGATTAGCAATGTATCCAAACGGACCGAAACGAGCTTCTATTTGAGCCTCGTCACCGAGGAGTACCATCCGGTGCGTCCAAAACGATTTATGAGGCTATGGTACATTTGGCGCACACCGTGCACCTATCTTGCACTAAAACTAACACTGTCTCCAAATGGACCGAAACGAGCTTCCATTTGAGTCTCGTCACCCAGGAGTACCATCCGGTGAATCCAAAACAATTTCTGAGCCTATGGTACGTTTGGCGCAAACCGTGCACCTACAATGCACCGAAACTAACACTACCTCCAAAAGGTTTGAAACGAGATTCTACATGACCCACGTCACCTAGGAGTTCCAATGGGTGCGTCCAAAATGGTTTCTGAGGCTATGGTACACTTCGTGCAAACTGTGGACCTATCTTGCACCGAGACTAACACTATAGACAAACGGACCGAAACAAGCTTCTGTTTGAGCCTCGTCACCTAGGAGTACCATCCGGTGCGTCCAAAATGATTTATGAGGCAATGGTACATTTGGCGCAAACCGTGCACCTATCTTGCACTGAAACTAGCACTAGCTCCCAACGGAACGAAACAATCTTCCATTTGAGCCACGTCACCCAGGAGTACCATCCGGTGTATCCAAAACAATTTCTTAGCCTATGGTACGTATGGCGCAAACCATGCACCGATCACGCACCAAAACTAACCTATCTCCGAAAGGACCAAAAGGAGATTCTACATGACCCGTGTCACCTAGGAGTTCCATCGGGTGCGTCCAAAATGATTTTCTGAGGCTATGACACGTTTGGTGCAAATTGTGGATCTGTCTCGTACTGAGACTAACACTATCTCCAAATGGACCGAAACGAGATTATACATGACCCACGTCACCTAGGAGTTCCATCGCGTGCGTCCAAAATGATTTCCGAGCTTATGGTACGTTCGACGCAAACTGTATACCTATCTTGAATCAAGATTAGCACTGTTTCCAAATGAACTGAAACGAGCTTCTATTTGAGCCTCGTCACCTAGGAGCACCATCCAGTGCGTCCAAAACAATTTCTGAGGCTATGGTACATTTGGCGCACACCGTGCACCTATCTTGCACTGAAACTAACACTGTCTCTAAACGGACCAAAATGAGCTTTCATTTGAGCCTCGTCACCTAGGAGTACCATCTGGTGAATAAAAAACTATTTATGAGCCTATGGTACGTTTGACGCAAACCGTGCACCTACCATGCACCGAAACAAACACTATCTCCAAAAGCTTCGAAACGAGATTCTACATGACCCACATCACCAAGGAGTTCCAACGGGTGCGTCCAAAATGATTTCTGAGCCTACAGTACGTTCGGCGCAAACCGTGCCCCCATCTTGAATCAAGATTAGCACTATACCCAAACGGACCGAAACGAGCTTCCATTTGAGCCTCCTCACCCAGGAGTACCATCTGGTGCGACAAAGCGATTTCGGAGGTTATGGTACATTTGGCGCACACCTTGCACCTATCTTGCACTGAAACTAACACTGTCTCCAAATGGACCGAAATGAGCTTCCATTTGAGCCATGTCACACAACAGTACCATCTAGTGCATCCACAACAATTTCTTAGCCTATGGTACGTATGACGCAAACCATGCACCTATCACGCACCGAAACTAACACTATCTCCAAAAGGACCGAAAGGAGATTCGACATGACCCGCGTCGCCTAGGATTTCCATTGGGTGCATCCAAAATGATTTATGAGGCTATGATATGTTTGGTGCAATCTGTGGATCTATCTTGCACCGAGACTAACACTATCTCCAAATGGAACAAAATGAGATTCTACATGACCCACTTCACCTAGGAGATCCATCGGGTGTGTCTAAAATGATTTCTGAGCTTACGGTACATTCGGCGCAAACCGTGCACCTATCTTGAATTACGATTAGCACTGTATCCAAACAGACCGAAACAAACTTGCATTTGAGCCCCGTCACCTAGGAGGAACATCAGGTGCGACCAAAACGATTTCTAAGGCTATGGAACATTTGGCGCAAACCGTGCACCTATCTTGCACCGAAACTAACAGTGTCTCCAAACGGACCGAAACAAGCTTCCATTTGAGCCACGTCACCCAGGAGTACCATCCGGTGCGTCCAAAGCGATTTTGGAGGCTATGGTACATTTGGCGCACACCTTGCACCTACCTCGCACTGAAACAAACACTATCTCCAAACGGACCGAAACGAGCTTCCATTTGTGCCACGTCACGTTGGAGTATCATCTGGTGCATCCAAAACAATTTCTTAGCCTATGGTACGTATGGCACAAACCATGCACCTATCACGCACCGAAACTAACACTATCTCCAAAAGGACCGAAAGGAGATTCTACATGACCCGCGTCGCCTAGGATTTCCATCGGGTGTGTCCAAAATGATTTATGAGGCTATGATATGTTTGGTGCAAACTATGGATCTATCTTGCACCGAGACTAAGACTATCTCCAAATGGACCGAAACGAGATTCTACATGACCCACGTCACCTAGGAGTTCCATCGGGTGTGTCCAAAATGATTTCTGAGCTTACGGTACGTTCGGCGCAAACTGGGCACCTATCTTGAATTAAGATTACCACTATATCCAAACGGACCGAAATGAGCTTGCATTTGAGCCTTGTCACCTAGGAGTACCATCTGGTGCATCCAAAACGATTTCTGAGGCTATGGTACATTTGGCGCAAACTGTGCACCTATCTTGCACCGAAACTAACACTGTCTCCAAACGGACCGAAACGAGCTTCCATTTGAGCCACCTCACCCAGGAGTACCATCCGGTGCGTCCAAAGCGATTTCAGAAGCTATGGTACACTTGGCGCGCACCTTGCACCTATCTTGCACTGAAACTAACACTGTCTCCAAACAGACCGAAACGAGCTTCCATTTGTGCCACGTCACGCAGGAGTATCATCTGGTGCATCCAAAACAATTTCTTAGCCTATGACCCGCGTCGCCTAGGATTTCCATCGGGTGCGTCCAAAACGATTTATGAGGCTATGATATGTTTGGTGCAAACTGTGGATCTATCTTGCACCGAGACTAACACTATCTCCAAATGGACCGAAACGTGATTCTATAGACCCACGTCACCTAGGAGTTCCATCGGGTGTGTCCAAAATGATTTCTGAGCTTACGGTACGTTCGACGCAAACCGTGCACCTATCATGAATTAAGATTAGCACTATATCCAAACGGACCGAAACGAGCTTGCATTTGAGCCTCGTCACATAGGAGTACCATCTGGTGCATCCACAACAATTTCTTAGCCTATGGTACGTATGACGCAAACCATGCACCTATCACGCACCGAAACTAACACTATCTCCAAAAGGACCGAAAGGAGATTCGACATGATCCGCGTCGCCTAGGATTTCCATTGGGTGCATCCAAAATGATTTATGAGGCTATGATATGTTTGGTGCAATCTGTGGATCTATCTTGCACCGAGACTAACACTATCTCCAAATGGAACACAACAAGATTCTACATGACCCACTTCACCTAGGAGATCCATCGGGTGTGTCTAAAATAATTTCTGAGCTTACGGCGCAAACCGTGCACCTATCTTGAATTACGATTAGCACTATATCCAAACGGACCGAAACAAGCTTGCATTTGAGCCCCGTCACCTAGGAGGACCATCCGGTGCGTCCAAAACGATTTCTGAGGCTATGGTACATTTGGCGCAAACCGTGCACCTATCTTGCACCGAAACTAACACTGTCTCCAAACGGACCGAAACGAGCTTCCATTTGAGCCACGTCACCCAGGAGTACCATCCGGTGCGTCCAAAGCGATTTTGGAGGCTATGGTACATTTGGCGCACACCTTGCACCTACCTCGCACTGAAACAGACACTGTCTCCAAACGGACCGAAACGAGCTTCTATTTGTGCCACGTCACGTTGGAGTATCATCTGGTGCATCCAAAACAATTTCTTAGCCTATGGTACGTATGGCACAAACCATGCACCTACACGCACCGAAACTAACACTATCTCCAAAAGGACCGAAAGGAGATTCTACATGACCCGCGTCGCCTAGGATTTCCATCGGGTGTGTCTAAAATGATTTATGAGGCTATGATATTTTGGTGCAAACTGTGGATCTATCTTGCACCGAGACTAACACTATCTCCAAATGGACCGAAACAAGATTCTACATGACCCACGTCACCTAGGAGTTCCATCGGGTGTGTCCAAAATGATTTCTGAGCTTACGGTACGTTCGGCGCAAACCGGGCACCTATCTTGAATTAAGATTAGCACTATATCCAAACGGACCGAAATGAGCTTGCATTTGAGCCTCGTCACCTAGGAGTACCATCCGGTGCGTCCAAAATGATTTCTGAGGCTATGGTACATTTGGCGCAAACTATGCACCTATCTTGCACCGAAACTAACACTGTCTCCAAATGGACCGAAACGAGCTTCCATTTGAGCCACGTCACCCAGGAGTACCATCTGGTGCGTCCAAAGCGATTTCGGAGGCCATGGTACATTTGGCGTGCACCTTGCACCTATCTTGCACTGAAACTAACACTGTCTCCAAACAGACCGAAACGAGCTTCCATTTGTGCCACGTCACGCAGGAGTATCATCTGGTGCATCCAAAACAATTTCTTAGCCTATGACCCGCGTCGCCTAGGATTTCCATCGGGTGCGTCCAAATTGATTTATGAGGCTATGATATGTTTGGTGCAAACTGCGGATCTATCTTGCACCGAGACTAACACTATCTCCAAATGGACCGATACGAGATTCTACATGACCCACGTCACCTAGGAGTTCCATCGGGTGTGTCCAAAATGATTTCTGACCTTACGGTACGTTCGGCGCAAACCGTGCACCTATCTTGAATTAAGATTAGCACTATACCCAAACGGACCGAAACGACTTGCTTTTGAGCGTCGTCACCTAGGAGTGCCATCCGGTGCGTCCAAAACTATTTCTGAGGCTATGGTACATTTGGCGCAAACCGTGCACCTATCTTGCACTGAAACTAACACTGTCTCCAAACAAACCGAAACGAGCTTCCATTTGAGCCACGTCACCCAGGAGTACCATCCGGTGCGTCCAAAACGATTTCTGAGGCTATGGTACAGTTGGCGCAAACCGTGCACCTATCTTGCACCGAAACTAACACTGTCTCCAAACGGACCGAAACGAGCTTCCATTTGAGCCAGGTCACCCCGGAGTACCATCCTGTGCGTCCAAAGCGATTTTGGAGGCTATGGTACATTTGGCGCAAACCATGCACCTATCTTTCACTGAAACTAACACTATCTCCAAATGGACCGAAACGAGCTTCCATTTGTGCCACATCATGCAGGAGTATCATCTGGTGTATCCAAAACAAATTCATAGCCTATGGTACGTATGGCACAAACCATGCACCTATCACGCACTGAAACTAACACTATCTCCAAAAGGACCGAAAGGAGATTCTACAGGACCCACATCACTTAGGATTTCCATCGGGTGCGTCCAGAATGATTTATGAGGCTATGATACGTTTGGTGTAAACTGTGGATCTATCTTGCCCCGAGACTAACACTATCTCCAAATGGACTGAAACGAGATTCTACATGACCCACGTCACCTAGGAGTTCCATCGGGTGTGTCCAAAATGATTTCTGAGCTTACGGTACGTTCGGCGCAAACCGTGCACCTATCTTGAATTAAGATTAGCACTATATCCAAACGGACTGAAACGAGCTTGCATTTGAGCCTCGTCACCTAGGAGTACCATCCGGTGCGTCCAAAATGATTTCTGAGGCTATGGTACATTTGGCGCAAACCGTGCACCTATCTTACACTGAAACTAACACTGTCTCCAAACGGACCGAAACAAGCTTCCATTTGAGCCACGTCACCCAGGAGTACCATCCTGTGTGTCCAAAGCGATTTCGGAGGCTATGGTACACTTGGCGCAAACGATGCACCTATCTTTCACTGAAACTAACACTGTCTCCAAACGGACCGAAACGAGCTTCCATTTGTGCCACATCATGCAGGAGTATCATCTGGTGCATCCAAAACAATTTCTTAGCCAATGGTACGTATGGCACAAACCATGCACCTATCACGCACCGAAACTAACACTATCTCCAAAAGGACCAAAAGGAGATTCTACAGGACCCACGTCACCTAGGATTTCCATCGGGTGCGTCCAAAATTATTTATGAGGCTATGATATGTTTGGTGCAAACTGTGGATCTATCTTGCACCGAGACTAACACTATCTCCAAATGGACCAAAACGAGATTCTACATGACCCACGTCACCTAGGAGTTCCATCGGGTGTGTCCAAAATGATTTCTGAGCTTACGGTACGTTCGGCGCAAACCGTGCACCTATCTTAAATTGAGATTAGCACTATATCCAAGCGGACCGAAACGAGCTTGCATTTGAGCCTCGTCACCTAGGAGTACCATCTGGCGCGTCCAAAATGATTTCTAGGGCTATGGTACATTTGGCGCAAACCGTGCACCTATCTTGCACCGAAACTAACATTGTCTCCAAACAGACCGAAACGAGCTTCCATTTGAGCCGCGTCACCCAAGAGTACCATCCGGTGCGTCCAAAGCGATTTCGGAGGCTATGGTACATTTGGCACGCACCTTGCACCTATCTTGCACTGAAACTAACTGTCTCCAAACAGACCGAAACGAGCTTCCATTTGTGCCACGTCACGTAGGAGTACCATCTGGTGCATCCAAAACAATGGTACGTATGGCACAAACCATGCACCTATCACGCACCGAAACTAACACTATCTCCAAAAGGACCGAAAGGAGATTCTACAAGACCCGCGTCGCCTAGGATTTCCATCGGGTGCGTCCAAAATGATTTATGAGGCTATGACTTGTTCGGTGCAAACTATGGATCTATCTTACACCGAGACTAACACTATCTCCAAATGGACCGAAACGAGATTCTACATGACCGACGTCACCTAGGAGTTCCATCGGGTGTGTCCAAAATGATTTCTGAGCTTACGGTATGTTCGACGCAAACCGTGCACCTATCTTGAATTAAGATTAGCACTATATCCAAACGGACCGAAAGGAGCTTGCATTTGAGCCTCGTCACCTAGGAGTACCATCCGGTGCATCCAAAATGATTTATGAGGCTATGGTACATTTGGCACAAACCGTGCACCTATCTTGCACCGAAACTAACATTGTCTCCAAACGGACCGAAACGACCTTCCATTTGAGCCACGTCACCCAGGGGTACCATCCGGTGCGTCCAAAGCGATTTCGGAGGCTATGGTACATTTGGCGCGTACCTTGCACCTATCTTGCACTGAAACTAACATTGTCTCCAAATAGACCGAAACGAGCTTCCATTTGTGCCACGTCACGCAAGAGTATCATCTGGTGCATCCAAAACAATTTCTTAGCCTATGACCCGCGTCGCCTAGGATTTCCATGGGGTGCGTCCAAATTGATTTTTGAGGCTATGATATGTTTGGTGCAAACTGCGGATCTATCATGCACCGAGACTAACACTATCTCCAAATGGACCGAAACGAGATTCTACATGGCCCACGTCACCTAGGGGTTCCATCGGGTGTGTCCAAAATGATTTCTAACCTTACGGTACGTTCAGCGCAAACCGTGCACCTATCTTGAATTAAGATTAGCACTATACCCAAACGGACCGAAACGAGCTTGCATTTGAGCCTCGTCACCTAGGAGTACCATCTGGTGCGTCCAAAACGATTTCTGAGGCCATTGTACATTTGGCGCAAACCGTGCACCTATCTTGCACCGAAACTAACTGTGTCTCCAAACAGACCGAAACGAGCTTCCATTTGAGCCACGTCACCTAGGAGTACCCTCCGGTGCGTCCAAAGCGATTTCGGAGGCTATGGTACATTTGGCGCGCACCTTGCACCTATCTTGCACTGAAACTAACACTATCTCCAAACGGACCGAAACGAGCTTCCATTTGTGCCACGTCACGCAGGAGAATCATCTGGTGCATCCAAAACAATTTCTTAGCCTATGACCCGCATCGCCTAGGATTTCCATCGGGTGGGTCCAAAACGATTTATGAGGCTATGATATGTTTGGTGCAAACTATGGATCTATCTTGCACCGAGACTAACACTATCTCCAAATGGACTGAAATGAGATTCTATAGACCCACGTCACCTAGGAGTCCAATCGGGTGTGTCCAAAATGATCTATGAGCTTACGGTACGTTCGGCGCAAACCGTGCACCTATCTTGAATTAAGATTAGCACTATATCCAAACGGACCGAAACGAGCTTGCGTTTGAGCCTTGTCACCTAGGAGTACGATCCGGTGCGTCCAAAACGATTTCTGAGGCTATGGTACATTTGGCGCAAACCGTGCACCTATCTTGCACCGAAACTAACACTATCCCCAAACGGACCGAAACGAGCTTCCATTTGAGCCACGTCACCCAGGAGTACCATCCTGTGCGTCCAAAGCGATTTCGGAGGCTATGGTACATTTGGCGCAAACCTTGCACCTATCTTTCACTGAAACTAACACTGTATCCAAACGGACCGAAACGAGCTTCGGTTTGTGCCACGTCATGCAGGAGTATCATCTGGTGCATCCAAAACAAATTCTTAGCCTATGACCCGTGTCGCCTTGGATTTCCATCGGGTGCGTCCAAAACGATTTATGAGGCTATGATATGTTTGGTGCAAACTGTGGATCTATCTTGCACCGAGACTAACACTATCTCCAAATGGACCGAAACGTGATTCTATAGACCCACGTCTCCTAGGAGTTCCATCTGGTGTGTCCAAAATGATTTCTGAGCTTATGGTACGTTCGGCGCAAAACCATGCACCTATCTTGAATTAAGATTAGCACTATATCCAAACGGACCGAAACGAGCTTGCATTTGAGCCTTGTCACCTAGAAGTACCATCCGGTGCGTCCAAAACGATTTCTGAGGCTATGGTACATTTGGCGTAAACCGTGCACCTAAATTGCACCGAAACTAACACTGTCTCCAAACGGACCAAAACGAGCTTCCATTTGAGCCACGTCACCCAGGAGTACCATCCTGGGTGTCCAAAGCGATTTTGGAGGCTATGGTACATTTGGCACAAACCTTGCACCTATCTTTCACTGAAACTAACACTGTCTCCAAACGGACCGAAATGAGCTTCCATTTGTGCCACGTCATGCAGGAGTATCATCTGGTGCATCTAAAACAAATTCTTAGGCTATGGTACGTATGGCACAAACCATGCACCTATCACGCACCGAAACTAACACTATCTCCAAAAGGACCGAAAGCAGATTCTACAGGACCCACGTCACCTAGGATTCCATCGGGTGCGTCCAAAATGATTTATGAGGCTATGATATGTTTGGTGCAAACTGTGGATCTATCTTGCACCGAGACTAACACTATCTTCAAATGGACCGAAACAAAATTCTACATGACCCACGTCACCTAGGAGTTCCATCGGGTGTGTCCTAAATGATTTCTGAGCTTACGGTACATTCGGCGCAAACCGTGCACCTATCTTGAATTAAGATTAGCACTATATCCAAACGGACCGAAACGAGCTTGCATTTGAGCCTCGTCACCTAGGAGTACCATCCGGTGCGTCCAAAACAATTTCTAAGGCTATGGTACATTTGGCGCAAACCGTGCACCTATCTTGCACCGAAACTAACACTGTCTCCAAACAGACCGAAACAAGCTTCCATTTGAGCCACATCACCCAGGAGTACCATCCGGTGCGTCCAAAGCGATTTCAGAGGCTATGGTACATTTGGCGCGCACCTTGCACCTATCTTGCACTAAAACTAACATTGTCTCCAAACGGACCAAAACGAACTTCCATTTGTGCCACGTCACGCAGGAGTATCATCTAGTGCATCCAAAACAATTTCTTAGCCGATGACCCGCGTCGCCTTGGATTTCCATCGGGTGCGTCCAAAGCGATTTATGAGGCTATGATATGTTTGGTGCAAACTGTGGATCTATCTTGCACCGAGACTAACACTATCTCCAAATGGACCGAAACGTGATTCTATAGACCCACGTCACCTAGGAGTTCCATCGGGTGTGTCCAAAATGATTTCTGAGCTTATGGTATGTTCGGCGCAAACCATGCACCTATCTTGAATTAAGATTAGCACTATATCCAAACGGACCGAAACGAGCTTGCATTTGAGCCACGTCACCCAGGAGTACCATTGTGCGTGCAAAGCGATTTCGGAGGCTATGGTACATTTGGCGCAAACCTTGCACCTATCTTGCACCGAATCTAACACTGTCTCCAAACGGACTGAAACGAGCTTCCATTTGAGCCACGTCACCCAGGAGTACCATCCTGTGCGTCCAAAGCGATTTCGGAGGCTATGGTACATTTGGTGCAAACCTTGCACCTGTCTTTCACTGAAACTAACACTGTGTCCAAACGGACCGAAACGAGCTTCCATTTGTGCCACGTCATGCAGGAGTATCATCTGGTGCATCCAACACAAATTCTTAGCCTATGGTACGTATGGCACAAACCATGCTCCTATCACGCACCGAAACTAACACTATCTCCAAAAGGACCGAAAGGAGATTCTATAGGACCCACGTCACCTAGGATTCCATCGGGTGCGTCCAAAATGATTTATGAGGCTATGATATGTTTGGTGGAAACTGTGGATCTATCTTGCACCGAGACTAACACTATCGCCAAATGTACCAAAACGAGATTCTACATGACCCATGCCACCTAGGAGTTCCATCGGGTGTGTCCAAAATGATTTCTGAGCTTACGGTACGTTCGGCGCAAACCGTGCACCTATCTTGAATTAAGATTAGCACTATATCCAAACGGACCGAAACGAGCTTACATTTGAGCCTCGTCACCTAGGAGTACCATCCGGTGCGTCCAAAACGATTTCTGAGGCTATGGTACATTTGGCGCAAACCGTGCACCTATCTTGCACCGAAACTAACACTGTCTCCAAACGGACCGAAACGAGCTTCCATTTGAGCCACGTCACCCAGGAGTACCATCCTGTGCGTCTAAAGCAATTTCAGAGGCTATGGTACATTTGGCGCAAACCTTGCACCTATCTTTCACTGAAACTAACACTGTCTCCAAACGGACCGAAACGAGCTTCCATTTGTGCCACGTCATGCAGGAGTATCATCTGGTGCATCCAAAACAATTTCTTAGCCTATGGTATGCATGGCACAAACCATGCACCTGTCACGCACCGAAACTAACACTATCTCCAAAAGGACCGAAAGGAGATTCTACAGGACCCACGTCACCTAGGATTTCCATCGGGTGCGTCCAAAATGATTTATGAGGCTATGATATGTTTGGTGCAAACTATGGATCTATCTTGCACCGAGACTAACACTATCTCCAAATGGACCGAAACGAGACTCTACATGACCCACGTCACCTAGGAGTTCCATCGGGTGTGTCCAAAATGATTTCTGAGCTTACGGTACGTTCGGCGCAAACCGCGCACCTATCTTGAATTAAGATTAGCACTATATCCAAACGGACCGAAATGAGCTTGCATTTGAGCCTCATCACCTAGGAGTACCATCCGGTGCGTCCAAAATGATTTCTGAGGCTATGGTACATTTGGCGCAAACCGTGCACCTATCTTGCACCGAAACTAACACAGTCTCCAAACGGACCGAAACGAGCTTCCATTTGAGCCACGTCACCCAAGAGTACCATCCGGTGCGTCCAAAACGATTTCGGAGGCTATGGTACATTTGGCGCGCACCTTGCACCTATCTTGCAGTGAAACTAACTGTCTATAAACAGACCGAAACGAGCTTCCATTTGTGCCACGTCACGCAGGAGTATCATCTGGTGCATCCAAAACAATTTCTTAGCCTATGACCCGCGTCACCTAGGATTCCATCGGGTGCGTCCAAAATGATTTATGAGGCTATGATATGTTTGGTGGAAACTGTGGATCTATCTTGCACCGAGACTAACACTATCTTCAAATGGACCGAAATGAGATTCTACACGACCCACGTCACCTAGGAGTTCCATCGGGTGTGTCCAAAATGACTTCTGAGCTTACGGTACATTCGGTGTAAACCGTGCACCTATCTTGAATTAAGATTAGCACTATTTCCAAACGGACCGAAACGAGCTTGCATTTGAGCCTCGTCACCTAGGAGTACCATCCGGTGCGTCCAAAATGATTTCTAAGGCTATGGTACATTTGGCGCAAACCGTGCACCTATCTTGCACCGAAACTAACACTATCTCCAAACAGACCGAAACAAGCTTTCATTTGAGCCACGTCAACCAGGGGTACCATCCGGTGCGTCCAAAGCGATTTCAGAGGCTATGGTACATTTGGCGCGCACCTTGCACCTATCTTGCACTAAAACTAACACCGTCTCCAAACAGACCGAAACGAGCTTCCATTTGTGCCACGTCATGCAGGAGTATCATCCGGTGCATCCAAAACAATTTCTTAGACTATGACCCGCGTCGCCATGGATTTCCATCGGGTGCGTCCAAAACGATTTATGAGGCTATGATATGTTTGGTGCAAACTGTGGATCTATCTTGCACCGAGACTAACACTATCTCCAAATGGACCGAAACGTGATTCTATAGACCCACGTCACCTAGGAGTTCCATCGGGTGTGTCCAAAATGATTTCTGAGCTTACGGTACGTTCGGCGCAAACCGTGCACCTATCTTGAATTAAGATTAGCACTATATCCAAACGGACCGAAACGAGCTTGCGTTTGAGCCTCGTCAACTAGAAGTACCATCCGGTGCATATAAAATGATTTCTGAGGCTATGGTATATTTGGCGGAAACCGTGCACCTATCTTGCACCGAAACTAACACTGTCTCCAAACAGACCGAAACGAGCTTCCATTTGAGGCACATCACCCTGGGGTACCATCCGGTGTGTCCAAAGCGATTTCGGAGGCTATGGTACATTTGGCGCGCACCTTGCACCTATCTAGCTCTAAAACTAACACTGTCTCCAAACGGACCGAAACGAGCTTCCATTTGTGCCACGTCACACAGGAGTATCATCTGGTGCATCCAAAACAATTTCTTAGCCTTTGACCCGCATCGCCTAGGATTTCCATCGGGTGTGTCCAAAACGATTTGTGAGGCTATGATATGTTTGGTGCAAACTATGGATCTATCTTGCACCGAGACTAACACTATCTCCAAATGGACCAAAACGAGATTCTATAGACCCACGTCACCTAGGAGTTCCATCGGGTGTGTCCAAAATTATTTCTGAGCTTACGGTACGTTCGGCGCAAACCGTGCACCTATCTTGAATTAAGATTAGCACTATATATGCAAACGGACCGAAACGAGCTTGCATTTGAGCCTCGTCACCTAGGAGTACCATCCGGTGCGTCCAAAATGATTTCTGAGGCTATGGTACATTTGGCGCAAACCGTGCACCTATCTTGCACCGAAAGTAACACTGTCTCCAAACGGACCGAAACGAGCTTCCATTTGAGCCACGTCACGCAGGAGTACCATCCTGTGCGTCCAAAGCGATTTCGGAGGCTATGGTACATTTGGCGCAAACCTTGCACCTATCTTGCACCGAAACTAACACTATCTCCAAACGGACTGAAACGAGCTTCCATTTGAGCCACATCACCCAGGAGTACCATCCTGTGCGTCCAAAGTGATTTCAGAGGCTATGGTACATTTGGCGCAAACCTTGCACCTATCTTGCACTGAAACTAACTGTCTATAAACAGACCGAAACGAGCTTCCATTTGTGCCACGTTGCGCAGGAGTATCATCTGGTGCATCCAAAACAATTTCTTAGCCTATGACCCGCGTCGCCAAGGATTTCCATCGGGTGCGTCTAAATTGATTTATGAGGCTATGATATGTTTGGTGCAAACTGCGGATCTATCATGCACCGAGACCAACACTATCTCCAAATGGACCGAAACGAGATTCTTCATGACCCACGTCACCTAGGAGTTCCATCGGGTGTGTCCAAAATTATTTCTGACCTTACGGTACGTTCGACGCAAACCGTGCACCTATCTTGAATTAAGTTTAGCACTATACCCAAATGGACCGAAACGAGCTTGCATTTGAGCCTCGTCACCTAGGAGTACCATCCGGTGCGTCCAAAACGATTTCTGAGGCTATGGTACATTTGGCGCAAACCGTGCACCTATCTTGCACCGAAACTAACACTGTCTCCAAACAGACCGAAACGAGCTTCCATTTGAGCCACATCACCCTGGAGTACCATCCGGTGCGTCCAAAGCGATTTCGGAGGCTATGGTACATTTGGCGCGCACCTTGCACCTATCTTGCACTGAAACTAACACTGTCTCCAAACGGACCGAAACGAGCTTCCATTTGTGCCACGTCACACAGTAGTATCATCTGGTGCATCCAAAACAATTTCTTAGCCTTTGACCCGCGTCGCCTAGGATTTCCATCGGGTGCGTCCGAAATGATTTATGAGGCTATGATATGTTTGGTGCAAACTATGGATCTATCTTGCACCGAGACTAACACTATCTCCAAATGGACTGAAACGAGATTCTATAAACCCACATCACCTAGGAGTTCCATCGGGTGTGTCCAAAATGATTTCTGAGCTTACGGTACATTCGGCGCAAACCGTGCACCTATTGTGAATTAAGATTAGCACTATATATGCAAACGGACCGAAACGAGCTTGCATTTGAGCCTCGTCACCTAGGAGTACCATCTGGTGCGTCCAAAACGATTTCTGAGGCTATGGTACATTTGGCGCAAACCGTGCACCTATCTTGCACCGAAACTAACACTGTCTCCAAACGGACCGAAACGAGCTTCCATTTGAGCCACGTCACCCAGGAGTACCATCCTGTGCGTGCAAAGCGATTTCGGAGGCTATGGTACATTTGGCGCAAACCTTGCACCTATCTTGCACCGAATCTAACACTGTCTCCAAACGGACTGAAACGAGCTTCCATTTGAGCCACGTCACGCAGGAGTACCATCCTGTGCGTCCAAAGCGATTTCAGAGGCTATGGTACATTTGGCGCAAACCTTGCACCTATCTTTCACTGAAACTAACACTGTGTCCAAACGGACCGAAACGAGCTTCCATTTGTGCCACGTCATGCAGGAGTATCATCTGGTGCATCCAACACAAATTCTTAGCCTATGGTACGTATGGCACAAACCATGCTCCTATCACGCACTGAAACTAACACTATCTCCAAAAGGACCGAAAGGAGATTCTACAGGACCCACGTCACCTAGGATTCCATCGGGTGCGTCCAAAATGATTTATGAGGCTATGATATGTTTGGTGGAAACTGTGGATCTATCTTGCGCCGAGACTAACACTATCACCAAATGTACCAAAACGAGATTCTACATGACCCACGCCACCTAGGAGTTCCATCGGGTGTGTCCAAAATGATTTCTAAGCTTACGGTACGTTCGACGCAAACCGTGCACCTATCTTGAATTAAGATTAGCACTATATCCAAACGGACCGAAACGAGCTTACATTTGAGCCTCGTCACCTAGGAGTACCATCCGGTGCGTCCAAAACGATTTCTGAGGCTATGGTAAATTTGGCGCAAACCGTGCACCTATCTTGCACCGAAACTAACACTGTCTCCAAACGGACCGAAATGAGCTTCCAATTGAGCCACGTCACCCAGGAGTACGATCCTATGCGTCCAAAGCGATTTCGGAGGCTATGGTACATTTGGCGCAAACCTTGCACCTATCTTTCACTGAAACTAACACTGTCTCCAAACGGACCGAAACGAGCTTCCATTTGTGCCACGTCATGCAGGAGTATCATCTGGTGCATCCAAAACAATTTCTTAGCCTATGGTATGTATGGCACAAACCATGCACCTGTCACGCACCAAAACTAACACTATCTCCAAAAGGACCGAAAGGAGATTCTACAGGACCCACGTCACCTAGGATTTCCATCGGGTGTGTCCAAAATGATTTATGAGGCTATGATATGTTTGGTGCAAACTGTGGATCTATCTTGCACCGAGACTAACACTATCTCCAAATGGACCGAAACGAGATTCTACATGACCCACGTCACCTAGGAGTTCCATCGGGTGTGTCCAAAATGATTTCTGAGCTTACGGTACGTTCGGCGCAAACCGCGCACCTATCTTGAATTAAGATTAGCACTATATCCAAACGGACCGAAATGAGCTTACATTTGAGCCTCGTCACCTAGGAGTACCATCCGGTGCGTCCAAAATGATTTCTGAGGCTATGGTACATTTGGCGCAAACCGTGCACCTATCTTGCAACGAAACTAACACTGTCTCCAAACGGACCGATATGAGCTTCCATTTGAGCCATGTCACCCAGGAGTACGATCTTGTGCGTCCAAAGCGATTTCGGAGGCTATGGTACATTTGGCGCAAACCTTGCACCTATCTTTCACTGAAACTAACACTGTCTCCAAACGGACCGAAACGAGCTTCCATTTGTGCCACGTCATGCAGGAGTATCATCTGGTGCATCCAAAACAATTTCTTAGCCTATGGTATGTATGGCACAAACCATGCACCTATCACGCACCAAAACTAACACTATCTCCAAAAGGACCGAAAGGAGATTCTACAGGACCCACGTCACCTAGGATTTCCATCGGGTGTGTCCAAAATGATTTTTGAGGCTATGATATGTTTGGTGCAAACTGTGGATCTATCTTGCACCGAGACTAACACTATCTCCAAATGGACCGAAACGAGATTCTACATGACCCACGTCACCTAGGAGTTCCATCGGGTGTGTCCAAAATGATTTCTGAGCTTACGGTACGTTCGGCGCAAACCGCGCACCTATCTTGAATTAAGATTAGCACTATATCCAAACGGACCGAAACGAGCTTGCATTTGAGCCTCGTCACCTAGGAGTACTATCCGGTGCGTCCAAAATGATTTCTGAGGCTATGGTACATTTGGGGCAAACCGTGCACCTATCTTGCACCGAAACTAACACTCTCTCCAAACGGACCGAAACGAGCTTCCATTTGAGCCACGTCACCCAAGAGTACCATCCGGTGCGTCCAAAACGATTTTAGAGGCTATGGTACATTTGGCGCGCACCTTGCACCTATCTTGCACTGAAACTAACTGTCTATAAACAGACCGAAACGAGCTTCCATTTGTGCCACGTTGCGCAGGAGTATCATCTGGTGCATCCAAAACAATTTCTTAGCCTATGACCCGCGTCGCCAAGGATTTCCATCGGGTGCGTCTAAATTGATTTATGAGGCTATGATATGTTTGGTGCAAACTGCGGATCTATCATGCACCGAGACCAACACTATCTCCAAATGGACCGAAACGAGATTCTTCATGACCCACGTCACCTAGGAGTTCCATCGGGTGTGTCCAAAATTATTTCTGACCTTACGGTACGTTCGACGCAAACCGTGCACCTATCTTGAATTAAGTTTAGCACTATACCCAAATGGACCGAAACGAGCTTGCATTTGAGCCTCGTCACCTAGGAGTACCATCCGGTGCGTCCAAAACGATTTCTGAGGCTATGGTACATTTGGCGCAAACCGTGCACCTATCTTGCACCGAAACTAACACTGTCTCCAAACAGACCGAAACGAGCTTCCATTTGAGCCACATCACCCTGGAGTACCATCCGGTGCGTCCAAAGCGATTTCGGAGGCTATGGTACATTTGGCGCGCACCTTGCACCTATCTTGCACTGAAACTAACACTGTCTCCAAACGGACCGAAACGAGCTTCCATTTGTGCCACGTCACACAGTAGTATCATCTGGTGCATCCAAAACAATTTCTTAGCCTTTGACCCGCGTCGCCTAGGATTTCCATCGGGTGCGTCCGAAATGATTTATGAGGCTATGATATGTTTGGTGCAAACTATGGATCTATCTTGCACCGAGACTAACACTATCTCCAAATGGACTGAAACGAGATTCTATAAACCCACATCACCTAGGAGTTCCATCGGGTGTGTCCAAAATGATTTCTGAGCTTACGGTACATTCGGCGCAAACCGTGCACCTATTGTGAATTAAGATTAGCACTATATATGCAAACGGACCGAAACGAGCTTGCATTTGAGCCTCGTCACCTAGGAGTACCATCTGGTGCGTCCAAAACGATTTCTGAGGCTATGGTACATTTGGCGCAAACCGTGCACCTATCTTGCACCGAAACTAACACTGTCTCCAAACGGACCGAAACGAGCTTCCATTTGAGCCACGTCACCCAGGAGTACCATCCTGTGCGTGCAAAGCGATTTCGGAGGCTATGGTACATTTGGCGCAAACCTTGCACCTATCTTGCACCGAATCTAACACTGTCTCCAAACGGACTGAAACGAGCTTCCATTTGAGCCACGTCACGCAGGAGTACCATCCTGTGCGTCCAAAGCGATTTCGGAGGCTATGGTACATTTGGCGCAAACCTTGCACCTATCTTTCACTGAAACTAACACTGTGTCCAAACGGACCGAAACGAGCTTCCATTTGTGCCACGTCATGCAGGAGTATCATCTGGTGCATCCAACACAAATTCTTAGCCTATGGTACGTATGGCACAAACCATGCTCCTATCACGCACTGAAACTAACACTATCTCCAAAAGGACCGAAAGGAGATTCTACAGGACCCACGTCACCTAGGATTCCATCGGGTGCGTCCAAAATGATTTATGAGGCTATGATATGTTTGGTGGAAACTGTGGATCTATCTTGCGCCGAGACTAACACTATCACCAAATGTACCAAAACGAGATTCTACATGACCCACGCCACCTAGGAGTTCTATCGGGTGTGTCCAAAATGATTTCTAAGCTTACGGTACGTTCGACGCAAACCGTGCACCTATCTTGAATTAAGATTAGCACTATATCCAAACGGACCGAAACGAGCTTACATTTGAGCCTCGTCACCTAGGAGTACCATCCGGTGCGTCCAAAACGATTTCTGAGGCTATGGTAAATTTGGCGCAAACCGTGCACCTATCTTGCACCGAAACTAACACTGTCTCCAAACGGACCGAAATGAGCTTCCAATTGAGCCACGTCACCCAGGAGTACGATCCTATGCGTCCAAAGCGATTTCGGAGGCTATGGTATATTTGGCGCAAACCTTGCACCTATCTTTCACTGAAACTAACACTGTCTCCAAACGGACCGAAACGAGCTTCCATTTGTGCCACGTCATGCAGGAGTATCATCTGGTGCATCCAAAACAATTTCTTAGCCTATGGTATGTATGGCACAAACCATGCACCTGTCACGCACCAAAACTAACACTATCTCCAAAAGGACCGAAAGGAGATTCTACAGGACCCACGTCACCTAGGATTTCCATCGGGTGTGTCCAAAATGATTTATGAGGCTATGATATGTTTGGTGCAAACTGTGGATCTATCTTGCACCGAGACTAACACTATCTCCAAATGGACCGAAACGAGATTCTACATGACCCACGTCACCTAGGAGTTCCATCGGGTGTGTCCAAAATGATTTCTGAGCTTACGGTACGTTCGGCGCAAACCGCGCACCTATCTTGAATTAAGATTAGCACTATATCCAAACGGACCGAAATGAGCTTGCATTTGAGCCTCGTCACCTAGGAGTACCATCCGGTGCGTCCAAAACGATTTCTGAGGCTATGGTACATTTGGCGCAAACCGTGCACCTATCTTGCACCGAAACTAACACTGTCTCCAAACGGACCGAAATGAGCTTCCATTTGAGCCACGTCACCCAGGAGTACGATCCTATGCGTCCAAAGCGATTTCGGAGGCTATGGTACATTTGGCGCAAACCTTGCACCTATCTTTCACTGAAACTAACACGGTCTCCAAACGGACCGAAACGAGCTTCCATTTGTGCCACGTCATGCAGGAGTATCATCTGGTGCATCCAAAACAATTTCTTAGCCTATGGTATGTATGGCACAAACCATGCACCTGTCACGCACCAAAACTAACACTATCTCCAAAAGGACCGAAAGGAGATTCTACAGGACCCACGTCGCCAAGGATTTCCATCGGGTGCGTCCAAATTGATTTATGAGGCTATGATATGTTTGGTGCAAACTGCGGATCTATCTTGCACCGAGACTAACACTATCTCCAAATGGACCGAAACGAGATTCTACATGACCCACGTCACCTAGGAGTTCCATCGGGTGTGTCCAAAATTATTTCTGACCTTACGGTACGTTCGACGCAAACCGTGCACCTATCTTGAATTAAATTTAGCACTATACCCAAATGGACCGAAACGAGCTTGCATTTGAGCCTCGTCACCTAGGAGTACCATCCGGTGCGTCCAAAACGATTTCTGAGGCTATGGTACATTTGGCGCAAACCGTGCACCTATCTTGCACCGAAACTAACACTGTCTCCAAACAGACCGAAACGAGCTTCCATTTGAGCCACATCACCCTGGAGTACCATCCGGTGCGTCCAAAGCGATTTCGGAGGCTATGGTACATTTGGCGCGCACCTTGCACCTATCTTGCACTGAAACTAACACTGTTTCCAAACGGACCGAAACGAGCTTCCATTTGTGCCACGTCACACAGGAGTATCATCTGGTGCATCCAAAACAATTTCTTAGCCTTTGACCCGCGTCGCCTAGGATTTCCATCGGGTGCGTCCAAAATGATTTATGAGGCTATGATATGTTTGGTGCAAACTATGGATCTATCTCGCACCGAGACTAACACTATCTCCAAATGGACTGAAACGAGATTCTATAAACCCACGTCACCTAGGAGTACCATCGGGTGTGTCCAAAATGATTTCTGAGCTTACGGTACATTCGGCGCAAACCGTGCACCTATCGTGAATTAAGATTAGCACTATATATGCAAACGGACCGAAACGAGCTTGCATTTGAGCCTCGTCACCTAGGAGTACCATCCGGTGCGTCCAAAACGATTTCTGAGGCTATGGTACATTTGGCGCAAACCGTGCACCTATCTTGCACCGAAACTAACACTGTCTCCAAACGGACCGAAACAAGCTTCCATTTGAGCCACGTCACCCAGGAGTACCATCCTATGCGTGCAAAGTGATTTCGGAGGCTATGGTACATTTGGCGCAAACCTTGCACCTATCTTGCACCGAATCTAACACTGTCTCCAAACGGACTGAAACGAGCTTCCATTTGAGCCACGTCACGTAGGAGTACCATCCTGTGCGTCCAAAGCGATTTCGGAGGCTATGGTACATTTGGCGCAAACCTTGCACCTATCTTTCACTGAAACTAACACTGTGTCCAAACGGACCAAAACGAGCTTCCATTTGTGCCACGTCATGCAGGAGTATCATCTGGTGCATCCAACACAAATTCTTAGCCTTTGGTACGTATGGCACAAACCATGCTCCTATCACGCACCGAAACTAACACTATCTCCAAAAGGACCGAAAGGAGATTCTACAGGACCCACGTCACCTAGGATTCCATCGGGTGCGTCCAAAATGATTTATGAGGCTATGATATGTTTGGTGGAAACTGTGGATCTATCTTGCGCCGAGACTAACACTATCACCAAATGTACCAAAACGAGATTCTACATGACCCACGCCACCTAGGAGTTCCATCGGGTGTGTCCAAAATGATTTCTAAGCTTACGGTACGTTCGACGCAAACCGTGCACCTATCTTGAATTAAGATTAGCACTATATCCAAACGGACCGAAACGAGCTTACATTTGAGCCTCGTCACCTAGGAGTACCATCCGGTGCGTCCAAAACGATTTCTGAGGCTATGGAAAATTTGGCGCAAACCGTGCACCTATCTTGCACCGAAACTAACACTGTCTCCAAACGGACCGAAATGAGCTTCCAATTGAGCCACGTCACCCAGGAGTACGATCCTATGCGTCCAAAGCGATTTCGGAGGCTATGGTACATTTGGCGCAAACCTTGCACCTATCTTTCACTGAAACTAACACTGTCTCCAAACGGACCAAAACGAGCTTCCATTTGTGCCACGTCATGCAGGAGTATCATCTGGTGCATCCAAAACAATTTCTTAGCCTATGGTATGTATGGCACAAACCATGCACCTGTCACGCACCAAAACTAACACTATCTCCAAAAGGACCGAAAGGAGATTCTACAGGACCCACGTCACCTAGGATTTCCATCGGGTGTGTCCAAAATGATTTATGAGGCTATGATATGTTTGGTGCAAACTGTGGATCTATCTTGCACCGAGACTAACACTATCTCCAAATGGACCGAAACGAGATTCTACATGACCCACGTCACCTAGGAGTTCCATCGGGTGTGTCCAAAATGATTTCTGAGCTTACGGTACGTTCGGCGCAAACCGCGCACCTATCTTGAATTAAGATTAGCACTATATCCAAACGGACCGAAATGAGCTTGCATTTGAGCCTCGTCACCTAGGAGTACCATCCGGTGCGTCCAAAACGATTTCTGAGGCTATGGTACATTTGGCGCAAACCGTGCACCTATCTTGCACCGAAACTAACACTGTCTCCAAACGGACCGAAATGAGCTTCCATTTGAGCCACGTCACCCAGGAGTACGATCCTATGCGTCCAAAGCGATTTCGGAGGCTATGGTACATTTGGCGCAAACCTTGCACCTATCTTTCACTGAAACTAACACGGTCTCCAAACGGACCGAAACGAGCTTCCATTTGTGCCACGTCATGCAGGAGTATCATCTGGTGCATCCAAAACAATTTCTTAGCCTATGGTATGTATGGCACAAACCATGCACCTGTCACGCACCAAAACTAACACTATCTCCAAAAGGACCGAAAGGAGATTCTACAGGACCCACGTCGCCAAGGATTTCCATCGGGTGCGTCCAAATTGATTTATGAGGCTATGATATGTTTGGTGCAAACTGCGGATCTATCTTGCACCGAGACTAACACTATCTCCAAATGGACCGAAACGAGATTCTACATGACCCACGTCACCTAGGAGTTCCATCGGGTGTGTCCAAAATTATTTCTGACCTTACGGTACGTTCGACGCAAACCGTGCACCTATCTTGAATTAAATTTAGCACTATACCCAAATGGACCGAAACGAGCTTGCATTTGAGCCTCGTCACCTAGGAGTACCATCCGGTGCGTCCAAAACGATTTCTGAGGCTATGGTACATTTGGCGCAAACCGTGCACCTATCTTGCACCGAAACTAACACTGTCTCCAAACAGACCGAAACGAGCTTCCATTTGAGCCACATCACCCTGGAGTACCATCCGGTGCGTCCAAAGCGATTTCGGAGGCTATGGTACATTTGGCGCGCACCTTGCACCTATCTTGCACTGAAACTAACACTGTTTCCAAACGGACCGAAACGAGCTTCCATTTGTGCCACGTCACACAGGAGTATCATCTGGTGCATCCAAAACAATTTCTTAGCCTTTGACCCGCGTCGCCTAGGATTTCCATCGGGTGCGTCCAAAATGATTTATGAGGCTATGATATGTTTGGTGCAAACTATGGATCTATCTCGCACCGAGACTAACACTATCTCCAAATGGACTGAAACGAGATTCTATAAACCCACGTCACCTAGGAGTACCATCGGGTGTGTCCAAAATGATTTCTGAGCTTACGGTACATTCGGCGCAAACCGTGCACCTATCGTGAATTAAGATTAGCACTATATATGCAAACGGACCGAAACGAGCTTGCATTTGAGCCTCGTCACCTAGGAGTACCATCCGGTGCGTCCAAAACGATTTCTAAGGCTATGGTACATTTGGCGCAAACCGTGCACCTATCTTGCACCGAAACTAACACTGTCTCCAAACGGACCGAAACAAGCTTCCATTTGAGCCACGTCACCCAGGAGTACCATCCTATGCGTGCAAAGTGATTTCGGAGGCTATGGTACATTTGGCGCAAACCTTGCACCTATCTTGCACCGAATCTAACACTGTCTCCAAACGGACTGAAACGAGCTTCCATTTGAGCCACGTCACGCAGGAGTACCATCCTGTGCGTCCAAAGCGATTTCGGAGGCTATGGTACATTTGGCGCAAACCTTGCACCTATCTTTCACTGAAACTAACACTGTGTCCAAACGGACCAAAACGAGCTTCCATTTGTGCCACGTCATGTAGGAGTATCATCTGGTGCATCCAACACAAATTCTTAGCCTTTGGTACGTATGGCACAAACCATGCTCCTATCACGCACCGAAACTAACACTATCTCCAAAAGGACCGAAAGGAGATTCTACAGGACCCACGTCACCTAGGATTCCATCGGGTGCGTCCAAAATGATTTATGAGGCTATGATATGTTTGGTGGAAACTGTGGATCTATCTTGCACCGAGACTAACACTATCGCCAAATGTAGCAAAACGAGATTCTACATGACCCACGCCACCTAGGAGTTCCATCGGGTGTGTCCGAAATGATTTCTGAGCTTACGGTACGTTCGGCGCAAACCGTGCACCTATCTTGAATTAAGATTAGCACTATATCCAAACGGACCGAAACGAGCTTACATTTGAGCCTCGTCACCTAGGAGTACCATCCGGTGCGTCCAAAACGATTTCTGAGGCTATGGTACATTTGGCGCAAACCGTGCACCTATCTTGCACCGAAACTAACACTGTCTCCAAACGGACCGAAATGAGCTTCCATTTGAGCCACGTCACCCAGGAGTACGATCCTATGCGTCCAAAGCGATTTCGGAGGCTATGGTACATTTGGCGCAAACCTTGCACCTATCTTTCGCTGAAACTAACACTGTCTCCAAACGGACCGAAACGAGCTTCCATTTGTGCCACGTCATGCAGGAGTATCATCTGGTGCATCCAAAACAATTTCTTAGCCTATGGTATGTATGGCACAAACCATGCACCTGTCACGCACCAAAACTAACACTATCTCCAAAAGGACCGAAAGGAGATTCTACAGGACCCACGTCACCTAGGATTTCCATCGGGTGTGTCCAAAATGATTTATGAGGCTATGATATGTTTGGTGCAAACTGTGGATCTATCTTGCACCGAGACTAACACTATCTCCAAATGGACCGAAACGAGATTCTACATGACCAACGTCACCTAGGAGTTCCATCGGGTGTGTCCAAAATGATTTCTGAGCTTACGGTACGTTCGGCGCAAACCGCGCACCTATCTTGAATTAAGATTAGCACTATATCCAAACGGACCGAAATGAGCTTGCATTTGAGCCTCGTCACCTAGGAGTACCATCCGGTGCATCCAAAACGATTTCTGAGGCTATGGTACATTTGGCGCAAACCGTGCACCTATCTTGCACCGAAACTAACACTGTCTCCAAACGGACCGAAATGAGCTTCCATTTGAGCCACGTCACCCAGGAGTACGATCCTATGCGTCCAAAGCGATTTCGGAGGCTATGGTACATTTGGCGCAAACCTTGCACCTATCTTTCACTGAAACTAACACTGTCTCCAAACGGACCGAAACGAGCTTCCATTTGTGCCACGTCATGCAGGAGTATCATCTGGTGCATCCAAAACAATTTCTTAGCCTATGGTATGTATGGCACAAACCATGCACCTGTCACGCACCAAAACTAACACTATCTCCAAAAGGACCGAAAGGAGATTCTACAGCACCCACGTCACCTAGGATTTCCATCGGGTGTGTCCAAAATGATTTATGAGGCTATGATATGTTTGGTGCAAACTGTGGATCTATCTTGCACCGAGACTAACACTATCTCCAAATAGACCGAAACGAGATTCTACATGACCCACGTCACCTAGGAGTTCCATCGGGTGTGTCCAAAATGATTTCTGAGCTTACGGTACGTTCGGCGCAAACCGCGCACCTATCTTGAATTAAGATTAGCACTATATCCAAACGGACCGAAACGAGCTTGCATTTGAGCCTCGTCACCTAGGAGTACTATCCGGTGCGTCCAAAATGATTTCTGAGGCTATGGTACATTTGGCGCAAACCGTGCACCTATCTTGCGCTGAAACTAACACTCTCTCCAAACGGACCAAAACGAGCTTCCATTTGAGCCACGTCACCCAAGAGTACCATCCGGTGCGTCCAAAATGATTTCAGAGGCTATGGTACATTTGGCGCGCACCTTGCACCTATCTTGCACTGAAACTAACTGTCTATAAACAGACCGAAACGAGCTTCCATTTGTGCCACGTTGCGCAGGAGTATCATCTGGTGCATCCAAAACAATTTCTTAGCCTATGACCCGCGTCGCCAAGGATTTCCATCGGGTGCGTCCAAATTGATTTATGAGGCTATGATATGTTTGGTGCAAACTGCGGATCTATCTTGCACCGAGACTAACACTATCTCCAAATGGACCGAAACGAGATTCTACATGACCCACGTCACCTAGGAGTTCCATCGGGTGTGTCCAAAATTATTTCTGACCTTACGGTACGTTCGACGCAAACCGTGCACCTATCTTGAATTAAATTTAGCACTATACCCAAATGGACCGAAACGAGCTTGCATTTGAGCCTCGTCTACCATCCGGTGCGTCCAAAACGATTTCTGAGGCTATGGTACATTTGGCGCAAACCGTGCACCTATCTTGCACCGAAACTAACACTGTCTCCAAACAGACCGAAACGAGCTTGCATTTGAGCCACATCACCCTGGAGTACCATCCGGTGCGTCCAAAGCGATTTCGGAGGCTATGGTACATTTGGCGCGCACCTTGCACCTATCTTGCACTGAAACTAACACTGTTTCCAAACGGACCGAAACGAGCTTCCATTTGTGCCACGTCACACAGGAGTATCATCTGGTGCATCCAAAACAATTTCTTAGCCTTTGACCCGCGTCGCCTAGGATTTCCATCGGGTGCGTCCAAAATGATTTATGAGGCTATGATATGTTTGGTGCAAACTATGGATCTATCTTGCACCGAGACTAACACTATCTCCAAATGGACTGAAACGAGATTCTATAAACCCACGTCACCTAGGAGTTCCATCGGGTGTGTCCAAAATGATTTCTGAGCTTACGGTACATTCGGCTCAAACCGTGCACCTATCGTGAATTAAGATTAGCACTATATATGCAAACGGACCGAAACGAGCTTGCATTTGAGCCTCGTCACCCAGGAGTACCATCCTGTGCGTGCAAAGCGATTTCGGAGGCTATGGTACATTTGGCGCAAACCTTGCACCTATCTTGCACCGAATCTAACACTGTCTCCAAACGGACTGAAACGAGCTTCCATTTGAGCCACGTCACGCAGGAGTACCATCCTGTGCGTCCATAGCGATTTCGGAGGCTATGGTACATTTGGCGCAAACCTTGCACCTATCTTTCACTGAAACTAACACTGTGTCCAAACGGACCAAAACGAGCTTCCATTTGTGCCACGTCATGCAGGAGTATCATCTGGTGCATCCAACACAAATTCTTAGCCTTTGGTACGTATGGCACAAACCATGCTCCTATCACGCACCGAAACTAACACTATCTCCAAAAGGACCAAAAGGAGATTCTACAGGACCCACGTCACCTAGGATTCCATCGGGTGCGTCCAAAATGATTTATGAGGCTATGATATGTTTGGTGGAAACTGTGGATCTATCTTGCACCGAGACTAACACTATCGCCAAATGTACCAAAACGAGATTCTACATGACCCACGCCACCTAGGAGTTCCATCGGGTGTGTCCAAAATGATTTCTGAGCTTACGGTACGTTCGGCGCAAACCGTGCACCTATCTTGAATTAAGATTAGCACTATATCCAAACGGACCGAAACGAGCTTACATTTGAGCCTCGTCACCTAGGAGTACCATCCGGTGCGTCCAAAACGATTTCTGAGGCTATGGTACATTTGGCGCAAACCGTGCACCTATCTTGCACCGAAACTAACACTATCTCCAAACGGACCAAAATGAGCTTCCATTTGAGCCACGTCACCCAGGAGTACGATCCTATGCGTCCAAAGCGATTTCGGAGGCTATGGTACAATTGGCGCAAACCTTGCACCTATCTTTCACTGAAACTAACACTGTCTCCAAACGGACCGAAATGAGCTTCCATTTGTGCCACGTCATGCAGGAGTATCATCTGGTGCATCCAAAACAATTTCTTAGCCTATGGTATGTATGGCACAAACCATGCACCTGTCATGCACCGAAACTAACACTATCTCCAAAAGGACCGAAAGGAGATTCTACAGGACCCACGTCACCTAGGATTTCCATCGGGTGTGTCCAAAATGATTTATGAGGCTATGATATGTTTGGTGCAAACTGTGGATCTATCTTGCACCGAGACTAACACTATCTCCAAATGGACCTAAACGAGATTCTACATGACCCACGTCACCTAGGAGTTCCATCGGGTGTGTCTAAAATGATTTCTGAGCTTACGGTACGTTCGGCGCAAACCGCGCCCCTATCTTGAATTAAGATTAGCACTATATCCAAACGGACCAAAACGAGCTTGCATTTGAGCCTCGTCACCTAGGAGTACCATCCGGTGTGTCCAAAACGATTTCTGAGGCCATGGTACATTTGGCGCAAACCGTGCACCTATCTTGCACCGAAACTAACACTGTCTCCAAACGGACCGAAACGAGCTTCCATTTGAGCCACGTCACCCAGGAGTACCATCCTATGCGTGCAAAGCGATTTCAGAGGCTATGGTACATTTGGCGCAAACCTTGCACCTATCTTGCGCCGAAACTAACACTGTCTCCAAACGGACTGAAACGAGCTTCCATTTGAGCCACGTCACCCAGGAGTACCATCCTGTGCGTCCAAAGCGATTTCAGAGGCTATGGTACACTTGGCGCAAACCTTGCACCTATCTTTCACTGAAACTAAAACTGTGTCCAAACGGACCGAAACGAGCTTCCATTTGTGCCACGTCATGCAGGAGTATCATCTGGTGCATCCAACACAAATTCTTAGCCTATGGTACGTATGGCACAAACCATGCTCCTATCACGCACCGAAACTAACACTATCTCCAAAAGGACCGAAAGGAGATTCTACAGGACCCACGTCACCTAGGATTCCATCGGGTGCATCCAAAATGATTTATGAGGCTATGATATGTTTGGTGGAAACTGTGGATCTATCTTGCACCGAGACTAACACTATCTCCAAATGTACCAAAACGAGAGTCTACATGACCCACGCCACCTAGGAGTTCCATCGGGTGTGTCCAAAATCATTTCTGAGCTTATGGTACGTTCGGCGCAAACCGTGCACCTATCTTGAATTAAGATTAGCACTATATCCAAACGGACCGAAACGAGCTTACATTTGAGCCTCGTCACCTAGGAGTACCATCCGGTGCGTCCAAAATGATTTCTGAGGCTATGGTACATTTGGCGCAAACCGTGCACCTATCTTGCACCGAAACCAACACTGTCTCCAAACAGACCGAAACGAGCTTCCATTTGAGCCACATCACCTTGGAGTACCATCCGGTGCGTCCAAAGCGATTTCGGAGGCTATGGTACATTTGGCACGCACCTTGCACCTATCTTGCACTGAGACTAACACTCTCTGCAAACGGACCGAAACGAGCTTCCATTTGTGCCACGTCACACAGGAGTATCATCTGGTGCATCCAAAACAATTTCTTAGCCTTTGACCCGCGTCGCCTAGGATTTCCATCGGGTGCGTCCAAAATGATTTATGAGGCTATGATATGTTTGGTGCAAACTATGGATCTATCTTGCACCGAGACTAACACTATCTCCAAATGGACTGAAACGAGATTCTATAGACCCACGTCACCTAGGAGTTCCATCGGGTGTGTCCAAAATGATTTCTGAGCTTACGGTACATTTGGCGCAAACCGTGCACCTATCGTGAATTAAGATTAGCACTATATATGCAAATGGACAGAAACGAGCTTGCATTTGAGCCTCGTCACCTAGGAGTACCATCCGGTGCGTCCAAAACGATTTCTGAGGCTATGGTACATTTGGCGCAAACCGTGCACCTATCTTGCACCGAAACTAACACTGTCTCCAAACGGACCGAAACGAGCTTCCATTTTAGCCACGTCACCCAGGAGTACCATCCTATGCGTGCAAAGCGATTTCGGAGGCTATGGTACATTTGGCGCAAACCTTGCACCTATCTTGCACCGAAACTAACACTGTCTCCAAACGGACTGAAACGAGCTTCCATTTGAGCCACGTCACCCAGGAGTACCATCCTGTGCGTCCAAAGCGATTTCGGAGGCTATGGTACATTTGGCGCAAACCTTGCACCTATCTTTCACTGAAACTAACACTGTGTCCAAACGGACCGAAACGAGCTTCCATTTGTGCCACGTCATGCAGGAGTATCATCTGGTGCATCCAACACAAATTCTTAGCCTATGGTACGTATGGCACAAACCATGCTCCTATCACGCACCGAAACTAACACTATCTCCAAAAGGACCGAAAGGAGATTCTACAGGACCCACGTCACCTAGGATTCCATCGGGTGCGTCCAAAATGATTTATGAGGCTATGATATGTTTGGTGGAAACTGTGGATCTATCTTGCACCGAGACTAACACTATCTCCAAATGTACCAAAATGAGATTCTACATGACCCACGCCACCTAGGAGTTCCATCGGGTGTGTCCAAAATGATTTCTAAGCTTACGATACGTTCGGCGCAAACCGTGCACCTATCTTGAATTAAGATTTGCACTATATCCAAACGGACCGAAACGAGCTTACATTTGAGCCACGTCATGCAGGAGTATCATCTGGTGCATCCAACACAAATTCTTAGCCTATGGTACGTATGGCACAAACCATGCTCCTATCACGCACCGAAACTAACACTATCTCCAAAAGGACCGAAAGGAGATTCTACAGGACCCACGTCACCTAGGATTCCATCGGGTGCGTCCAAAATGATTTATGAGGCTATGATATGTTTGGTGGAAACTGTGGATCTATCTTGCACCGAGACTAACACTATCTCCAAATGTACCAAAACGAGAGTCTACATGACCCACGCCACCTAGGAGTTCCATCGGGTGTGTCCAAAATGATTTCTGAGCTTATGGTACGTTCGGCGCAAACCGTGCACCTATCTTGAATTAAGATTAGCACTATATCCAAACGGACCGAAACGAGCTTACATTTGAGCCTCGTCACCTAGGAGTACCATCCGGTGCGTCCAAAATGATTTCTGAGGCTATGGTACATTTGGCGCAAACCGTGCACCTATCTTGCACCGAAACTAACACTGTCTCCAAACAGACCGAAACGAGCTTCCATTTGAGCCACATCACCTTGGAGTACCATCCGGTGCGTCCAAAGCGATTTCGGAGGCAATGGTACATTTGGCACGCACCTTGCACCTATCTTGCACTGAGACTAACACTCTCTGCAAACGGACCGAAACAAGCTTCCATTTGTGCCACGTCACACAGGAGTATCATCTGGTGCATCCAAAACAATTTCTTAGCCTTTGACCCGCGTCGCCTAGGATTTCCATCGGGTGCGTCCAAAATGATTTATGAGGCTATGATATGTTTGGTGCAAACTATGGATCTATCTTGCACCGAGACTAACACTATCTCCAAATGGACTGAAACGAGATTCTATAGACCCACGTCACCTAGGAGTTCCATCGGGTGTGTCCAAAATGATTTCTGAGCTTACGGTACATTTGGCGCAAACCGTGCACCTATCGTGAATTAAGATTAGCACTATATATGCAAATGGACCGAAACGAGCTTGCATTTGAGCCTCGTCATCTAGGAGTACCATCCGGTGCGTCCAAAACGATTTCTGAGGCTATGGTACATTTGGCGCAAACCGTGCACCTATCTTGCACCGAAACTAACACTGTCTCCAAACGGACCGAAACGAGCTTCCATTTTAGCCACGTCACCCAGGAGTACCATCCTGTGCGTGCAAAGTGATTTCGGAGGCTATGGTACATTTGGCGCAAACCTTGCACCTATCTTGCACCGAAACTAACACTGTCTCCAAACGGACTGAAACGAGCTTCCATTTGAGCCACGTCACCCAGAAGTACCATCCTGTGCGTCCAAAGCGATTTCGGAGGCTATGGTACATATGGCGCAAACCTTGCACCTATCTTTCACTGAAACTAACACTGTGTCCAAACGGACCGAAACGAGCTTCCATTTGTGCCACGTCATGCAGGAGTATCATCTGGTGCATCCAACACAAATTCTTAGCCTATGGTACGTATGGCACAAACCATGCTCCTATCACGCACCGAAACTAACACTCTCTCCAAAAGGACCGAAAGGAGATTCTACAGGACCCACGTCACCTAGGATTCCATCGGGTGCGTCCAAAATGATTTATGAGGCTATGATATGTTTGGTGGAAACTGTGGATCTATCTTGCACCGAGACAAACACTATCTCCAAATGTACCAAAATGAGATTCTACATGACCCACGCCACCTAGGAGTTCCATCGGGTGTGTCCAAAATGATTTCTAAGCTTACGGTACGTTCGGCGCAAACCGTGCACCTATCTTGAATTAAGATTTGCACTATATCCAAACGGACCGAAACGAGCTTACATTTGAGCCTCGTCACCTAGGAGTATCATCCAGTGCGTCCAAAATGATTTCTGAGGCTATGGTACATTTGGCGCAAACCGTGCACCTATCTTGCACCGAAACTAACACTGTCTCCAAATGGACCGAAATGAGCTTCCATTTGAGCCACGTCACCTAGGAGTACGATCCTGTGCGTCCAAAGCGATTTCGGAGGCTATGGTACATTTGGCGCAAACCTTGCACCTATCTTTCACTAAAACTAACACTGTGTCCAAACGGACCGAAATGAGCTTCCATTTGTGCCACGTCATGCAGGAGTATCATCTGGTGCATCCAAAACAATTTCTTAGCCTATGGTATGGATGGCACAAACCATGCACCTGTCATGCACCGAAACTAACACTATCTCCAAAAGGACCGAAAGGAGATTCTACAGGACCCACGTCACCTAGGATTTCCATCGGGTGTGTCCAAAATGATTTATGAGGCTATGATATGTTTGGTGCAAACTGTGGATCTATCTTGCTCCGAGACTAACACTATCTCCAAATGGACCGAAACGAGATTCTACATGACCCACGTCACCTAGGAGTTCCATCGGGTGTGTCCAAAATGATTTCTGAGCTTACGGTACGTTCGGCGCAAACCGCGCCCCTATCTTGAATTAAGATTAGCACTATATCCAAACGGACCAAAACGAGCTTGCATTTGAGCCTCGTCACCTAGGAGTACCATCCGGTGCGTCCAAAATGATTTATGAGGCTATGATATGTTTGGTGGAAACTGTGGATCTATCTTGCACCGAGACAAACACTATCTCCAAATGTACCAAAATGAGATTCTACATGACCCACGCCACCTAGGAGTTCCATCGGGTGTGTCCAAAATGATTTCTAAGCTTACGGTACGTTCGGCGCAAACCGTGCACCTATCTTGAATTAAGATTTGCACTATATCCAAACGGACCGAAACGAGCTTACATTTGAGCCTCGTCACCTAGGAGTATCATCCAGTGCGTCCAAAATGATTTCTGAGGCTATGGTACATTTGGCGCAAACCATGCACCTATCTTGCACCGAAACTAACACTGTCTCCAAATGGACCGAAATGAGCTTCCATTTGAGCCACGTCACCTAGGAGTACGATCCTGTGCGTCCAAAGCGATTTCGGAGGCTATGGTACATTTGGCGCAAACCTTGCACCTATCTTTCACTAAAACTAACACTGTGTCCAAACGGACCGAAATGAGCTTCCATTTGTGCCACGTCATGCAGGAGTATCATCTGGTGCATCCAAAACAATTTCTTAGCCTATGGTATGGATGGCACAAACCATGCACCTGTCATGCACCGAAACTAACACTATCTCCAAAAGGACCGAAAGGAGATTCTACAGGACCCACGTCACCTAGGATTTCCATCGGGTGTGTCCAAAATGATTTATGAGGCTATGATATGTTTGGTGCAAACTGTGGATCTATCTTGCTCCGAGACTAACACTATCTCCAAATGGACCGAAACGAGATTCTACATGACCCACGTCACCTAGGAGTTCCATCGGGTGTGTCCAAAATGATTTCTGAGCTTACGGTACGTTCGGCGCAAACCGCGCCCCTATCTTGAATTAAGATTAGCACTATATCCAAACGGACCAAAACGAGCTTGCATTTGAGCCTCGTCACCTAGGAGTACCATCCGGTGCGTCCAAAATGATTTCTGAGGCTATGGTACATTTGGCGCAAACCGTGCACCTATCTTGCACCGAAACTAACACTGTCTCCAAACGGACCGAAACGAGCTTCCATTTGAGCCACGTCACCCAAGAGTACCATCCGGTGCGTCCAAAACGATTTCGGAGGCTATGGTACATTTGGCGCGTACCTTGCACCTATCTTGCACTGAAACTAACTGTCTATAAACAGACCGAAACGAGCTTCCATTTGTGCCACGTCACGCAGGAGTATCATCTAGTGCATCCAAAACAATTTCTTAGCCTATGACCCGCGTCGCCAAGGATTTCCATCGCGTGCGTCCAAATTGATTTACGAGGCTATGATATGTTTGGTGCAAACTGCGGATCTATCCTGCACCGAGACTAACACTATCTCCAAATGGACCGAAACGAGATTCTACATGACCCACGTCACCTAGGAGTTCCATCGGGTGTGTCCAAAATGATTTCTGACCTTACGGTACGTTCGACGCAAACCGTGCACCTATCTTGAATTAAGTTTAGCACTATATCCAAATGGACCGAAACGAGCTTGCATTTGAGCCTCGTCACCTAGGAGTACCATCCGGTGCGTCCAAAACGATTTCTGAGGCTGTGGTACATTTGGCGCAAACCGTGCACCTATCTTGCACCGAAACTAACACTGTCTCCAAACAGACCGAAACGAGCTTCCATTTGAGCCACATCACCCTGGAGTACCATCCGGTGCGTCCAAAGCGATTTCGGAGGCTATGGTACATTTGGCGCGCACCTTGCACCTATCTTGCACTGAAACTAACACTGTCTCCAAACGGACCGAAACGAGCTTCCATTTGTGCCACGTCACACAGGAGTATCATCTGGTGCATCCAAAACAATTTCTTAGCCTTTGACCCGCGTCGCCTAGGATTTCCCTCGGGTGCGTCCAAAACGATTTATGAGGCTATGATATGTTTGGTGCAAACTATGGATCTATCTTGCACCGAGACTAACACTATCTCCAAATGGACTGAAACGAGATTCCATAGACCCACGTCACCTAGGAGTTCCATCGGGTGTGTCCAAAATGATTTCTGAGCTTACGGTACGTTCGGCCCAAACCGTGCACCTATTGTGAATTAAGATTAGCACTATATATGCAAACGGACCGAAACAAGCTTGCATTTGAGCCTCGTCACCTAGGAGTACCATCCGCTGTGTCCAAAACGATTTATGAGGCTATGGTACATTTGGCGCAAACCGTGCACCTATCTTGCACCGAAACTAACACTGTCTCCAAACGGACCGAAACGAGCTTCGATTTGAGCCACGTCACCCAGGAGTACCATCCTGTGCGTGCAAAGCGATTTCGGAGGCTATGGTACATTTGGCGCAAACCTTGCACCTATCTTGCACCGAAACTAACACTGTCTCCAAACGGACTGAAACGAGCTTCCATTTGAGCCACGTCACCCAAGAGTACCATCCTGTGCGTCCAAAGCGATTTCAGAGGCTATGGTACTCTTGGCGCAAACCTTGCACCTATCTTTCACTAAAACTAACACTGTGTCCAAACGGACCGAATCGAGCTTCCATTTGTGCCACGTCATGCAGGAGTATCATCTGGTGCATCCAACACAAATTCTTAGCCTATGGTACGTATGGCACAAACCATGCTCCTATCACGCACCGAAACTAACACTATCTCCAAAAGGACCGAAAGGAGATTCTATAGGACCCACGTCACCTAGGATTCCATCGGGTGCGTCCAAAATGATTTATGAGGCTATGATATGTTTGGTGGAAACTGTGGATCTATCTTGCACCGAGACTAACACTATCGCCAAATGTACTAAAACGAGATTCTACATGACCCACGCCACCTAGGAGTTCCATCGGGTGTGTCCAAAATGATTTCTGAGCTTATGGAAGTTCGGCGCAAACCGTGCACCTATCTTGAATTAAGATTAGCACTATATCCAAACGGACCGAAACGAGCTTGCATTTGAGCCTCGTCACCTAGGAGTACCATCCGGTGCGTCCAAAATGATTTCTGAGGCTATGGTACATTTGGCGCAAACCGTGCACCTATCTTGCACCGAAACTAACACTGTCTCCAAACGGACCGAAATGAGCTTCCAATTGGCCACGTCACCCAGGAGTACCATCCTGTGCGTCCAAAGCGATTTCGGAGGCTATGGTACATTTGGCCCAAACCTTGCACCTATCTTTCACTGAAACTAACACTGTCTCCAAACGGACCGAAACGAGCTTCCATTTGTGCCACGTCATGCAGGAGTATCATCTGGTGCATCCAAAACAATTTCTTAGCCTATGGTATGTATGGCACAAACCATGCACCTGTCACGCACTGAAACTAACACTATCTCCAAAAGTTCCGAAAGGAGATTCTACAGGACCCACGTCACCTAGGATTTCCATCGGGTGTGTCCAAAATGATTTATGAGGCTATGATATGTTTGGTGCAAACTGTGGATCTATCTTGCACCGAGACTAACAGTATCTCCAAATGGACCGAAACGAGATTCTACATGACCCACGTCACCTAGGAGTTTCATCGGGTGTGTCCAAAACGATTTTTGAGCTTACGGTACGTTCGGCGAAACCGTGCACCTATCTTGAATTAAGATTAGCACTATATCCAAATGGACCGAAACGAGCTTGCATTTGAGCCTCGTCACCTAGGAGTACCATCCGGTGCGTCCAAAATGATTTCTGAGGCTATGGTACATTTGGTGCAAACCGTGCACCTATCTTGCACCGAAACTAACACTGTCTCCAAACGGACCGAAACGAGCTTCCATTTGAGCCACGTCACGCAGGAGTACCATCCTGTGCGTCCAAAGCGATTTCGGAGGCTATGGTACATTTGGCGCAAACTTTGCACCTATCTTTCACTGAAACTAACACTGTGTCCAAACGGACCGAAACGAGCTTCCATTTGTGCCACGTCATGCAGGAGTATCATCTGGTGCATCCAACACAAATTCTTAGCCTATGGTACGTATGGCACAAACCATGCTCCTATCACGCACCGAAACTAACACTATCTCCAAAAGGACCGAAAGGAGATTCTACAGGACCCACGTCACCTAGGATTCCATCGGGTGCGTCCAAAATGATTTATGAGGCTATGATATGTTTGGTGGAAACTGTGGATCTATCTTGCACCGAGACTAACACTATCGCCAAATGTACCAAAACGAGATTCTACATGACCCACGCCACCTAGGAGTTCCATCGGGTGTGTCCAAAACGATTTCTGAGCTTACGGTACGTTCGCCGCAAACCGTGCACCTATCTTGAATTAAGATTAGCACTATATCCAAACGGACCGAAACGAGCTTACATTTGAGCCTCGTCACCTAGGAGTACCATCCGGTGCGACCAAAACGATTTCTGAGGCTATGGTACATTTGGCGCAAACCGTGCACCTATCTTGCACCGAAACTAACACTGTCTCCAAACGGACCGAAACGAGCTTCCATTTGAGCCACGTCACCCAAGAGTACCATCCGGTGCGTCCAAAATGATTTCGGAGGCTATGGTACATTTGGCGCGCACCTTGCACCTATCTTGCACTGAAACTAACTGTCTCCAAACAGACTGAAATGAGCTTCCATTTGTGCCACGTCATGCAGGAGTATCATCTGGTGCATCGTAAACAATTCTTAGCCTATGACCCGCGTCGCCTAGGATTTCCATCGGGTGCGTCCAAATTGATTTATGAGGCTATGATATGTTTGGTGCAAACTGTGGATCTATCTTGCACCGAGACTAACACTATCTCCAAATGGACCGAAACGAGATTCTACATGACCCACGTCACCTAGGAGTTCCATCGGGTGTGTCAAAAATGATTTCTGACCTTACGGTACGTTCGGCGCAAGCCGTGCACCTATCTTGAATTAAGTTTAGCACTATACCCAAAGGGACCGAAACGAGCTTGCATTTGAGCCTCGTCACCTAGGAGTACCATCCGGTGCGTCCAAAACGATTTCTGAGGCTATGGTACATTTGGCGCAAACCGTGCACCTATCTTGCACCGAAACTAACACTGTCTCCAAACGGACCGAAACGAGCTTCCATTTGAGCCATGTCACCCAGGAGTACCATCCTGTGCGTCCAAAGCGATTTCGGAGGCTATGGTACATTTGGCGCAAACCTTGCACCTATCTTTCACTGAAACTAACACTGTCTCCAAACGGACCGAAACGAGCTTCCATTTGTGCCACGTCATGCAGGAGGATCATCTGGTGCATCCAAAACAATTTCTTAGCCTATGGTACGTATGGCACAAACCATGCACCTGTCACGTACCGAAACTAACACTATCTCCAAAAGGACCGAAAGGAGATTCTACAGGACCCATGTCACCTAGGATTTCCATCGGGTGCGTCCAAAATGATTTATGAGGCTATGATATGTTTGGTGCAAACTGTGGATCTATCTTGCACCGAGACTAAAACTATCTCCAAATGGACCGAAATGAGATTCTACATGACCCACGTCACCTAGGAGTTCCATCGGGTGTGTCCAAAATGATTTCTGAGCTTACGGTACGTTCGGCGCAAACCGTGCACCTATCTTGAATTAAGATTAGCACTATATCCAAACGGACCGAAACGAGCTTGCATTTGAGCCTCGTCACCTAGGAGTACCATCCGGTGCGTCCAAAACGATTTATGAGGCTATGGTACATTTGGCGCAAACCGTGCACCTATCTTGCACCGAAACTAACACTGTCTCCAAACGGACCGAAACGAGCTTCCATTTGAGCCACGTCACCCAGGAGTACCATCCTATGCGTCTAAAGCGATTTTGGAGGCTATGGTACATTTGGCGCAAACCTTGCACCTATCTTGCACCGAAACTAACACTGTCTCCAAACGGACTGAAACGAGCTTCCATTTGAGCCACGTCACCCAGGAGTACCATCCTGTGCGTCCAAAGCGATTTCGGAGGCAATTGTACATTTGGCCCAAACCTTGCACCTATCTTTCACTGAAACTAACACTGTGTCCAAACGGACTGAAACGAGCTTCCATTTGTGCCACGTCATGCAGGAGTATCATCTGATGCATCCAACACAAATTCTTAGCCTATGGTACGTATGGCACAAACCATGCACCTATCACGCACCGAAACTAACACTATCTCCAAAAGGACCGAAAGGAGATTCTACATTACCCACGTCACCTAGGATTCCATCGGGTGCGTCCAAAATGATTTATGAGGCTATGATATGTTTGGTGCAAACTGTGGATCTATCTTGCACCGAGACTAACACTATCTCCAAATGGACCGAAACGAGATTCTACATGACCCACGTCACCTAGGAGTTCCATCGGGTGTGTCCAAAATGATTTCTAAGCTTACGGTACGTTCGACGCAAACCGTGCACCTATCTTGAATTAAGATTAGCACTATATCCAAACGGACCGAAACGAGCTTGCATTTGAGCCTCGTCACCTAGAAGTACCATCCGGTGCGTCCAAAACGATTTCTGAGGCTATGGTACATTTGGCGCAAACCGTGCACCTATCTTGCACCGAAACTAACACTGTCTCCAAACGGACCGAAACGAGCTTCCATTTGAGCCACGTCACCCAGGAGTACCATCCTGCGCGTCCAAAGCGATTTCGGAGGCTATGGTACATTTGGCGCAAACCTTGCACCTATCTTGCACCGAAACTAACACTGTCTCCAAACGGACTGAAACGAGCTTCCATTTGAGCCACGTCACCCAGGAGTACCATCCTGTGCGTCAAAAGCGATTTCGGAGGCTATTGTACATTTGGCCCAAACCTTGCACCTATCTTTCACTGAAACTAACACTGTGTCCAAACGGACTGAAACGAGCTTCCATTTGTGCCACGTCATGCAGGAGTATCATCTGGTGCATCCACCACAAATTCTTAGCCTATGGTACGTATGGCACAAACCATGCACCTATCACGCACCGAAACTAACACTATCTCCAAAAGGACCGAAAGGAGATTCTACAGGACCCACGTCACCTAGGATTTCCATCGGGTGCGTCCAAAATGATTTATGAGGCTATGATATGTTTGGTGCAAACTGTGGATCTATCTTGCACCGAGACTAACACTATCTCAAAATGGACCGAAACGAGATTCTACATGACCCACGTCACCTAGGAGTTCCATCGGGTGTGTCCAAAATGATTTCTGAGCTTACGGTACGTTCGGCGCAAACCGTGCACCTATCTTGAATTAAGATTAGCACCATATCTAAACGGACCGAAACGAGCTTGCATTTGAGCCTCGTCACCTAGGAGTACCATCCAGTGCGTCCAAAACGATTTCTGAGGCTATGGTACATTTGGCGCAAACCTTGCACCTATCTTGCACCGAAACTAACACTGTCTCCAAACGGACTGAAACGAGCTTCCATTTGAGCCACGTCACCCAGGAGTACCATCCTGTGCGTCCAAAGCGATTTCGGAGGCTATGGTACATTTGGCTCAAACCTTGCACCTATCTTGCACCGAAACTAACACTGTCTCCAAACGCACTGAAACGAGCTTCCATTTGAGCCACATCACCCAGGAGTACCATCCTGTGCGTCCAAAGCGATTTCAGAGGCTATTGTACATTTGGCGCAAACCTTGCACCTATCATTCACTGAAACTAACACTGTGTCCAAACGGACTGAAACGAGCTTCCATTTGTGCCACGTCATGCAGGAGTATCATCTGGTGCATCCAACACAAATTCTTAGCCTATGGTACGTATGGCACAAACCATGCACCTATCACGCACCGAAATGCACATATCCAAACGGACCAAAACGAGCTTGCATTTGAGCCTCGTCGCCTAGGAGTACCATCACGTGCGTCCAAAACGATTTCTGAGGCTATGGTACATTTGGCGCAAACCGTGCTCCTATCTTGCACCGAAACTAACACAGTCTCCAAACGGACCAAAACGAGCTTCCATTTGAGCCACGTCACCCAGGAGTACCATCCTGTGCGTCCAAAGCGATTTCGGAGGCTATGGTACATTTGGCGCAAACCTTGCACCTATCTTTCACTGAAACTAACACTGTCTCCAAATGGACCGAAACGAGCTTCCATTTGTGCCACGTCATGCAGGAGTATCATCTGCTGCATCCAAAACAATTTCTTAGCCTATGGTACGTATGGCACAAACCATGCACCTGTCACGCACCGAAACTAACACTATCTCCAAAAGGACCGAAAGGAGATTCTACAGGACCCACGTCACCTAGGATTTCCATCGGGTGCGTCCAAAATGATTTATGAGGCTATGATATGTTTGGTGCAAACTGTGGATCTATATTGCACCGAGACTAACACTATCTCCAAATGGACCGAAACGAGATTCTACATGACCCACGTCACCTAGGAGTTCCATCGGGTGTGTCCAAAATGATTTCTGAGCTTACGGTACGTTCGGTGCAAACCGTGCACCTATCTTGAATTAAGATTAGCACTATATCCAAACAGACCGAAACGAGCTTGCATTTGAGCCTCGTCACCTAGGAGTACCATCCGGTGCGTCCAAAACGATTTCTGAGGCTATGGTACATTTGGCGCAAACCGTGCACCTATCTTGCACCGAAACTAACACTGTCTCCAAACGGACCGAAATGAGCTTCCATTTGAGCCACGTCACCCAGGAGTACCATCCTGTACGTCCAAAGCGATTTCGGAGGCTATGGTACATTTGGCGCAAACCTTGCACCTATCTTGCACCGGAACTAACACTGTCCCCAAACGGACTGAAACGAGCTTCCATTTGAGCCACGTCACCCAGGAGTACCATCCTGTGCGTCCAAAGCGATTTCGGACGCTATTGTACATTTGGCCCAAACCTTGCACCTATCTTTCACTGAAACTAACACTGTGTCCAAACGGACTGAAACAAGCTTCCATTTGTGCCACGTCATGCAGGAGTATCATCTGGTGCATCCAAGACAAATTCTTAGCCTATGGTACGTATGGCACAAACCATGCACCGATCACGCACCGAAACTAACACTATCTCCAAAAGGACCGAAAGGAGATTCTACAGGACCCACGTCACCTAGGATTTCCATCGGGTGCGTCCAAAATGATTTATGAGGCTATGATATGTTTGGTGGAAACTGTGGATCTATCTTGCACCGAGACTAACACTATATCAAACAGGACCGAAACGAGATTCTACATGACCCACGTCACCTAGGAGTTCCATCGGGTGTGTCCAAAATGATTTCTGAGATTACGGTACGTTCGGCGCAAACCGTGCACCTATCTTGAATTAAGATTAGCACTATATCCAAACGGACCGAAACGAGCTTGCATTTGAGCCTCGTCACCTAGGAGTACCATCCGGTGCGTCCAAAACGATTTCCGAGGCTATGGTACATTTGGCGCAAACCGTGCACCTATCTTGCACCGAAACTAACACAATCTCCAAACGGACCGAAACGAGCTTCCATTTGAGCCACGTCACCCAGGAGTACCATCCTATGCGTCCAAAGCGATTTCGGAGGCTATGGTACATTTGGCGCAAACCTTGCACCTATCTTGCACCGAAACTAACACTGTCTCCAAACGGACTGAAACGAGCTTCCATTTGAGCCACGTCACCCAGGAGTACCATCCTGTGCGTCCAAAGCGATTTCGGAGGCTATTGTACATTTGGCCCAAACCTTGCACCTATCTTTCACTGAAACTAACACTGTGTCCAAACGGACTGAAACGAGCTTCCATTTGTGCCACGTCATGCAGGAGTATCATCTGGTGCATCCACCACAAATTCTTAGCCTATGGTACGTATGGCACAAACCATGCACCTATCACGCACCGAAACTAACACTATCTCCAAAAGGACCGAAAGGAGATTCTACAGGACCCACGTCACCTAGGATTTCCATCGGGTGCGTCCAAAATGATTTATGAGGCTATGATATGTTTGGTGCAAACTGTGGATCTATCTTGCACCGAGACTAACACTATCTCAAAATGGACCGAAACGAGATTCTACATGACCCACGTCACCTAGGAGTTCCATCGGGTGTGTCCAAAATGATTTCTGAGCTTACGGTACGTTCGGCGCAAACCGTGCACCTATCTTGAATTAAGATTAGCACCATATCTAAACGGACCGAAACGAGCTTGCATTTGAGCCTCGTCACCTAGGAGTACCATCCGGTGCGTCCAAAACGATTTCTGAGGCTATGGTACATTTGGCGCAAACCTTGCACCTATCTTGCACCGAAACTAACACTGTCTCCAAACGGACTGAAACGAGCTTCCATTTGAGCCACGTCACCCAGGAGTACCATCCTGTGCGTCCAAAGCGATTTCGGAGGCTATTGTACATTTGGCCCAAACCTTGCACCTATCTTTCACTGAAACTAACACTGTGTCCAAACGGACTGAAACGAGCTTCCATTTGTGCCACGTCATGCAGGAGTATCATCTGGTGCATCCACCACAAATTCTTAGCCTATGGTACGTATGGCACAAACCATGCACCTATCACGCACCGAAACTAACACTATCTCCAAAAGGACCGAAAGGAGATTCTACAGGACCCACGTCACCTAGGATTTCCATCGGGTGCGTCCAAAATGATTTATGAGGCTATGATATGTTTGGTGGAAACTGTGGATCTATCTTGCACCGAGACTAACACTATATCAAACAGGACCGAAACGAGATTCTACATGACCCACGTCACCTAGGAGTTCCATCGGGTGTGTCCAAAATGATTTCTGAGATTACGGTACGTTCGGCGCAAACCGTGCACCTATCTTGAATTAAGATTAGCACTATATCCAAACGGACCGAAACGAGCTTGCATTTGAGCCTCGTCACCTAGGAGTACCATCCGGTGCGTCCAAAACGATTTCCGAGGCTATGGTACATTTGGCGCAAACCGTGCACCTATCTTGCACCGAAACTAACACAATCTCCAAACGGACCGAAACGAGCTTCCATTTGAGCCACGTCACCCAGGAGTACCATCCTATGCGTCCAAAGCGATTTCGGAGGCTATGGTACATTTGGCGCAAACCTTGCACCTATCTTGCACCGAAACTAACACTGTCTCCAAACGGACTGAAACGAGCTTCCATTTGAGCCACGTCACCCAGGAGTACCATCTTGTGCGTCCAAAGCGATTTCGGAGGCTATTGTACATTTGGCGCAAACCTTGCACCTATCTTTCACTGGAACTAACTCTGTGTCCAAACGGACTGAAACGAGCTTCCATTTGTGCCACGTCATGCAGGAGTATCATCTGGTGCATCCAACAAAAATTCTTAGCCTATGGTACGTATGGCACAAACCATGCACCTATCACGCACCGAAACTAACACTATCTCCAAAAGGACCGAAAGGAGATTCTACAGGACCCACGTCACCTAGGATTCCATCGGGTGCGTCCAAAATGATTTATGAGGCTATGATATGTTTGGTGGAAACTGTGGATCTATCCTGCACCGAGACTAACACTATCTCCAAATGTACCGAAACGAGATTCTACATGACCCACGCCACCTAGGAGTTCCATCGGGTGTGTCCAAAATGATTTCTGAGCTTACGGTACGTTCGGCACAAACCGTGCACCTATCTTGAATTAAGATTAGCACTATATCCAAACAGACCGAAACTAGCTTACATTTGAGCCTCATCACCTAGGAGTACCATCCGGTGCGTCCAAAACGATTTATGAGGCTATGGTACATTTGGCGCAAACCGTGCACCTATCTTGCACCGAAACTAACACTGTCTCCAAGCGGACCAAAACGAGCTTCCATTTGAGCCACGTCACCCAGGAGTACCATCCTGTGCGTCCAAAGCGATTTCGGAGGCTATGGTACATTTGGCGCAAACCTTACACCTATCTTGCACCGAAACTAACACTGTCTCCAAACAGACTGAAACGAGCTTCCATTTGAGCCACGTCACCCAGGAGTACCATCCTGTGCGTCCAAAGCGATTTCGGAGGCTATTGTACATTTGGCACAAACCTTGCACCTATCTTTCACTGAAACTAACACTGTGTCCAAACGGACTGAAACGAGCTTCCATTTGTGCCAAGTAATGCAGGAGTATCATCTGGTGCATCCAACACAAATTCTTAGCCTATGGTACGTATGGCACAAACCATGCACCTATAACGCACCGAAACTAACACTATCTCCAAAAGGACCGAAAGGAGATTCTACAGGACCCACGTCACCTAGGATTCCATCGGGTGCGTCCAAAATGATTTATGAGGCTATGATATGTTTGGTGCAAACTGTGGATCTATCTTGCACCGAGACTAACACTATCTCCAAATGGACCGAAACGAGATTCTACATGACCCACGTCACCTAGGAGTTCCATCGGGTGTGTCCAAAATGATTTCTGAGCTTACGGTACGTTCGGTGCAAACCGTGCACCTATCTTGAATTAAGATTAGCACTATATCCAGACGGACCGAAACGAGCTTGCATTTGAGCCTCGTCACCTAGAAGCACCATCCGGTGCGTCCAAAATGATTTCTGAGGCTATGGTACATTTGGCGCAAACCGTGCACCTATCGTGCACCGAAACTAACACTGTCTCCAAACGGACCGAAACGAGCTTCCATTTGAGCCACGTCACCCAGGTGTACCATCCTGTACGTCCAAAGCGATTTTGGAGGCTATGGTACATTTGGCGCAAACCTTGCACCTATCTTGCACCGAAACTAACACTGTCTCCAAACGGACTGAAACGAGCTTCCATTTGAGCCACGTCACCCAGGAGTACCATCCTGGGCGTCCAAAGCGATTTCGGAGGCTATTGTACATTTGGCCCAAACCTTGCACCTATCTTTCACTGAAACTAACACTGTGTCGAAACGGACTGAAACGAGCTTCCATTTGTGCCACGTCATGCAGGAGTATCATCTGGTGCATCCAACACAAATTCTTAGCCTATGGTACGTATGGCACAAACCATGCACCTATCACGCACCGAAACTAACACTATCTCCAAAAGGACTGAAAGGAGATTCTACAGGACCCACGTCACCTAGGATTTCCATCGGGTGCGTCCAAAATGATTTATGAGGCTATGATATGTTTGGTGCAAACTGTGGATCTATCTTGCACCGAGACTAACACTATCTCAAAATGGACCAAAACGAGATTCTACATGACCCACGTCACCTAGGAGTTCCATCGGGTGTGTCCAAAATGATTTCTGAGCTTACGGTACGTTCGGCACAAACCGTGCACCTATCTTGAATTAAGATTAGCACTATATCCAAACAGACCGAAACGAGCTTGCATTTGAGCCTCGTCACCTAGGAGTACCATCCGGTGCGTCCAAAACGATTTCTGAGGCTATGGTACATTTGTCGCAAACCGTGCACCTATCTTGCACCGAAACTAACACGATCTCCAAACGGACCGAAACGAGCTTCCATTTGAGCCACGTCACCCAGGAGTACCATCCTGTGCGTCCAAAGCGATTTCGGAGGCTATGGTACATTTGGCGCAAACCTTACACCTATCTTGCACCGAAACTAACACTGTCTCCAAACGGACTGAAACGAGCTTCCATTTGAGCCACGTCACCCAGGAGTACCATCCTGTGCGTCCAAAGCGATTTCGGAGGCTATGGTACATTTGGCGCAAACCTTGCACCTATCTTTCACTGAAACTAACACTGTCTCCAAATGGACCGAAACGAGCTTCCATTTGTGCCACGTCATGCAGGAGTATCATCTGCTGCATCCAAAACAATTTCTTAGCCTATGGTACGTATGGCACAAACCATGCACCTGTCACGCACCGAAACTAACACTATCTCCAAAAGGACCGAAAGGAGATTCTACAGGACCCACGTCACCTAGGATTTCCATCGGGTGCGTCCAAAATGATTTATGAGGCTATGATATGTTTGGTGCAAACTGTGGATCTATATTGCACCGAGACTAACACTATCTCCAAATGGACCGAAACGAGATTCTACATGACCCACGTCACCTAGGAGTTCCATCGGGTGTGTCCAAAATGATTTCTGAGCTTACGGTACGTTCGGTGCAAACCGTGCACCTATCTTGAATTAAGATTAGCACTATATCCAAACAGACCGAAACGAGCTTGCATTTGAGCCTCGTCACCTAGGAGTACCATCCGGTGCGTCCAAAACGATTTCTGAGGCTATGGTACATTTGGCGCAAACCGTGCACCTATCTTGCACCGAAACTAACACTGTCTCCAAACGGACCGAAATGAGCTTCCATTTGAGCCACGTCACCCAGGAGTACCATCCTGTACGTCCAAAGCGATTTCGGAGGCTATGGTACATTTGGCGCAAACCTTGCACCTATCTTGCACCGAAACTAACACTGTCCCCAAACGGACTGAAACGAGCTTCCATTTGAGCCACGTCACCCAGGAGTACCATCCTGTGCGTCCAAAGCGATTTCGGACGCTATTGTACATTTGGCCCAAACCTTGCACCTATCTTTCACTGAAACTAACACTGTGTCCAAACGGACTGAAACAAGCTTCCATTTGTGCCACGTCATGCAGGAGTATCATCTGGTGCATCCAACACAAATTCTTAGCCTATGGTACGTATGGCACAAACCATGCACCGATCACGCACCGAAACTAACACTATCTCCAAAAGGACCGAAAGGAGATTCTACAGGACCCACGTCACCTAGGATTTCCATCGGGTGCGTCCAAAATGATTTATGAGGCTATGATATGTTTGGTGGAAACTGTGGATCTATCTTGCACCGAGACTAACACTATATCAAACAGGACCGAAACGAGATTCTACATGACCCATGTCACCTAGGAGTTCCATCGGGTGTGTCCAAAATGATTTCTGAGCTTACGGTACGTTCGGCGCAAACCGTGCACCTATCTTGAATTAAGATTAGCACTATATCCAAACGGACCGAAACGAGCTTGCATTTGAGCCTCGTCACCTAGGAGTACCATCCGGTGCGTCCAAAACGATTTCCGAGGCTATGGTACATTTGGCGCAAACCGTGCACCTATCTTGCACCGAAACTAACACAATCTCCAAACGGACCGAAACGAGCTTCCATTTGAGCCACGTCACCCAGGAGTACCATCCTATGCGTCCAAAGCGATTTCGGAGGCTATGGTACATTTGGCGCAAACCTTGCACCTATCTTGCACCGAAACTAACACTGTCTCCAAACGGACTGAAACGAGCTTCCATTTGAGCCACGTCACCCAGGAGTACCATCTTGTGCGTCCAAAGCGATTTCGGAGGCTATTGTACATTTGGCGCAAACCTTGCACCTATCTTTCACTGGAACTAACTCTGTGTCCAAACGGACTGAAACGAGCTTCCATTTGTGCCACGTCATGCAGGAGTATCATATGGTGCATCCAACAAAAATTCTTAGCCTATGGTACGTATGGCACAAACCATGCACCTATCACGCACCGAAACTAACACTATCTCCAAAAGGACCGAAAGGAGATTCTACAGGACCCACGTCACCTAGGATTCCATCGGGTGCGTCCAAAATGATTTATGAGGCTATGATATGTTTGGTGGAAACTGTGGATCTATCCTGCACCGAGACTAACACTATCTCCAAATGGACCGAAACGAGATTCTACATGACCCACGTCACCTAGGAGTTCCATCGGGTGTGTCCAAAATGATTTCTGAGCTTACGGTACGTTCGGTGCAAACCGTGCACCTATCTTGAATTAAGATTAGCACTATATCCAAACAGACCGAAACGAGCTTGCATTTGAGCCTCGTCACCTAGGAGTACCATCCGGTGCGTCCAAAACGATTTCTGAGGCTATGGTACATTTGGCGCAAACCGTGCACCTATCTTGCACCGAAACTAACACTGTCTCCAAACGGACCGAAATGAGCTTCCATTTGAGCCACGTCACCCAGGAGTACCATCCTGTACGTCCAAAGCGATTTCGGAGGCTATGGTACATTTGGCGCAAACCTTGCACCTATCTTGCACCGAAACTAACACTGTCCCCAAACGGACTGAAACGAGCTTCCATTTGAGCCACGTCACCCAGGAGTACCATCCTGTGCGTCCAAAGCGATTTCGGACGCTATTGTACATTTGGCCCAAACCTTGCACCTATCTTTCACTGAAACTAACACTGTGTCCAAACGGACTGAAACAAGCTTCCATTTGTGCCACGTCATGCAGGAGTATCATCTGGTGCATCCAACACAAATTCTTAGCCTATGGTACGTATGGCACAAACCATGCACCGATCACGCACCGAAACTAACACTATCTCCAAAAGGACCGAAAGGAGATTCTACAGGACCCACGTCACCTAGGATTTCCATCGGGTGCGTCCAAAATGATTTATGAGGCTATGATATGTTTGGTGGAAACTGTGGATCTATCTTGCACCGAGACTAACACTATATCAAACAGGACCGAAACGAGATTCTACATGACCCATGTCACCTAGGAGTTCCATCGGGTGTGTCCAAAATGATTTCTGAGCTTACGGTACGTTCGGCGCAAACCGTGCACCTATCTTGAATTAAGATTAGCACTATATCCAAACGGACCGAAACGAGCTTGCATTTGAGCCTCGTCACCTAGGAGTACCATCCGGTGCGTCCAAAACGATTTCCGAGGCTATGGTACATTTGGCGCAAACCGTGCACCTATCTTGCACCGAAACTAACACAATCTCCAAACGGACCGAAACGAGCTTCCATTTGAGCCACGTCACCCAGGAGTACCATCCTATGCGTCCAAAGCGATTTCGGAGGCTATGGTACATTTGGCGCAAACCTTGCACCTATCTTGCACCGAAACTAACACTGTCTCCAAACGGACTGAAACGAGCTTCCATTTGAGCCACGTCACCCAGGAGTACCATCTTGTGCGTCCAAAGCGATTTCGGAGGCTATTGTACATTTGGCGCAAACCTTGCACCTATCTTTCACTGGAACTAACTCTGTGTCCAAACGGACTGAAACGAGCTTCCATTTGTGCCACGTCATGCAGGAGTATCATATGGTGCATCCAACAAAAATTCTTAGCCTATGGTACGTATGGCACAAACCATGCACCTATCACGCACCGAAACTAACACTATCTCCAAAAGGACCGAAAGGAGATTCTACAGGACCCACGTCACCTAGGATTCCATCGGGTGCGTCCAAAATGATTTATGAGGCTATGATATGTTTGGTGGAAACTGTGGATCTATCCTGCACCGAGACTAACACTATCTCCAAATGTACCGAAACGAGATTCTACATGACCCACGCCACCTAGGAGTTCCATCGGGTGTGTCCAAAATGATTTCTGAGCTTACGGTACGTTCGGCACAAACCGTGCACCTATCTTGAATTAAGATTAGCACTATATCCAAACAGACCGAAACTAGCTTACATTTGAGCCTCATCACCTAGGAGTACCATCCGGTGCGTCCAAAACGATTTATGAGGCTATGGTACATTTGGCGCAAACCGTGCACCTATCTTGCACCGAAACTAACACTGTCTCCAAGCGGACCAAAACGAGCTTCCATTTGAGCCACGTCACCCAGGAGTACCATCCTGTGCATCCAAAGCGATTTCGGAGGCTATGGTACATTTGGCGCAAACCTTACACCTATCTTGCACCAAAACTAACACTGTCTCCAAACAGACTGAAACGAGCTTCCATTTGAGCCACGTCACCCAGGAGTACCATCCTGTGCGTCCAAAGCGATTTCGGAGGCTATTGTACATTTGGCACAAACCTTGCACCTATCTTTCACTGAAACTAACACTGTGTCCAAACGGACTGAAACGAGCTTCCATTTGTGCCAAGTAATGCAGGAGTATCATCTGGTGCATCCAACACAAATTCTTAGCCTATGGTACGTATGGCACAAACCATGCACCTATAACGCACCGAAACTAACACTATCTCCAAAAGGACCGAAAGGAGATTCTACAGGACCCACGTCACCTAGGATTCCATCGGGTGCGTCCAAAATGATTTATGAGGCTATGATATGTTTGGTGCAAACTGTGGATCTATCTTGCACCGAGACTAACACTATCTCCAAATGGACCGAAACGAGATTCTACATGACCCACGTCACCTAGGAGTTCCATCGGGTGTGTCCAAAATGATTTCTGAGCTTACGGTACGTTCGGTGCAAACCGTGCACCTATCTTGAATTAAGATTAGCACTATATCCAGACGGACCGAAACGAGCTTGCATTTGAGCCTCGTCACCTAGAAGCACCATCCGGTGCGTCCAAAATGATTTCTGAGGCTATGGTACATTTGGCGCAAACCGTGCACCTATCGTGCACCGAAACTAACACTGTCTCCAAACGGACCGAAACGAACTTCCATTTGAGCCACGTCACCCAGGTGTACCATCCTGTACGTCCAAAGCGATTTTGGAGGCTATGGTACATTTGGCGCAAACCTTGCACCTATCTTGCACCGAAACTAACACTGTCTCCAAACGGACTGAAACGAGCTTCCATTTGAGCCACGTCACCCAGGAGTACCATCCTGGGCGTCCAAAGCGATTTCGGAGGCTATTGTACATTTGGCCCAAACCTTGCACCTATCTTTCACTGAAACTAACACTGTGTCGAAACGGACTGAAACGAGCTTCCATTTGTGCCACGTCATGCAGGAGTATCATCTGGTGCATCCAACACAAATTCTTAGCCTATGGTACGTATGGCACAAACCATGCACCTATCACGCACCGAAACTAACACTATCTCCAAAAGGACTGAAAGGAGATTCTACAGGACCCACGTCACCTAGGATTTCCATCGGGTGCGTCCAAAATGATTTATGAGGCTATGATATGTTTGGTGCAAACTGTGGATCTATCTTGCACCGAGACTAACACTATCTCAAAATGGACCAAAACGAGATTCTACATGACCCACGTCACCTAGGAGTTCCATCGGGTGTGTCCAAAATGATTTCTGAGCTTACGGTACGTTCGGCACAAACCGTGCACCTATCTTGAATTAAGATTAGCACTATATCCAAACAGACCGAAACGAGCTTGCATTTGAGCCTCGTCACCTAGGAGTACCATCCGGTGCGTCCAAAACGATTTCTGAGGCTATGGTACATTTGGCGCAAACCGTGCACCTATCTTGCACCGAAACTAACACGATCTCCAAACGGACCGAAACGAGCTTCCATTTGAGCCACGTCACCCAGGAGTACCATCCTGTGCGTCCAAAGCGATTTCGGAGGCTATGGTACATTTGGCGCAAACCTTACACCTATCTTGCACCGAAACTAACACTGTCTCCAAACGGACTGAAACGAGCTTCCATTTGAGCCACGTCACCCAGGAGTACCATCCTGTGCGTCCAAAGCGATTTCGGAGACTATGGTACATTTGGCGCAAACCTTGCACCTATCTTTCACTGAAACTAACACTGTCTCCAAATGGACCGAAACGAGCTTCCATTTGTGCCACGTCATGCAGGAGTATCATCTGCTGCATCCAAAACAATTTCTTAGCCTATGGTACATATGGCACAAACCATGCACCTGTCACGCACCGAAACTAACACTATCTCCAAAAGGACCGAAAGGAGATTCTACAGGACCCACGTCACCTAGGATTTCCATCGGGTGCGTCCAAAATGATTTATGAGGCTATGATATGTTTGGTGCAAACTGTGGATCTATCTTGCACCGAGACTAACACTATATCAAACAGGACCGAAACGAGATTCTACATGACCCACGTCACCTAGGAGTTCCATCGGGTGTGTCCAAAATGATTTCTGAGCTTACGGTACGTTCGGTGCAAACCGTGCACCTATCTTGAATTAAGATTAGCACTATATCCAAACAGACCGAAACGAGCTTGCATTTGAGCCTCGTCACCTAGGAGTACCATCCGGTGCGTCCAAAACGATTTCTGAGGCTATGGTACATTTGGCGCAAACCGTGCACCTATCTTGCACCGAAACTAACACTGTCTCCAAACGGACCGAAATGAGCTTCCATTTGAGCCACGTCACCCAGGAGTACCATCCTGTACGTCCAAAGCGATTTCGGAGGCTATGGTACATTTGGCGCAAACCTTGCACCTATCTTGCACCGAAACTAACACTGTCCCCAAACGGACTGAAACGAGCTTCCATTTGAGCCACGTCACCCAGGAGTACCATCCTGTGCGTCCAAAGCGATTTCGGACGCTATTGTACATTTGGCGCAAACCTTGCACCTATCTTTCACTGGAACTAACTCTGTGTCCAAACGGACTGAAACGAGCTTCCATTTGTGCCACGTCATGCAGGAGTATCATCTGGTGCATCCAACAAAAATTCTTAGCCTATGGTACGTATGGCACAAACCATGCACCTATCACGCACCGAAACTAACACTATCTCCAAAAGGACCGAAAGGAGATTCTACAGGACCCACGTCACCTAGGATTCCATCGGGTGTGTCCAAAATGATTTATGAGGCTATGATATGTTTGGTGGAAACTGTGGATCTATCCTGCACCGAGACTAACACTATCTCCAAATGTACCGAAACGAGATTCTACATGACCCACGCCACCTAGGAGTTCCATCGGGTGTGTCCAAAATGATTTCTGAGCTTACGGTACGTTCGGCACAAACCGTGCACCTATCTTGAATTAAGATTAGCACTATATCCAAACAGACCGAAACTAGCTTACATTTGAGCCTCATCACCTAGGAGTACCATCCGGTGCGTCCAAAACGATTTATGAGGCTATGGTACATTTGGCGCAAACCGTGCACCTATCTTGCACCGAAACTAACACTGTCTCCAAGCGGACCAAAACGAGCTTCCAATTGAGCCACGTCACCCAGGAGTACCATCCTGTGCGTCCAAAGCGATTTCGGAGGCTATGGTACATTTGGCGCAAACCTTACACCTATCTTGCACCGAAACTAACACTGTCTCCAAACAGACTGAAACGAGCTTCCATTTGAGCCACGTCACCCAGGAGTACCATCCTGTGCGTCCAAAGCGATTTCGGAGGCTATTGTACATTTGGCACAAACCTTGCACCTATCTTTCACTGAAACTAACACTGTGTCCAAATGGACTGAAACGAGCTTCCATTTGTGCCAAGTAATGCAGGAGTATCATCTGGTGCATCCAACACAAATTCTTAGCCTATGGTACGTATGGCACAAACCATGCACCTATAACGCACCAAAACTAACACTATCTCCAAAAGGACCGAAAGGAGATTCTACAGGACCCACGTCACCTAGGATTCCATCGGGTGCGTCCAAAATGATTTATGAGGCTATGATATGTTTGGTGCAAACTGTGGATCTATCTTGCACCGAGACTAACACTATATCCAAATGGACCGAAACGAGATTCTACATGACCCATGTCACCTAGGAGTTCCATCGGGTGTGTCCAAAATGATTTCTGAGCTTACGGTACGTTCGGTGCAAACCGTGCACCTATCTTGAATTAAGATTAGCACTATATCCAGACGGACCGAAACGAGCTTGCATTTGAGCCTCGTCACCTAGAAGCACCATCCGGTGCGTCCAAAATGATTTCTGAGGCTATGGTACATTTGGCGCAAACCGTGCACCTATCGTGCACCGAAACTAACACTGTCTCCAAACGGACCGAAACGAGCTTCCATTTGAGCCACGTCACCTAGGTGTACCATCCTGTACGTCCAAAGCGATTTTGGAGGCTATGGTACATTTGGCGCAAACCTTGCACCTATCTTTCACTGAAACTAACACTGTGTCGAAACGGACTGAAACGAGCTTCCATTTGTGCCACGTCATGCAGGAGTATCATCTGGTGCATCCAACACAAATTCTTAGCCTATGGTACGTATGGCACAAACCATGCACCTATCACGCACCGAAACTAACACTATCTCCAAAAGGACTGAAAGGAGATTCTACAGGACCCACGTCACCTAGGATTTCCATCGGGTGCGTCCAAAATGATTTATGAGGCTATGATATGTTTGGTGCAAACTGTGGATCTATCTTGCACCGAGACTAACACTATCTCAAAATGGACCAAAACGAGATTCTACATGACCCACGTCACCTAGGAGTTCCATCGGGTGTGTCCAAAATGATTTCTGAGCTTACGGTACGTTCGGCACAAACCGTGCACCTATCTTGAATTAAGATTAGCACTATATCCAAACAGACCGAAACGAGCTTGCATTTGAGCCTCGTCACCTAGGAGTACCATCCGGTGCGTCCAAAACGATTTCTGAGGCTATGGTACATTTGGCGCAAACCGTGCACCTATCTTGCACCGAAACTAACACGATCTCCAAACGGACCGAAACGAGCTTCCATTTGAGCCACGTCACCCAGGAGTACCATCCTGTGCGTCCAAAGCGATTTCGGAGGCTATGGTACATTTGGCGCAAACCTTACACCTATCTTGCACCGAAACTAACACTGTCTCCAAACGGACTGAAACGAGCTTCCATTTGAGCCACGTCACCCAGGAGTACCATCCTGTGCGTCCAAAGCGATTTCGGAGGCTATTGTACATTTGGCACAAACCTTGCACCTATCTTTCACTGAAACTAACACTGTGTCCAAACGGACTGAAACGAGCTTCCATTTGTACCACGTAATGCAGGAGTATCATCTGGTGCATCCAACACAAATTCTTAGCCTATGGTACGTATGGCACAAACCATGCACCTATAACGCACCGAAACTAACACTATCTCCAAAAGGACCGAAAGGAGATTCTACAGGACCCACGTCACCTAGGATTCCATCGGGTGCGTCCAAAATGATTTATGAGGCTATGATATGTTTGGTGCAAACTGTGGATCTATCTTGCACCGAGACTAACACTATCTCCAAATGGACCGAAACGAGATTCTACATGACCCACGTCACCTAGGAGTTCCATCGGGTGTGTCCAAAATGATTTCTGAGCTTACGGTACGTTCGGTGCAAACCGTGCACCTATCTTGAATTAAGATTAGCACTATATCCAGACGGACCGAAACAAGCTTGCATTTGAGCCTCGTCACCTAGGAGCACCATCCGGTGCGTCCAAAATGATTTTTGAGGCTATGGTACATTTGGCGCAAACCGTGCACCTATCTTGCACCGAAACTAACACTGTCTCCAAACGGACCGAAACGAGCTTCCATTTGAGCCACGTCACCCAGGAGTACCATCCTGTACGTCCAAAGCGATTTTGGAGGCTGTGGTACATTTGGCGCAAACCTTGCACCTATCTTGCACCGAAACTAACACTGTCTCCAAACGGACTGAAACGAGCTTCCATTTGAGCCACGTCACCCAGGAGTACCATCCTGTGCGTCCAAAGCGATTTCAGAGGCTATTGTACATTTGGCCCAAACCTTGCACCTATCTTTCACTGAAACTAACACTGTGTCGAAACGGACTGAAACGAGCTTCCATTTGTGCAACGTCATGCAGGAGTATCATCTGGTGCATCCAACACAAATTCTTAGCCTATTGTACGTATGGCACAAACCATGCACCTATCACGCACCGAAACAACACTATCTCCAAAAGGACTGAAAGGAGATTCTACAGGACCCACGTCACCTAGGATTTCCATCGGGTGCGTCCAAAATGATTTATGAGGCTATGATATGTTTGGTGCAAACTGTGGATCTATCTTGCACCGAGACTAACACTATCTCAAAATGGACCAAAACGAGATTCTACATGACCCACGTCACCTAGGAGTTCCATCGGGTGTGTCCAAAATGATTTCTGAGCTTACGGTACGTTCGGCACAAACCGTGCACCTATCTTGAATTAAGATTAGCACTATATCCAAACAGACCGAAACGAGCTTGCATTTGAGCCTCGTCACCTAGGAGTACCATCCGGTGCGTCCAAAACGATTTCTGAGGCTATGGTACATTTGGCGCAAACCGTGCACCTATCTTGCACCGAAACTAACACGATCTCCAAACGGACCGAAACGAGCTTCCATTTGAGCCACGTCACCCAGGAGTACCATCCTGTGCGTCCAAAGCGATTTCGGAGGCTATGGTACATTTGGCGCAAACCTTACACCTATCTTGCACCGAAACTAACACTGTCTCCAAACGGACTGAAACGAGCTTCCATTTGAGCCACGTCACCCAGGAGTACCATCCTGTGCGTCCAAAGCGATTTCGGAGGCTATTGTACATTTGGCACAAACCTTGCACCTATCTTTCACTAAAACTAACACTGTGTCCAAACGGACTGAAACGAGCTTCCATTTGTGCCACGTAATGCAGGAGTATCATCTGGTGCATCCAACACAAATTCTTAGCCTATGGTACGTATGGCACAAACCATGCACCTATAACGCACCGAAACTAACACTATCTCCAAAAGGACCGAAAGGAGATTCTACAGGACCCACGTCACCTAGGATTCCATCGGGTGCGTCCAAAATGATTTATGAGGCTATGATATGTTTGGTGCAAACTGTGGATCTATCTTGCACCGAGACTAACACTATCTCCAAATGGACCGAAACGAGATTCTACATGACCCACGTCACCTAGGAGTTCCATCGGGTGTGTCCAAAATGATTTCTGAGCTTACGGTACGTTCGGTGCAAACCGTGCACCTATCTTGAATTAAGATTAGCACTATATCCAGACGGACCGAAACGAGCTTGCATTTGAGCCTCGTCACCTAGGAGCACCATACGGTGCGTCCAAAATGATTTCTGAGGCTATGGTACATTTGGCGCAAACCGTGCACCTATCTTGCACCGAAACTAACACGATCTCCAAACGGACCGAAACGAGCTTCCATTTGAGCCACGTCACCCAGGAGTACCATCCTGTGCGTCCAAAGCGATTTCGGAGGCTATGGTACATTTGGCGCAAACCTTACACCTATCTTGCACCGAAACTAACACTGTCTCCAAACGGACTGAAACGAGCTTCCATTTGAGCCACGTCACCCAGGAGTACCATCCTGTGCGTCCAAAGCGATTTCGGAGGCTATTGTACATTTGGCACAAACCTTGCACCTATCTTTCACTGAAACTAACACTGTGTCCAAACGGACTGAAACGAGCTTCCATTTGTGCCACGTAATGCAGGAGTATCATCTGGTGCATCCAACACAAATTCTTAGCCTATGGTACGTATGGCACAAACCATGCACCTATAACGCACCGAAACTAACACTATCTCCAAAAGGACCGAAAGGAGATTCTACAGGACCCACGTCACCTAGGATTCCATCGGGTGCGTCCAAAATGATTTATGAGGCTATGATATGTTTGGTGCAAACTGTGGATCTATCTTGCACCGAGACTAACACTATCTCCAAATGGACCGAAACGAGATTTTACATGACCCACGTCACCTAGGAGTTCCATCGGGGTGTCCAAAATGATTTCTGAGCTTACGGTACGTTCGGTGCAAACCGTGCACCTATCTTGAATTAAGATTAGCACTATATCCAGACGGACCGAAACGAGCTTGGATTTGAGCCTCATCACCTAGGAGCACCATCCGGTGCGTCTAAAATGATTTCTGAGGCTATGGTACATTTGGCGCAAACCGTGCACCTATCTTGCACCGAAACTAACACTGTCTCCAAACGGACCGAAACGAGCTTCCATTTTTGCCACGTCACCCAGGAGTACCATCCTGTACGTCCAAAGTGATTTTGGAGGCTATGGTACATTTGGCGCAAACCTTGCACCTATCTTGCACCGAAACCAACACTGTCTCCAAACGGACTGAAACGAGCTTCCATTTGAGCCACGTCACCCAGGAGTACCATCCTGTGCGTCCAAAGCGATTTCGGAGGCTATTGTACATTTGGCCCAAACCTTGCACCTATCTTTCACTGAAACTAACACTGTGTCGAAACGGACTGAAACGAGCTTCCATTTGTGCCACGTCATGCAGGAGTATCATCTAGTGCATCCAACACAAATTCTTAGCCTATGGTACGTATGGCACAAACCATGCACCTATCACGCACCGAAACTAACACTATCTCCAAAAGGACTGAAAGGAGATTCTACAGGACCCACGTCACCAAGGATTTCCATCGGGTGTGTCCAAAATGATTTATGAGGCTATGATATGTTTGGTGCAAACTGTGGATCTATCTTGCACCGAGACTAACACTATCTCAAAATGGACCTAAACAAGATTCTACATGACCCACGTCACCTAGGAGTTCCATCGGGTGTGTCCAAAATGATTTCTGAGCTTACGGTACGTTCGGCGCAAACCGTGCACCTATCTTGAATTAAGATTAGCACTATATCCAGACGGACCGAAACGAGCTTGCATTTGAGCCTCGTCACCTAGGAGTACCATCCGGTGCGTCCAAAACGATTTCTGAGGCTATGGTACATTTGGCGCAAACCGTGCACCTGTCTTGCACCGAAACTAACACGATCTCCAAACGGACCGAAACGAGCTTCCATTTGAGCCACGTCACCCAGGAGTACCATCCTGTGCGTCCAAAGCGATTTCGGAGGCTATGGTACATTTGGCGCAAACCTTGCACCTATCTTGCACCGAAACTAACACTGTCTCCAAACGGACTGAAACGAGCTTCCATTTGAGCCACGTCACCCAGGAGTACCATCCTGTGCGTCCAAAGCGATTTCGGAGGCTATTGTACATTTGGCACAAACCTTGCACCTATCTTTCACTGAAACTAACACTGTGTCCAAACGGACTGAAACGAGCTTCCATTTGTGCCACGTAATGCAGGAGTATCATCTGGTGCATCCAACACAAATTCTTAGCCTATGGTACGTATGGCACAAACCATGCACCTATAACGCACCGAAACTAACACTATCTCCAAAAGGACCGAAAGGAGATTCTACAGGACCCACGTCACCTAGGATTCCATCGGGTGCGTCCAAAATGATTTATGAGGCTATGATATGTTTGGTGCAAACTGTGGATCTATCTTGCACCGAGACTAACACTATCTCCAAATGGACCGAAACGAGATTTTACATGACCCACGTCACCTAGGAGTTCCATCGGGTGTGTCCAAAATGATTTCTGAGCTTACGGTACGTTCGGTGCAAACCGTGCACCTATCTTGAATTAAGATTAGCACTATATCCAGACGGACCGAAACGAGCTTGCATTTGAGCCTCGTCACCTAGGAGCACCATCCGGTGCGTCTAAAATGATTTCTGAGGCTATGGTACATTTGGCGCAAACCGTGCACCTATCTTGCACCGAAACTAACACTGTCTCCAAACGGACCGAAACGAGCTTCCATTTTTGCCACGTCACCCAGGAGTACCATCCTGTACGTCCAAAGTGATTTTGGAGGCTATGGTACATTTGGCGCAAACCTTGCACCTATCTTGCACCGAAACTAACACTGTCTCCAAACGGACTGAAACGAGCTTCCATTTGAGCCACGTCACCCAGGAGTACCATCCTGTGCGTCCAAAGCGATTTCGGAGGCTATTGTACATTTGGCCCAAACCTTGCACCTATCTTTCACTGAAACTAACACTGTGTCGAAACGGACTGAAACGAGCTTCCATTTGTGCCACGTCATGCAGGAGTATCATCTGGTGCATCCAACACAAATTCTTAGCCTATGGTACGTATGGCACAAACCATGCACCTATCATGCACCGAAACTAACACTATCTCCAAAAGGACTGAAAGGAGATTCTACAGGACCCACGTCACCTAGGATTTCCATCGGGTGTGTCCAAAATGATTTATGAGGCTATGATATGTTTGGTGCAAACTGTGGATCTATCTTGCACCGAGACTAACACTATCTCAAAATGGACCTAAACAAGATTCTACAAGACCCACGTCACCTAGGAGTTCCATCGGGTGTGTCCAAAATGATTTCTGAGCTTACGGTACGTTCGGCTCAAACCGTGCACCTATCTTGAATTAAGATTAGCACTATATCCAAACGGACCGAAACGAGCTTGCATTTGAGCCTCGTCACCTAGGAGTACCATCCGGTGCGTCCAAAACGATTTCTGAGGCTATGGTACATTTGGCGCAAACCGTGCACCTGTCTTGCACCGAAACTAACACGATCTCCAAACGGACCGAAACGAGCTTCCATTTGAGCCACGTCACCCAGGAGTACCATCCTGTGCGTCCAAAGCGATTTCGGAGGCAATGGTACATTTGGCGCAAACCTTGCACCTATCTTGCAGCGAAACTAACACTGTCTCCAAACGGACTGAAACGAGCTTCCATTTGAGCCACGTCACCCAGGAGTACCATCCTGTGCGTCCAAAGCGATTTCGGAGGCTATTGTACATTTGGCACAAACCTTGCACCTATCTTTCACTGAAACTAACACTGTGTCGAAACGGACTGAAACGAGCTTCCATTTGTGCCACGTAATGCAGGAGTATCATCTGGTGCATCCAACACAAATTCTTAGCCTATGGTACGTATGGCACAAACCATGCACCTATAACGCACCGAAACTAACACTATCTCCAAAAGGAACGAAAGGAGATTCTACAGGACCCACGTCACCTAGGATTCCATCGGGTGCGTCCAAAATGATTTATGAGGCTATGATATGTTTGGTGCAAATTGTGGATCTATCTTGCACCGAGACTAACACTATCTCCAAATGGACCGAAACGAGATTTTACATGACCCACGTCACCTAGGAGTTCCATCGGGTGTGTCCAAAATGATTTCTGAGCTTACGGTACGTTCGGTGCAAACCGTGCACCTATCTTGAATTAAGATTAGCACTATATCCAGACGGACCGAAACGAGCTTGCATTTGAGCCTCGTCACCTAGGAGCACCATCCGGTGCGTCTAAAATGATTTCTGAGGCTATGGTACATTTGGCGCAAACCGTGCACCTATCTTGCACCGAAACTAACACTGTCTCCAAACGGACCGAAACGAGCTTCCATTTTTGCCACGTCACCCAGGAGTACCATCCTGTACGTCCAAAGTGATTTTGGAGGCTATGGTACATTTGGCGCAAACCTTGCACCTATCTTGCACCGAAACTAACACTGTCTCCAAACGGACTGAAACGAGCTTCCATTTGAGCCACGTCACCCAGGAGTTCCATCCTGTGCGTCCAAAGCGATTTCGGAGGCTATTATACATTTGGCCCAAACCTTGCACCTATCTTTCACTGAAACTAACACTGTGTCGAAACGGACTGAAACGAGCTTCCATTTGTGCCACGTCATGCAGGAGTATCATCTGGTGCATCCAACACAAATTCTTAGCCTATGGTACGTATGGCACAAACCATGCACCTATCATGCACCGAAACTAACACTATCTCCAAAAGGACTGAAAGGAGATTCTACAGGACCCACATCACCTAGGATTTCCATCGCGTGTGTCCAAAATGATTTATGAGGCTATGATATGTTTGGTGCAAACTGTGGATCTATCTTGCACCGAGACTAACACTATCTCAAAATGGACCTAAACGAGATTCTACATGACCCACGTCACCTAGGAGTTCCATCGGGTGTGTCCAAAATGATTTCTGAGCTTACGGTACGTTCGGCGCAAACCGTGCACCTATCTTGAATTAAGATTAGCACTATATCCAAACGGACCGAAACGAGCTTGCATTTGAGCCTCGTCACCTAGGAGTACCATCCGGTGCGTCCAAAACGATTTCTGAGGCTATGGTACATTTGGCGCAAACCGTGCACCTATCTTGCACCGAAACTAACACGATCTCCAAACGGACCGAAACGAGCTTCCATTTGAGCCACGTCACCCAGGAGTACCATCCTGTGCGTCCAAAGCGATTTCGGAGGCAATGGTACATTTGGCGCAAACCTTGCACCTATCTTGCACCGAAACTAACACTGTCTCCAAACGGACTGAAACGAGCTTCCATTTGAGCCACGTCACCCAGGAGTACCATCCTGTGCGTCCAAAGCGATTTCGGAGGCTATTGTACATTTGGCACAAACCTTGCACCTATCTTTCACTGAAACTAACACTGTGTCCAAACGGACTGAAACGAGCTTCCATTTGTGCCACGTAATGCAGGAGTATCATCTGGTGCATCCAACACAAATTCTTAGCCTATGGTACGTATGGCACAAACCATGCACCTATAACGCACCGAAACTAACACTATCTCCAAAAGGACCGAAAGGAGATTCTACAGGACCCACGTCACCTAGGATTCCATCGGGTGCGTCCAAAATGATTTATGAGGCTATGATATGTTTGGTGCAAACTGTGGATCTATCTTGCACCGAGACTAACACTATCTCCAAATGGACCGAAACGAGATTTTACATGACCCACGTCACCTAGGAGTTCCATCGGGTGTGTCCAATATGATTTCTGAGCTTACGGTACGTTCGGTGCAAACCGTGCACCTATCTTGAATTAAGATTAGCACTATATCCAGACGGACCGAAACGAGCTTGCATTTGAGCCTCGTCACCTAGGAGCACCATCTGGTGCGTCTAAAATGATTTCTGAGGCTATGGTACATTTGGCGCAAACCGTGCACCTATCTTGCACCGAAACTAACACTATCTCCAAACGGACCGAAACGAGCTTCCATTTGAGCCACGTCACCCAGGAGACCCATCCTGTACGTCCAAAGTGATTTTGGAGGCTATGGTACATTTGGCGCAAACCTTGCACCTATCTTGCACCGAAACTAACACTGTCTCCAAACGGACTGAAACGAGCTTCCATTTGAGCCACGTCACCCAGGAGTACCATCCTGTGCGTCCAAAGCGATTTCGGAGGCTATTGTACATTTGGCCCAAACCTTGCACCTATCTTTCACTGAAACTAACACTGTGTCGAAACGGACTGAAACAAGCTTCCATTTGTGCCACGTCATGCAGGAGTATCATCTGGTGCATCCAACACAAATTCTTAGCCTATGGTACGTACGGCACAAACCATGCACCTATCACGCACCGAAACTAACACTATCTCCAAAAGGACTGAAAGGAGATTCTACAGGACCCACATCACCTAGGATTTCCATCGGGTGTGTCCAAAATGATTTATGAGGCTATGATATGTTTGGTGCAAACTGTGGATCTATCTTGCACCGACACTAACACTATCTCAAAATGGACCTAAACGAGATTCTACATGACCCACGTCACCTAGGAGTTCCATCGGGTGTGTCCAAAATGATTTCTGAGCTTACGGTACGTTCGGCGCAAACCGTGCACCTATCTTGAATTAAGATTAGCACTATATCCAAACGGACTGAAACGAGCTTGCATTTGAGCCTCGTCACCTAGGAGTACCATCCGGTGCGTCCAAAACGATTTCTGAGGCTATGGTACATTTGGCGCAAACCGTGCACCTATCTTGCACTGAAACTAACACGATCTCCAAACGGACCGAAACGAGCTTCCATTTGAGCCACGTCACCCAGGAGTACCATCCTGTGCGTCCAAAGCGATTTCGGAGGCAATGGTACATTTGGCGCAAACCTTGCACCTATCTTGCACCGAAACTAACACTGTCTCCAAACGGACTGAAACGAGCTTCCATTTGAGCCACGTCACCCAGGAGTACCATCCTGTGCGTCCAAAGCGATTTCGGAGGCTATTGTATATTTGGCAAAAACCTTGCACCTATCTTTCACTGAAACTAACACTGTGTCCAAACGGACTGAAACGAGCTTCCATTTGTGCCACGTAATGCAGGAGTATCATCTGGTGCATCCAACACAAATTCTTAGCTTATGGTACGTATGGCACAAACCATGCACCTATAACGCACCGAAACTAACACTATCTCCAAAAGGACCGAAAGGAGATTCTACAGGACCCACGTCACCTAGGATTCCATCGGGTGCGTCCAAAATGATTTATGAGGCTATGATATGTTTGGTGCAAACTGTGGATCTATCTTGCACCGAGACTAACACTATCTCCAAATGGACCGAAACGAGATTTTACATGACCCACGTCACCTAGGAGTTCCATCGGGTGTGTCCAAAATGATTTCTGAGCTTACGGTACGTTCGGTGCAAACCGTGCACCTATCTTGAATTAAGATTAGCACTATATCCAGACGGACCGAAACGAGCTTGCATTTGAGCCTCGTCACCTAGGAGCACCATCCGGTGCGTCTAAAATGATTTCTGAGGCTATGGTACATTTGGCGCAAACCGTGCACCTATCTTGCACCGAAACTAACACTGTCTCCAAACGGACCGAAACGAGCTTCCATTTGAGCCACGTCACCCAGGAGTACCATCCTGTACGTCCAAAGTGATTTTGGAGGCTATGGTACATTTGGCGCAAACCTTGCACCTATCTTGCACCGAAACTAACACTGTCTCCAAACGGACTGAAACGAGCTTCCATTTGAGCCACGTCACCCAGGAGTACCATCCTGTGCGTCCAAAGCGATTTCGGAGGCTATTGTACATTTGGCCCAAACCTTGCACCTATCTTTCACTGAAACTAACACTGTGTCGAAACGGACTGAAACAAGCTTCCATTTGTGCCACGTCATGCAGGAGTATCATCTGGTGCATCCAACACAAATTCTTAGCCTATGGTACGTATGGCACAAACCATGCACCTATCACGCACCGAAACTAACACTATCTCCAAAAGGACTGAAAGGAGATTCTACAGGACCCACATCACCTAGGATTTCCATCGGGTGTGTCCAAAATGATTTATGAGGCTATGATATGTTTGGTGCAAACTGTGGATCTATCTTGCACCGAGACTAACACTATCTCAAAATGGACCTAAACGAGATTCTACATGACCCACGTCACCTAGGAGTTCCATCGGGTGTGTCCAAAATGTTTTCTGAGCTTACGGTACGTTCGGCGCAAACCGTGCACCTATCTTGAATTAAGATTAGCACTATATCCAAACGGACTGAAACGAGCTTGCATTTGAGCCTCGTCACCTAGGAGTACCATCCGGTGCGTCCAAAACGATTTCTGAGGCTATGGTACATTTGGCGCAAACCGTGCACCTATCTTGCACCGAAACTAACACGATCTCCAAACGGACCGAAACGAGCTTCCATTTGAGCCACGTCACCCAGGAGTACCATCCTGTGCGTCCAAAGCGATTTCGGAGGCTATGGTACATTTGGCGCAAACCTTGCACCTATCTTGCACCGAAACTAACACTGTCTCCAAACGGACTGAAACGAGCTTCCATTTGAGCCACGTCACCCAGGAGTACCATCCTGTGCGTCCAAAGCGATTTCGGAGGCTATTGTACATTTGGTGCAAACCGTGCACCTATCTTTCACTGAAACTAACACTGTGTCCAAACGGACTGAAACGAGCTTCCATTTGTGCCACGTCATGCAGGAGTATCATCTGGTGCATCGAACACAAATTCTTAGCCTATGGTACGTATGGCATAAACCATGCACCTATCACGCACCGAAACTAACACTATCTCCAAAAGGACCGAAAGGAGATTCTACAGGACCCACGTCACCTAGGATTCCATCGGGTGCGTCCAAAATGATTTATGAGGCTATGATATGTTTGATGGAAACTGTGGATCTATCTTGCACCGAGACTAACACTATCTCCAAATGTACCGAAACGAGATTCTACATGACCGACGCCACCTAGGAGTTCCATCGGGTGTGTCCAAAATGATTTCTGAGCTTACAGTACGTTCGGCGCAAACCGTGCACCTATCTTGAATTAAGATTAGCACTATATCCAAACAGACCGAAACTAGCTTACATTTGAGCCTCGTCACCTAGGAGTACCATCCGGTGCGTCCAAAACGATTTCTGAGGCTACGGTACATTTGGCGCAAACCGTGCACCTATCTTGCACCGAAACTAACACTGTCTCCAAACGGACCGAAACGAGCTTCCATTTGAGCCTCGTCACCCAGGAGTACCATCCTGTGCGTCCAAAGCGATTTCGGAGGCTATGGTACATTTGGCGCAAACCTTGCACCTATCTTTCACTGAAACTAACACTGTCTCCAAATGGACCGAAACGAGCTTCCATTTGTGCCACGTCATGCAGGAGTAATATCTGGTGCATCCAAAACAATTTCTTAGCCTGTGGTACGTATGGCACAAACCATGCACCTGTCACGCACCGAAACTAACACTATCTCCAAAAGGACCGAAAGGAGATTCATTAGGACCCACGTCACCTAGGATTTCCATCGGGTGCATCCAAAATGATTTATGAGGCTATGATATGTTTGGTGGAAACTGTGGATCTATCTTGCACCGAGACTAAAACTATCTCCAAATGGACCGAAACGAGATTGTACATGACCCACGTCACCTAGGAGTTCCATCAGGTGTGTCCAAAATGATTTCTGAGCTTACGGTACGTTCGGCGCAAACTGTGCACCTATCTTGAATTAAGATTAGCACTATATCCAAACGGACAGAAACGAGCTTGCATTTGAGCCTCGTCACCTAGGAGTACCATCCGGTGCGTCCAAAACGATTTCTGAGGCTATGGTACATTTGGCGCAAACCGTGCACCTATCTTGCACCGAAACTAACACTGTCTCCAAACGGACCGAAATGAGCTTCCATTTGAGCCACGTCACCCAGGAGTACCATCCTGTGCGTCCAAAGCGATTTCGGAGGCTATGGTACATTTGGCGCAAACCTTGCACCTATCTTTCACTGAAACTAACACTGTCTCCAAACAGACCGAAACGAGCTTCCATTTCTGCCACGTCATGCAGGAGTATCATCTGGTGCATCCAAAACAATTTCTTAGCCTATGGTACGTATGGCACAAACCATGCACCTGTCACGCACCGAAACTAACACTATCTCCAAAAGGACCGAAAGGAGATTCTACATGACCCACGTCACCTAGGATTTCCATCGGGTGCGTCCAAAATGATTTATGAGGCTATGATATGTTTGGTGCAAACTGTGGATCTATCTTGCACCGAGACTAACACTATCTCCAAATGGACCGAAACAAGATTCTACATGACCCAGGTCACCTAGGAGTTCCATCGGGTGTGTCCAAAATGATTTCTGAGCTTACGGTACGTTCGGGGCAAACCGTGCACCTATCTTGAATTAAGATTAGCACTATATCCAAACGGACCGAAACGAGCTTGCATTTGAGCCTCGTCACCTAGGAGTACCATCCGGTACGTCCAAAATGATTTTTGAGGCTATGGTACATTTGGCGCAAACCATGCACCTATCTTGCACCGAAACTAACACTGTCTCCAAACGGACCGAAACGAGCTTCTATTTGAGCCACGTCACCCAAGAGTACCATCCGGTGCATCCAAAGCGATTTCGGAGGCTATGGTACAATTGGCGCGCACCTTGCACCTATCTTGCACTAAAACTAACTGTCTCCAAACAGACCGAAACGAGCTTCCATTTGTGCCACATCATGCAGGAGTATCGTCTGGTGCATCCAAAACAATTTCTTAGCCTATGACCCGCGTCGCCTAGGATTTCCATTGGGTGCGTCCAAATTGATTTATGAGGCTATGATATGTTTGGTGCAAACTGCGGATCTATCTTGCACCAAGACTAGCACTATCTCCAAATGGACCGAAATGAGATTCTACATGACCCACGTCACCTAGGAGTTCCATCGGTTGTGTCCAAAATGATTTCTGACCTTACGGTACGTTCGGCGCAAACCGTGCACCTATCTTGAATTAAGTTTAGCACTATACCCAAACAGACCGAAACGAGCTTGCATTTGAGCCTCGTCACCAAGGAGTACCATTCGGTGCGTGCAAAACGATTTCTAAGGCTATGGTACATTTGGCGCAAACCGTGCACCTATCTTGCAGCGAAACTAACACTGTCTCCAAACAGACCGAAACGAGCTTCCATTTGAGCCACGTCACCCTGGAGTACCATCCGGTGCGTCCAAAGCGATTTCAGAGGCTATGGTACATTTGGCACGCACCTTGCACCTATCTTGCACTGAAACTAACACTGTCTCTAAACGGACCGAAACGAGCTTCCATCTGTGCCACGTCACACAGGAGTATCATCTGGTGCATCCAAAACAATTTCTTAGCCTATGACCCGCGTCGCCTAGGATTTCCATCGGGTGCGTCCAAAACGATTTATGAGGCTATGATATGTTTGGTGCAAACTATGAATCTATCTTGCACCGAGACTAACAGTATCTCCAAATGGACTGAAACGAAATTCTATAGACCCACGTCAACTAGGAGTTCCATCGGGTGTGTCCAAAATGATTTCTGAGCTTACGGTACGTTCGGCGCAAACCGTGCACCTATCTTGAATTAAGATTAGCACTATATATGCAAACGGACCGAAACAAGCTTGCATTTGAGCCTCGTCACCTAGGAGTACCATCCGGTGCGTCCAAAACGATTTCTGATGCTATGGTATATTTGGCGCAAACCGTGCACCTATCTTGCACCGAAACTAACACTGTCTCCAAACGGACCGAAACGAGCTTCCATTTGAGCCACGTCACCCAGGAGTACCATCCTGTGCGTCCAAAGCGATTTCGGAGGCTATGGTACATTTGGCGCAAACCTTGCACCTATCTTGCACCGAAACTAACACTGTCTCCAAACAGACTGAAACGAGCTTCCATTTGAGCCACGTCACCCAGGAGTACCATCCTGTGCGTCCAATGCGATTTCGGAGGCTATTGTACATTTGGTGCAAACCTTGCACCAATCTTTCACTGAAACTAACACTGTCTCCAAACGGACCGAAACGAGCTTCCATTTGTGCCACATCATGCACGAGTATCATCTGGTGCATCCAAAACAATTTCTTAGCCTATGGTACGTATGGCACAAACCATGCACCTATCACACACCGAAACTAACACTATCTCCAAAAGGACCGAAAGGAGATTCTACAGGACCCACGTCTCCTAGGATTTCCATCGGGTGCGTCCAAAATGATTTATGAGCCTATGATATGTTTGGTGCAAACTGTGGATCTATCTTGCACCGAGACTAACACTATCTCCAAATGGACCGAAACGAGATTCTACATGACCCACGTCACCTAGGAGTTCCATCGGGTGTGTCCAAAATGATTTCTGAGCTTACGGTACGTTCGGCACAAACCGTGCACCTATCTTGAATTAAGATTAGCACTATATCCAAACGGACCGAAACGAGCTTGCATTTGAGCCTCATCACCTAGGAGTACCATCCGGTGCGTCCAAAACGATTTCTGAGGCTATGGTACATTTGGCGCAAACCGTGCACCTATCTTGCACCGAAACTAACACTGTCTCCAAACGGACCGAAACGAGCTTCCATTTGAGCCACGTCACCCAGGAGTACCATCCTATGCGTCCAAAGTGATTTCGGAGGCTATTGTACATTTGGCGCAAACCTTGCACCAATCTTTCACTGAAACTAACATTGTCTCCAATCGGACCGAAACGAGCTTCCATTTGTGCCACGTCATGCAGGAGTATCATCTGGTGCATCCAAAACAATTTCTTAGCCTATGGTACGTATGGCACAAACCATGCACCTATCACGCACCGAAACTAACACTATCTCCAAAAGGACCGAAAGGAGATTCTATAGGACCCACATCACCTAGGATTTCCATCGGGTGCGTCCAAAATGATTTATGAGGCTATGATGTGCACACGCCTATGCAATGCGTGTAGCAAGTTGTGTGGCCCGATCTTCTCGTAGGATCTGCGAACTTGATAACTTGTCAATGCGTGACCTGGTGAAGAGGCAGTGCACCGCGAGGCTGTCCACGCGACGAACTACCGAGACAATCACCCTTCCACGTACCGACGAAACAGCCCACGCAATCACGCCCTATAGACGTGAAGGCACAAACTGGGTGAACCGCAGTTCGGCGTTCTACAACTCCCTCAGGAATCGAAAGAACAAATGTTGCAAGCCTCTCAAGACTCACGCATAAACAAAACTCCACGAGTTTGTGTATTCTGAATTTAGCCAAACAAGATCTGTCTTTTCATTGTCTAGTACAAGATATATATAGAGATAGGGGCGTTCAGCTTTGAGTAAATGGCAGCATGCGCATGCACTAGTGGATTTCGTGGCTGGTTCACGTGTCTTTTCAGCTTCTGGAAGCAGTTACTAAAATGAGCATAACTCTTTATTGGGTAGTCCAAATAATGAGCCGTTTGATGGGCTGGAAAGTAGACTTGAAGACGCTTCCATCCACTTATAGAGCACCGTCTAACTCCTTGTATTCTGTCCGTGGTTATGCTTGGAATTCGTACCATGTGTCAGTCATCTAGCTTCTGGTTGCATTCCCATGCAAAAGTGATGAACCACCATTTTATTCATGCACACCATAGGCTTCTTGGTTCAGATGTCCAGAGGCTTGAATCCATCTTCATCCCATGCTAGTTCATACACTCCATCATTCCTAAGGACATTGGAACAAGAACTCAAAAGCAAAGGCTCATTCAACATAAACTGATTATTAAACATAAGGTTAGCGTTCACTTGAGAATGAATTTCCTTCTCCAATTGTTTAGCTCTACTTCTTGTAATTGGACCAGCTATATCAAGTGGAGTTTCATTTGAAGATGAGTGAATGCTAGGCATGTCCTCATTAGCCTCCCCCTCTTGAGAAGGAGTCGTCCTCGACTCAGGCTCACCAACAAATGGAAGCAAGTCTTTGACATTGAATGTTGGACTCACATTGGAATATTCAGGTGGCAGCTCAATTTTGTAAGCATTATCATTTATCTTTTGGAGAACCTTGAACGGACCATCACCCCTAGGAGATAACTTAGTCTTGCGATGTTGGGGAAAATGATCCTTGCGTAGAGGTAACCACACAAGGTCTCCCGGCTGGAATGTAACCTTCTTCTGACCTTTGTTCGCCTGCTTTGCATATTGTGCTGATTTCTTCTCGATATTTTTCCTTGTCTCATCATGGAGTTTCTTGATAAAGTCTGATCTCTTTGATGCATCCATGTTAACTTGTTCCTGCAATGGTAAAGGCAAAAGATCCATGGGAGTATGCGGTTTAAACCCATAAACAATTTCAAATGGACAAAAGTTTGTTGTGGAATGGACTGCCCTGTTATAAGCAAATTCAATATGTGGAAGGCAGTCTTTCCACTGCTTCAAATTCTTTTTCAACATAGCACGCAACATGGTGGACAAGGTACGGTTGACAACTTCAGTTTGCCCATCGGTTTACGGATGACAAGTGGTGGAAAATAACAACTTCGTACCAAACTTAGCCCATAATGTCTTCCAAAAATAGCTTAGAAATTTTGTATCCCGGTCTGAAACAATAGTCCTGGGCACTCCATGTAAACGAACGATCTCCCTGAAAAACAAATCTGCAACGTGTGAAGCATCGTTGTTCTTATGACATGGAATAAAATGTGCCATTTTAGAGAATCGGTCAACAACAACAAAAATAGAATCCCTCCCCCTCTGAGACCGAGGTAAACCCAAAATAAAATCCATGGATATATCTTCCCAAGGTACATTCGGAACTGGTAATGGAGTATAAAGACCATGGGGGTTAAGGCGGGACTTAGCTTTCAAGCAGATTATGCAGCGTGCAACATGTCGCTGGACATCACGTCACATATGTGGCCAAAAGAAATGATCGGAGAGCATGTCCAATGTCTTTTTGACGCCAAAATGACCAGCTAAGCCACCAGCATGTGCTTCCTGCAAAAGAACTTGACAAATCGAGCAGGCTGGAATGCAAAGTTTGTTAGTCCGAAATAAAAAATCATCATGCACATAATACAGCCTTTTCCAGCAATGCAATGAGAGAAAGGTTCTTTAAAATCAGAATCAGCTGCATAGAGTGTTTTAATGGATTCCAAACCAAGCACTTTTATATCTAATTGTGTAACCAAACCACATCTCCGTGATAAAGCATCGGCAACAATGTTATCTTTTCCATGCTTATGTTTTACAACATAGGGAAATGTTTCGATGAACTCAATCCATTTTGCATGTCTACGGTTCAGTTTGCCTTGACTTTTTAGATATTTCAAAGCTTCATGATCAGAATGGATGACAAATTCTTTAGGTAACAAGTAATGTTGCCAAACTTCCAAAACACGAACTAAGGCATAAAGCTCTTTGTCATAAACCGAGTAATTCAGATGTGGACCATTTAGCTTTTCAGAAAAGTAGGCAACAGGTTTACCTTCTTGCAGCAGTACACCTCCTATGCCAATACCACTTGCATCACATTCGATCTCAAATGTCTTACCAAAATCAGGAAGTTGTAGCAGTGGTGCGTCACAAAGCTTTGTTTTTAGTGTGTGAAATGCTTGGTCTTCGTCATGGCCCCACGTGAATGGAACATCCTTCTTTGTGAGATTGTTAAGGGGTGCAGCGAGGGTGCTGAAATTTTTGACAAAACGCCTATAGAAACTTGCAAGACCATGAAAGCTTCGAACTTGGCTCACATTTACCGGTGTAGGCCAATCCTTTATTGCTTTAACCTTCTATTCATCAACCTGAATACTATCTGCGGAAACAACAAAGCCAAGGAAAACAACACGGTCTATGCAAAAGGTGCACTTAGCAATGTTGCCATACAATTTCTCTTCCCTCAAAACAGTAAGTACTTGACGGATATGATCAAGATGTTCATCAAATGATTTGTTATAGATCAGAATATCAGCAAAATAAACAACTACAAACTTGCCAATGAAAGCTCGTAAAACATGGTTCATTAAGCGCATAAAAGTTGAAGGAGCATTTGTCAAGCCAAATGGCATCACAAGCCATTCATAGAGACCAATTTTAGTTTTAAACAATGTTTTCCATTCATCACCAAGTTTCATGCGGATTTGATGATAGCCACTACGCAAATCAATCTTGGTGAAAATGATGGAACCACTCAATTCATCTAACATGTCATCAAGTCGTGGAATGGGATGGCGATATCGAACAGTTATAGCATTGATAGCACGACAATCAACACATATGCGCCAAGAGCCATCTTTCTTTGGAACTAAAAGAACGGGAACAGCACATGGTGATAAGGATTCACGAACATACCCTTTGTCCAAAAGCTCTTTTACCTATCGCTGAATTTCCTTTGTCTCTGTGGGATTGGTGCGGTAGGCTGGACGATTTGGAAGAGAAGCACCAGGGACCAAGTCAATTTGATGCTCAATGCCGCGAAGTGGGGGAAGTCCAGCTGGTACTTCATCAGGAAAAACATCCTCAAAGTCTTGTAACAAATCAAGAACAACACTAGGCAGCGAGCTAGGTAAGTCGTTAGTGGAAAATAAAACCTCCTTGTACAGCAGTACAAAGAATGGGGCTGTGGTGTTTCTCACATCTCTCAAATCACTCCTGCTCACAAATAAGCACTCAGTTTGGTGTGGCTGTTTTAAAGTGGAATGAGGCTTTATGTGGCTGGATGGTTTAGAACTCTCTTCCTTACTAGTGTTGTGGGTCTCACTCAGTTTTCTTTTTTCAGATGCCTCTCTTTTCATGCGAGCCACATCTGAAGCATGTATCTCCTCTGGAGATAATGGAACAAGAACCACCTTCTTGTCATTGGTAAGGAAAGTGTATTTGTTAGACCGTCCAAAATGCACCGAATCCACATCAAATTGCCAGGGCCGACCAAGCAGTAAATGGCATGCTTGCATGGGGACAATATCACAATCAACCTCTCCATGATAATCACCAATAGAAAATGTTAAATGAATCATGGCTGAAACCTTAACTGTCCCGGAATTATTCAACCATTGCATATGGTATGGATGTGGATGGCGACGTGGCTGCAAACCAAGCTTCTCAACAAGCAAAGCACTAACAATATTATTGCAGCTCCCACCATCTATGATGAAACGGCACACTTGGCCTTTCACTTTGCATCGGGACTGAAACAAATTATGGCGTTGTCCTTGTTCAGCAGCAACAAACTGAGTGGAAAGAACTCTCCTAACCACCAAAGAAGGAGATGGTGTATTCATTGTAGAAGGCTCCAAATCAGGAAAATCAGCAAGCAACTCATCAAAATCAGCACTAGTAATCTCGTCAGAAGATGGAGAAGTAACATCTTGGAACATGTCATTGTGAGCAAAAGGTGGAATAGGTTGAATGGCTAAACAATTCAGACCTAGCTCAAATGTACCATCCTCAGCTGAATACTCACAAGTATCAAGATGTTGGTCTGCAAATACATTGGTAAACTCTGCATCCTCTTCACTTTGAGAATCATAAGATCCATCAGCAAGTGCAATAATGGTACGTCGATTGGGACATTCAGCTTGTTTATGCCCATGACCACCACACTTAAAACATTCAATCTTACTTGTCTTCCTTGGAGCTGCAGTAGCAAAGGAGCTGGACTGATTAGAACTTACAGCTTTGCCTCTTGAATCAAAATGTTGGGCAGAAGTTGAAATTGAACGAGAAGTTGCATGAGATGAAGGTGTGTGCACCCCTGACCCGTGCTGCTGTGAATGGCGCCATGGAGTAGAATTATTAGGAGCTGAAAATGAAGCACGGTTCTTATAGGATTCAGCAAGCTGCCTTTCTGCCCTTTTTGCAAAATGTAGCAATTCATTCATGGTGTTGTAATTAGTCATGTCCACCTTGTCTGCGATTGGTTTGTTAAGACCAACTAGAAATCGAGCCATAGTTGATTCCTCATCTTCAGTGATACCGGTACGAAGTAGACACATTTCCATTTCCTGAAAATATTCATCCACACTACGATGGCCTTGGACAAGACGTTTCAGCCTCAAATGTAGCTCACGAGAATAATGTGCAGGAACAAATCACCGCCTCATTTCTCGTTTCATGTCATCCCAAGTAATACGATCATGTCCAACGCGGCGGAAATCAGCACACACTTGATTCCACCAAGTGATTGCATAACCTGTGAACTCAATGGCAGCAAGCTTTGCTTTCTTGACAGGAGGATAAGTATATAAATCAAAGATCTGATCAACCTTTGTCTCCCACTCAAAATAATCATCAGCACTTTCTTTTCCATTAAATTTTGGAATAGACACTTTCACTTTGCTTAACCCATCATCATCACGGCGACGACGGCGGTCATGATAACCATGATGGCCACCATGCCAGTGATCATCCATATCGGACAACATATCAGCATCACCATCATAATCTCCTCCACCTTGAATAGGAATGCGCCGAGCACGACCAAAATTAGGAAAACCAAGACCACGCCCGCCACGTCCACGGCCAGCGGGACGACGCACTGGCTCATCATCCTCCTCAATGTCATCATCCTCATTTGGTGGCGGTTCTCTACGTGGCATGTCGAGTTGGAGAGTTTGGAGCTGCTGCACCAAATCATGCATTTGTGTACGCAACTCCTGAAATTCCTCCACTGAAACAGCGGCACCATCTCCACGTCCTGCCATATTAGTAAAGGGGAAAAAATAGGACAATATATATGTGGAATATATGTGGAATCACTGCCTCACCACTTACAAAACAAGTTCTTTCTCTCCCTAAAAAGAGCAAGAACCGTGGCTGTAATCTGTAGTGGAAGAGTGATTGTAACAGCGACGACGGTGCAACAACTCACGGTGCTTTTAAGTGAAGCTTGGTGGGGTAATATGTAAGTGGAATGCACTGAAATGTAGTGATGCAAAACCAAATAATAATCCAAGAACACAAGTCTAAGTTGCTGAATATAAAGGAAAAAATGTAAAAAGAAAGGAACAAGATGTAGGAAGTGGATAGATGAACACCAATTTGCACCAACTGTAACTTGTTGCTGCCCAAACCCCTTTTGTGTGCTGAACACAATTCTCTTTTGTTTCTTTTCTTTCCTTTTTTTGTTTTTTTGGAACAAGAACTCGGTGTTTTCAGTTCTTCTTTTGACCCATAGACAACTTTTCTTTTAACCTTTGTGACAAATGCAGCACAACTTTCAACTAAAGGGGCTCATAAGGATCACTAAGACGGATGGCGCAGAACAAAAACAAGAAACTTGGTTGGAGAATATGTGGCGGAAAGAAAACAAGGGTGGGACAGGTGGGTTTTATATATATATATGCAGCAAGCAAAGACGATCAGATCAAGGGTGGGATGGTTGGTACATGCAGCAAACGATTTGATGATTAGAACAAAGATAACAACTAGAACGATGTGGAAAAGAAAATTCAGCAACTAGACAAATATTAAAGGATTAAAACTCGATAAAGCAAACTACAAAATCAGTAGCACGTATGAATTTGGGCTGTAGGTTTTTTTTGGCTATCAGTGGACAATAGGTATTTAAACTCTATCCTACCAAAAACAAGAACAATCCTACTGAGGAAACGGAGGCTCTGATACCAGATGATGTGCACACGCCTATGCAACGCGTGTAGCAAGTTGTGTGGCCCGATCTTCTCGTAGGATCCGTGAACTTGATAACTTGTCAATGCGTGACCTGGTGAAGAGGCAGTGCACCGTGGGCTGTCCACGCGACGAACTACCGAGACAATCACCCTTCCACGTACCGACGAAACAACCCACGCAATCACGCCCTATAGACGTGAAGGCACAAATTGGGTGAACCGCAGTTCAGCGTTCTACAACTCCCTCAGGAATCGAAAGAACAAATGTTGCAAGCCTCTCAAGACTCACGCATAAACAAAACTCCACGAGTTTGTGTATTCTGAATTTAGCCAAACAAGATCTGTCTTTTCATTGTCTAGTACAAGATATATATAGAGATAGGGGCGTTCAGCTTTGAGTAAATGGCAGCATGCGCATGCACTAGTGGATTTCGTGGCTGGTTCGCGCGTCTTTTCAGCTTCTGGAAGCAGTTACTAAAATGAGCATAACTCTTTATTGGGTAGTCCAAATAATGAGCCGTTTGATGGGCTGGAAAGTAGACTTGAAGACGCTTCATCCACTTATAGAGCACCGTCTAACTCCTTGTATTCTGTCCGTGGTTATGCTTGGAATTCGTACCATGTGTCAGTCATCTAGCTTCTGGTTGCATTCCCATGCAAAAGTGATGAACCACCATTTTATTCATGCACACCATAGGCTTCTTGGTTCAGATGTCTAGAGGCTTGAATCCATCTTCATCCCATGCTGGTTCATACACTCCATCATTCCTAAGGACATTGGAACAAGAACTCAAAAGCAAAGGCTCATTCAACATAAACTGATTATTAAACATAAGGTTAGCGTTCACCTGAGAATGAATTTCCTTCTCCAATTGTTTAGCTCTACTTCTTGTAATTGGACCAGCTATATCAAGTGGAGTTTCACTTGAAGATGAGTGAATGCTAGGCATGTCCTCATTAGGCTAGGATATGTTTGGTGCAAACTGTGGATCTATCTTGCACTCAGACTAACACTATCTCCAAATGGACCGAAACGAGATTCTACATGACCCACATGACCTAGGAGTTCCATCGGGTGTGGCCAAAATGATTTCTGAGCTTACGTCACATTCGGCGCAAACCGTGCACCTATCTTGAATTAAGATTAGCACTATATCCAAACGGACCGAAACGAGCTTGCATTTGAGCCTCGTCCCCTAGAAGTACAATCCGGTGCGTCCAAAACGATTTCTGAGGCTATGGTACATTTGGCGCAAACCGTGCACCTATCTTGCACCGAAACTAACACTGTCTCCAAACAGACCGAAACGAGCTTCCATTTGAGCCACGTCACCCAGGAGTACCATCCGGTGCGTCCAAAGCGATTTCGGAGGCTATGGTACATTTGGCGCGCACCGTGCACCTATCTTGCACTGTAACTAACACTGTCTCCAAACGGACCGAAACGAGCTTCCATTTGTGCCACATCACGCAGGAGTATCATCTGGTGCATCCAAAACAATTTCTTAGCCTATGACCCGCGTCGCCTAGGATTTCCATCGGGTGCGACCAAAACGATTTATGAGACTATGTTATGTTTGGTGCAAACTGTGGATCTATCTTGCACCGAGACTAACACTATCTCCAAATGGACCGAAATGTGATTCTATAGACCCACGTCACCTAGGAGTTCCATCGGGTGTGGCCAAAATGATTTCAGAGCTTACGGTACGATCGGCGCAAACCGTGCACCTATCTTGAATTAAGATTAGCACTATATCCAAACGGACCGAAACGAGCTTGCATTTGAGCCTCGTCACCTAGGAGTACCATCCGGTGCGTCCAAAACGATTTCTGAGGCTATGGTACATTTGGCGCAAACCGTGCACCTATCTTGCACCGAAACTAACATTGTCTCCAAACAGACCGAAATGAGCTTCCATTTGAGCCACGTCACCCAGGAGTACCATCCGGTGCGTCCAAAGCGATTTCGGAGGCTATGGTACATTTGGCGCGCACCTTGCACCTATCTTGCACTGAAACTAACACTGTCTCCAAACGGACCGAAACGAGCTTCCATTTGTGCCACGTCACGCAGGAGTATCATCTGGTGCATCCAAAACAATTTCTTAGCCTATGACCCGCGTCGCCTAGGATTTCCATCGGGTGCGACCAAAACGATTTATGAGGCTATGTTATGTTTGGTGCAAACTGTGGATCTATCTTGCACCGAGACTAACACTATCTCCAAATGGACTGAAACGTGATTCTATAGACCCACGTCACCTAGGAGTTCCATCGGGTGTGTCCAAAATGATTTCTAAGCTTACGGTACGTTCGGCGCAAACCGTGCACCTATCTTGAATTAAGATTAGCACTATATCCAAACGGACCGAAACGAGCTTGCATTTGAGCCTCGTCACCTAGGAGTACCATCCGGTGCGTCCAAAACGATTTCTGAGGCTATGGTACATTTGGCGCAAACCGTGCACCTATCTTGCACCGAAACTAACACTGTCTCCAAACAGACCGAAACGAGCTTCCATTTGAGCCACGTCACCCAGGAGTACCATCCGGTGCGTCCAAAGCGATTTCGGAGGCTATGGTACATTTGGCGCGCACCTTGCACCTATCTTGCACTGAAACTAACACTGTCTCCAAACGGACCGAAACGAGCTTCCATTTGTGCCACGTCACGCAGGAGTATCATCTGGTGCATCCAAAACAATTTCTTAGCCTATGACCCGCGTCGCCTAGGATTTCCATCGGGTGCGACCAAAACGATTTATGAGGCTATGTTATGTTTGGTGCAAACTGTGGATCTATCTTGCACCGAGACTAACACTATCTCCAAATGGACTGAAACGTGATTCTATAGACCCACGTCACCTAGGAGTTCCATCGGGTGTGTCCAAAATGATTTCTAAGCTTACGGTACGTTCGGCGCAAACCGTGCACCTATCTTGAATTAAGATTAGCACTATATCCAAACGGACCGAAACGAGCTTGCATTTGAGCCTCGTCACCTAGGAGTACCATCCGGTGCGTCCAAAACGATTTCTGAGGCTATGGTACATTTGGCGCAAACCGTGCACCTATCTTGCACCGAAACTAACACTGTCTCCAAACAGACCGAAACGAGCTTCCATTTGAGCCACGTCACCCAGGAGTACCATCCGGTGCGTCCAAAGCGATTTCGGAGGCTATGGTACATTTGGCGCGCACCTTGCACCTATCTTGCACTGAAACTAACACTGTCTCCAAACGGACCGAAACGAGCTTCCATTTGTGCCACGTCACGCAGGAGTATCATCTGGTGCATCCAAAACAATTTCTTAGCCTATGACCCGCGTCGCCTAGGATTTCCATCGGGTGCGACCAAAACGATTTGAGGCTATGTTATGTTTGGTGCAAACTATGGATCTATCTTGCACTGAGACTAACACTATCTCCAAATGGACCGAAACGTGATTCTATAGACCCACGTCACCTAGGAGTTCCATCGGGTGTGTCCAAAATGATTTCTGAGCTTACGGTACGTTCGGCGCAAACTGTGCCCCTATCTTGAATTAAGATTAGCACTATATCCAAACGGACCGAAACGAGCTTGCATTTGAGCCTCGTCACCTAGGAGTACCATCCGGTGCGTCCAAAACGATTTCTGAGGCTATGGTACATTTGGCGCAAACCGTGCACCTATCTTGCACCGAAACTAACACTGTCTCCAAACAGACCGAAACGAGCTTCCATTTGAGCCACGTCACCCAGGAGTACCATCCGGTGCGTCCAAAGCGATTTCGGAGGCTATGGAACATTTGGCGCGCACCTTGCACCTATCTTGCACTGAAACTAACACTGTCTCCAAATGGACCGAAACGAGCTTCCATTTGTACCACGTCACGCAGGAGTATCATCTGGTGCATCCAAAACAATTTCTTAGCCTATGACCCGCGTCGCCTAGGATTTCCATCGGGTGCGACCAAAACGATTTGAGGCTATGTTATGTTTGGTGCAAACTGTGGATCTATCTTGCACTGAGACTAACACTACCTCCAAATGGACCGAAACGTGATTCTATAGACCCACGTCACCTAGGAGTTCCATCGGGTGTGTCCAAAATGATTTCTGAGCTTACGGTACGTTCGGCGCAAACCGTGCACCTATCTTGAATTAAGATTAGCACTATATCCAAACGGACCGAAACGAGCTTGCATTTGAGCCTCATCACCTAGGAGTACCATCCGGTGCGTCCAAAACGATTTCTGAGGCTATGGTACATTTGGCGCAAACCGTGCACCTATCTTGCACGGAAACTAACACTATCTCCAAACAGACCGAAACGAGCTTCCATTTGAGCCACGTCACCCAGGACTACCATCCTGTGCGTCCAAAGCGATTTCGGAGGCTATGGCACATTTATCGCAAACCTTGCACCTATCTTTCACTAAAACTAACACTGTCTCCAAACGGACCGAAACGAGCTTCCATTTGTGCCACGTCATGCACGAGTATCATCTGGTGCATCCAAAACAATTTCTTAGCCTATGGTACGTATGGCACAAACCATGCACCTATCACGCACCGAAACTAACACTATCTCCAAAAGGACCAAAAGGAGATTCTACAGGACCCACGTCACCTAGGATTTCCATCGGGTGCGTCCAAAATGATTTATGAGGCTATGATATGTTTGTTGCAAACTGTGGATCTATCTTGCACCGAGACTAACACTATATCCAAATAGACCGAAACGAGATTCTACATGACCCACGTCACCTAGGTGTTCCATCGGGTGTGTCCAAAATGATTTCCGAGCTTACGGTATGTTCGGCGCAAACTGTGCACCTATATTGAATTAAGATTAGCACTATATCCAAACGGACCGAAACGAGCTTGCATTTGAGCCTCGTCACCTAGGAGAACCATTCGGTGCGTCCAAAATGATTTCTGAGGCTATGGTACATTTGGCGCAAACCGTGCACCTATCTTGCACCGAAACTAACACTGTCTCCAAACGGACCGAAACGAGCTTCCATTTGAGCCACGTCACCCAAGAGTACCATCCGGTGCGTCCCAAGCGATTTCGGAGGCTATGGTACATTTGGCGCGCTCCTTGCACCTATCTTGCACTGAAACTAACTGTCTCCAAACAGACCGAAATGAGCTTCCATTTGTGCCACGTCACGCAGGAGTATCATCTGGTGCATCCAAAACAATTTCTTAGCCTATGACCCGCGTCGCCTAGGATTTCCATCGGGTGCGTCCAAATTGATTTATGAGGCTATGATATGTTTGGTGCAAACTGCGGATCTATCTTGCACCGAGACTAACACTATCTCCAAATGGACCGAAACGAGATTCTACATGACCCATGTCACCTAGGAGTTCCATCGGGTGTGTCCAAAATGATTTCTGACCTTACGGTACGTTCGGCGCAAACCGTGCACCTATCCTGAGTTAAGTTTAGCACTACACCCAAACGGACCGAAACGAGCTTGCATTTGAGCCTCGTCACCTAGGAGTACCATCCGGTGCGTCCAAAACGATTTCTGAGGCTATGGTACATTTGGCTCAAACCGTGCACCTATCTTGCACCGAAACTAACACTGTCTCCAAACAGACCGAAACGAGCTTCCATTTGAGCCACATCACCCTGGAGTACCATCCGGTGCGTCCAAAGCGATTTCGGAGGCTATGGTACATTTGGCGCTCACCTTGCACCTATCTTGCACTGAAACTAACACTGTCTCCAAACGGACCGAAACGAGCTTCCATTTGAGCGACATCACCCAGGAGTACCATCCTGTGCGTCCAAAGCGATTTCAGAGGCTATGGTACATTTGGCGCAAACCTTGCACCTATCTTGCACCGAAACTAACACTGTCTCCAAACGGACTGAAACGAGCTTCCATTTGAGCCACGTCACCCAAGAGTACCATCCTGTGCGTCCAAAGCGATTTCGAAGGCTATTGTACATTTGGCGCAAACCTTGCACCTATCTTTCACTGAAACTGACACTGTGTCCAAACGGACAGAAACGAGCTTCCATTTGTGCCACGTCATGCAGGAGTATGATCTGGTGCATCCAAAACAAATTCTTAGCCTATGGTACGTATGGCACAAACCCTGCACCTATCACGCACCGAAACTAACACTATCTCCAAAAGGACCGAAAGGAGATTCTACAGGACCCACGTCACCTAGGATTCCATCGGGTGCGACCAAAATGATTTATGAGGCTATGATATGTTTGGTGGAAACTGTGGATCTATCTTGCACCGAGACTAACACTATCTCCAAATGTACCGAAACGAGATTCTACATGACCCACGCCACCTAGGATTTCCATCGGGTGTGTCCAAAATGATTTCTGAGCTTACGGTACGTTCGGCGCAAACCGTGCACCTATCTTGAATTAAGAATAGCACTATATCCAAACGGACCGAAACGAGCTTGCATTTGAGCCTCGTCACCTAGGAGTACCATCCGGTGCGTCCAAAACGATTTCTGAGGCTATGGTACATTTGGCTCAAACCGTGCACCTATCTTGCACCGAAACTAACACTGTCTCCAAACAGACCGAAACGAGCTTCCATTTGAGCCACATCACCCTGGAGTACCATCCGGTGCGTCCAAAGCGATTTCGGAGGCTATGGTACATTTGGCGCTCACCTTGCACCTATCTTGCACTGAAACTAACACTGTCTCCAAACGGACCGAAACGAGCTTCCATTTGAGCGACATCACCCAGGAGTACCATCCTGTGCGTCCAAAGCGATTTCAGAGGCTATGGTACATTTGGCACAAACCTTGCACCTATCTTGCACCGAAACTAACACTGTCTCCAAACGGACTGAAACGAGCTTCCATTTGAGCCACGTCACCCAAGAGTACCATCCTGTGTGTCCAAAGCGATTTCGGAGGCTATTGTACATTTGGCGCAAACCTTGCACCTATCTTTCACTGAAACTAACACTGTGTCCAAACGGACCGAAACGAGCTTCCATTTGTGCCACGTTATGTAGGAGTATCATCTGGTGCATCCAAAACAAATTCTTAGCCTATGGTACGTATGGCACAAACCATGCACCTATCACGCACCGAAACTAACACTATCTCCAAAAGGACCGAAAGGAGATTCTACAGGACCCACGTCACCTAGGATTCCATCGGGTGCGTCCAAAATGATTTATGAGGCTATGATATGTTTGGTGGAAAATGTGGATCTATCTTGCACCGAGACTAACACAAGCTCCAAATGTACCGAAACGAGATTCTACATGACCCATGCCACCTAGGAGTTCCATCGGGTGTGTCCAAAATGATTTCTGAGCTTACGGTACGTTCGACGCAAACCGTGCACCTATCTTGAATTAAGATTAGCTCTATATCCAAACGGACCGAAACGAGCTTGCATTTGAGCCTCGTCACCTAGGAGTACCATCCGGTGCGTCCAAAATGATTTCTGAGGCTATGGTACATTTGGCGCAAACCGTGCACCTATCTTGCACCGAAATTAACATTGTCTCCAAACGGACCAAAACGAGCTTCCATTTGAGCCACGTCACCCAGGAGTACCATCCTAAGCGTCCAAGGCGATTTTGGAGGCTATGGTACATTTGGCGCAAACCTTGCACCTATCTTTCACAGAAACTAACATTGTCTCCAAACGGACCGAAACGAGCTTCCATTTGTGCCACGTCATGCAGGAGTATCATCTCGTGCATCTAAAACAAATTCTTAGCCTATGGTACGTATGGCACAAACCATGCACCTATCACGCACCGAAACTAACACTATCTCCAAAAGGACCGAAAGGAGATTCTACAGGACCCACGTCACCTAAGTTTCCATCGGGTGCGTCCAAAATGATTTATGAGGCCATGATATGTTTGGTGGAAACTGTGGATCTATCTTGCACCGAGACTAACACTATCTCCAAATGTACCGAAACGAGATTCTACATGACCCACGCCACCTAGAAGTTCCATCGGGTGTGTCCAAAATGATTTCTGAGCTTACGGTACGTTCGGCGCAAACCGTGCACCTATCTTGAATTAAGATTAGAACTATATATGCAAACGGACCGAAACGAGCTTGCATTTGAGCCTCGTCACCTAGGAGTACCATCCGGTGCGTCCAAAACGATTTCTGAGGCTATGGTACATTTGGCGCAAACCGTGCACCTATCTTGCACCGAAACTAACACTGTCTCCAAATGGACCGAAACGAGCTTCCATTTGAGCCACGTCACCCAGGAGTACCATCCTGTGCATCCAAAGCGATTGCGGAGGCTATGGTACATTTGGCGCAAACCTTGCACCTATCTTGCACCGAAACTAACACTGTCTCCAAACGGACTGAAACGAGCTTCCATTTGAGCCATGTCACCCAGGAGTACCATCCTGTGCGTCCAAAGCGATTTCGGAGGCTATTGTACATTTGGCGCAAACCTTGCACCTATCTTTCACTGAAAATAACACTATCTCCATACGGACCGAAACGAGCTTCCATTTGTGCCACGTCATGCAAGAGTATCATCTGGTGCATCCAAAACAAATTCTTAGCCTATGGTACGTATGGCACAAACCATGCACCTATCACGCACCAAAACTAACACTATCTCCAAAAGGACCGAAAGGAGATTCTACAGGACCCACGTCACCTAGGACTTCCATCGGGTGCGTCCAAAATGATTTATGAGGCTATGATATGTTTGGCGCAAACTGTGGATCTATCTTGCACCGAGACAAACACTATCTCCAAATGGACTGAAACGAGATTCTACATGACCCACATCACCTAGGAGTTCCATCGGGTGTGTCCAAAATGATTTCTGAGCTTACGTTACATTCGGCGCAAACCGTGCACCTATCTTGAATTAAGATTAGCACTATATCCAAACGGACCGAAACGAGCTTGCATTTGAGCCTCGTCCCCTAGGAGTACCATCCGGTGCGTCCAAAACGATTTCTGAGGCTATGGTACAATTGGCGCAACCCGTGCACCTATCTTGCACCGAAACTAACACTGTCTCCAAACGGACCGAAACGAGCTTCCATTTGTGCCACGTCATGCAGGAGTATCATCTGGTGCATCCAAAACAATTTCTTAGCCTAAGGTACGTATGGCACAAACCATGCACCTATCACGCACCGAAACTAACACTATCTCCAAAAGGACCGAAAGGAGATTCTACAGGACCCACGTCACCTAGGATTTCCATCGGGTGCGTCCAAAATGATCTATGAAGCTATGATATGTTTGGTGCAAACTGTGGATCTATCTTGCACCGAGACTAACACTATCTCCAAATGGACCGAAACGAGATTCTACATGACCCACATCACCTAGGAGTTCCATCGGGTGTGTCCAAAATGATTTCTGAGCTTACGGCACGTTCGGCGCAAACCGTGCACCTATCTTGAATTAAGATTAGCACTATATCCAAACGGACCGAAACGAGCTTGCATTTGAGCCTCGCCACCTAGGAGTACCATCCGGTGCGTCCAAAACGATTTCTGAGGCTATGGTACATTTGGCGCAAACCGTGCACCTATCTTGCACGGAAACTAACACTGTCTCCAAACGGACCGAAACGAGCTTCCATTTGAGCCACGTCACCCAGGAGTACCATCCTGTGCGTCCAAAGCGATTTCAGAGGCTATGGTACGTTTATCGCAAACCTTGCACCTATCTTTCACTGAAACTAACACTGTCTCCAACCGGACCGAAACGAGCTTCCATTTGTGCCACGTCATGCAGGAGTATCATCTGGTGCATCCAAAACAATTTCTTAGCCTACGGTACGTATGGCACAAACCATGCACCTATCACGCACCGAAACTAACACTATCTCCAAAAGGACCGAAAGGAGATTCTACAGGACCCACGTCACCTAGGATTTCCATCGGGTGCGTCCAAAATGATTTATGAGGCTATGATATGTTTGGTGTAAACTGTGGATCTATCTTGCACCGAGACTAACACTATCTCCAAATGGACCGAAACGAGATTCTACATGACCCACGTCACCTAGGAGTTCCATCGGGTGTGTCCAAAATGATTTCTGAGCTTACGGTACATACGGCGCAAACCGTGCACGTATCTTGAATTAAGATTAGCACTATATCCAAACAGACCGAAACGAGCTTGCATTTGAGCCTCGTCACCTAGGAGAACCATCCGGTGCGTCCAAAATGATTTCTGAGGCTATGGTACATTTGGCGCAAACCGTGCACCTATCTTGCACCGAAACTAACACTGTCTCCAAACGGACCGAAACGAGCTTCCATTTGAGCCACGTCACCCAAGAGTACCATCCGGTGCGTCCCAAGCGATTTCGGAGGCTATGGTACATTTGGCGCGCACCTTGCACCTATCTTGCACTGAAACTAACTGTCTCCAAACAGACCGAAATGAGCTTCCATTTGTGCCACGTCACGCAGGAGTATCATCTGTTGCATCCAAAACAATTTCTTAGCCTATGACCCGCGTCGCCTAGGATTTCCATCGGGTGCGTCCAAATTGATTTATGAGGCTATGATATGTTTGGTGCAAACTGCGGATCTATCTTGCACCGAGACTAACACTATCTCCAAATGGACCGAAACGAGATTCTACATGACCCATGTCACCTAGGAGTTCCATCGGGTGTGTCCAAAATGATTTCTGACCTTACGGTACGTTCGGCGCAAACCGTGCACCTATCCTGAGTTAAGTTTAGCACTACACCCAAACGGACCGAAACGAGCTTGCATTTGAGCCTAGTCACCTAGGAGTACCATCCGGTGCGTCCAAAACGATTTCTGAGGCTATGGTACATTTGGCGCAAACCGTGCACCTATCTTGCACCGAAACTAACACTGTCTCCAAACGGACCGAAACGAGCTTCCATTTGAGCCACGTCACCCAGGAGTACCATCCTGTGCGTCCAAAGCGATTTCGGAGGCTATTGTACATTTGGCGCAAACCTTGCACCAATCTTTCACTGAAACTAACACTGTCTCCAAACGGAGCGAAACGAGCTTCCATTTGATCCACGTCACCCAGGAGTACCATCCTGTGCATCCAAAGCGATTTCGGAGGCTATGATACATTTGGCGCAAACCTTGCACCTATCTTGCACCGAAACTAACACTGTCTCCAAACGGACTGAAACGAGCTTCCATTTGAGCCACGTCACCCAGGAGTACCATCCTGTGTGTCCAAAGCGATTTCGGAGGCTATTGTACATTTGGCGCAAACCTTGCACCTATCTTTCACTGAAACTAACACTGTGTCCAAACGGACCGAAACGAGCTTCCATTTGTGCCACGTCATGCAGGAGTATCATCTGTGCATCCAAAAGAAATTCTTAGCCTATGGTACGTATGGCACAAACCATGCACCTATCACGCACCGAAACTAACACTATCTCCAAAAGGACCGAAAGGAGATTCTACAGGACCCACGTCACCTAGGATTTCCATCGGGTGCGTCCAAAATGATTTATGAGGCTATGATATGTTTGGTGCAAACTGTGGATCTATCTTGCACCGAGACTAACACTATCTCCAAATGGACCGAAACGAGATTCTACATGACCCACATGACCTAGGAGTTCCATCGGGTGTGTCCAAAATGATTTCTGAGCTTACGTTACATTCGGCGCAAACCGTGCACCTATCCTGAATTAAGATTAGCACTATATCTAAACGAACCGAAACGAGCTTGCATTTGAGCCTCGTCCCCTAGGACTACCATCCGGTGCGTCCAAAATGATTTCTAAGGCTATGGTACATTTGGCGCAAACCATGCACCTATCTTGCACCGAAACTAACACTGTCTCCAAATGGACCGAAACGAGCTTCCATTTAGCCACGTCACCCAGGAGTACCATCCTGTGCGTCCAAAGCTATTTCGGAAGCTATGGTACATTTGGTGCGCACCTTGCACCTAACTTGCACTGAAACTAACTGTCTCCAAACAGACCGAAATGAGCTTCTATTTGCGCCACGTCACGCAGGAGTATCATCTGGTGCATCCAAAACAAATTTTTAGCCTATTGTACGTATGGCACAAACCATGCACCTATCACGCACCAAAACTAACACTATCCCCAAAAGGACCGAAAGGAGATTCTATAGGACCCACGTCACCTAGGATTTCCATCGGGTGCGTCCAAAATGATTTATGAGGCTATGATATGTTTGGTGCAAACTGTGGATCTATCTTGCACCGAGACTAACACTATCTCCAAATGGACCGAAACAAGATTCTACATGACCCACGTCACCTAGGAGTTCCGTCGGGTGTGTCCAAAATGATTTCTGAGCTTACGGTACGTTCGGCGTAAACCGTGCACCTATCTTGAATTAAGATTGACACTATATCCAAACGGACCGAAACGAGCTTGCATTTGAGCCTCGTCACCTAGGAGTACCATCCGGTGCGTCCAAAATGATTTCTGAGGCTCTGGTACATTTGGCGCAAACCGTGCACCTATCCTGCACCGAAACTAACACTGTCTCCAAACAGACTGAAACGAGCTTCCATTTGAGCCACGTCACCCAGGAGTACCTTCCTGTGCGTCCAAAGCGTTTTCGGAGGCTATTGTACATTTGGCGCAAACCTTGCACCAATCTTTCACTGAAACTAACACTATCTCCAAACGAACCGAAACGAGCTTCCATTTGAGCCACGTCACCTAGGAGTACCATCCTGTGCATCCAAAGCTATTTCGGAGGCTATGGTACATTTGGCGCAAACCTTGCACCTATCTTGCAACGAAACTAACACTGTCTCCAAACGGACTGAAACGAGCTTCCATTTGAGCCACGTCACCCAGGAGTACCATCCTGTGCGTCCAAAGCGATTTCGGAGGCTATTGTACATTTGGCGCAAACCTTGCACCTATCTTTCACTGAAACTAACACTGTGTCCAAACGAACCGAAACGAGCTTCCATTTGTGCCACGTCATGCAGGAGTATCATCTGGTGCATCCAAAACAAATTCTTAGCCTATGGTACGTATGGCACAAACCATGCACCTATCACGCACCGAAACTAACACTATCTCCAAAAGGACCGAAAGGAGATTCTACAGGACCCACGTCACCTAGGATTTCCATCGGGTGCGTCCAAAATGATTTATGAGGCTATGATATGTTTGGTGCAAACTGTGGATCTATCTTGCACCGAGACTAACACTATCTCCAAATGGACCGAAATGAGATTCTACATGTCCCACAAGACCTAGGAGTTCCATCAGGTGTGTCCAAAATGATTTCTGAGCTTACGTTACATTCGGCGCAAACCGTGCACCTATCTTGAATTAAGATTAGCACTATACCCAAACGGACCGAAACGAGCTTGCATTTGACCCTCGTCCCCTAGGAGTACCATCCGGTGCGTCCAAAACGATTTCTAAGGCTATGGTACATTTGGCGCAAACCGTGCACCTATCTTGCACCGAAACTAACACTGTCTCCAAATGGACCGAAACGAGCTTCCATTTGAGCCACGTCACCCAAGAGTACCATCCTGTGCGTCCAAAGCGATTTCGGAGGCTATGGTACATTTGGCGCGCACCTTGCACCTAACTTGCACTGAAACTAACTGTCTCCAAACAGACCGAAATGAGCTTCTATTTGTGCCACGTCACGCAGGAGTATCATCTGGTGCATCCAAAACAAATTCTTAGCCTATGTACGTATGGCACAAACCATGCACCTATCACGCACCAAAACTAACACTAGCTCCAAAAGGACCGAAAGGAGATTCTACAGGACCCACGTCACCTAGGATTTCCATCGGGTGCGTCCAAAATGATTTATGAGGCTATGATATGTTTGGTGCAAACTGTGGATCTATCTTGCACCGAGACTAACACTATCTCCAAATGGACCGAAACGAGATTCTACATGTCCCACATCACCTAAGAGTTCCATCGGGTGTGTCCAAAATGATTTCTGAGCTTACGTTACATTCAGCGCAAACCGTGCACATATCTTGAATTAAGATTAGCACTATATCCAAACGGACCGAAACGAGCTTGCATTTGAGCCTCGTCCCCTAGGAGTACCATCCGGTGCGTCCAAAACGATTTCTGAGGCTATAGTACATTTGGCGCAAACCGTGCACCTATCTTGCACCAAAACTAACATTGTCTCCAAACGGACCGAAACGAGCTTCCATTTGTGCCACGTCATGCCGGAGTATCATCTGGTGCATCCAAAACAATTTCTTAGCCTAAGGTACGTATGGCACAAACCATGCACCTATCACGCACCGAAACTAACACTATCTCCAAAAGGACCGAAAGGAGATTCTACAGGACCCACGTCACCTAGGATCACCATCGGGTGCGTCCAAAATGATTTATGAGGCTATGATATGTTTGGTGCAAACTGTGGATCTATCTTGCACCGAGACTAACAGTATCTCCTAATGGACCAAAACGAGATTCTACATGACCCACGTCACCTAGGAGTTCCATCGGGTGTATCCAAAATGATTTCTGAGCTTACGGTACGTTCGGCGCAAATCGTGCACCTATCTTGAATTAAGATTAGCACTATATCCAAACGGACTGAAACGAGCTTGCATTTGAGCCTCGTCACCTAGGAGTACCATCCGGTGCGTCCAAAACGATTTCTGAGGCTATGGTACATTTGGCGCAAACCGTGCACCTATCCTGCACCGAAACTAACACAGTCTCCAAACGGACTGAAACGAGCTTCCATTTGAGCCACGTCACCCAGGAGTACCATCCTGTGCGTCCAAAGCGTTTTCGGAGGCTATTGTACATTTGGTGCAAACCTTGCACCAATCTTTCGCTGAAACTAACACTGTCTCCAAATGGACCGAAACGAGCTTCCATTTGAGCCACATCACCCAGGAGTACCATCCTGTGCATCCAAAGCGATTTCGGAGGCTATGGTACATTTGGCGCAAACCTTGCACCTATCTTGCACCGAAACTAACACTGTCTCCAAACGGACTGAAACGAGCTTCCATTTGAGCCACGTCACCTGGGAGTACCATCCTGTGCGTCCAAAGCGATTTCGGAGGCTATTGTACATTTGGCGCAAACCTTGCATCTATCTTTCACTGAAACTAACACTGTGTCCAAACGGACCGAAACGAGCTTCCATTTGTGCCACGTCATGCAGGAATATCATCTGGTGCATCCAAAACAAATTCTTAGCCTATGGTACGTATGGCACAAACCATGCACCTATCACGCACCGAAACTAACACTATCTCCAAAAGGACCGAAAGGAGATTCTACAGGACCCACGTCACCTAGGATTTTCATCGGGTGCGTCCAAAATGATTTAAGAGGCTATGATATGTTTGGTGCAAACTGTGGATCTATCTTGCACGGAGACTAACACTATCTCCAAACGGACCGAAACGAGATTCTACATGACCCACATGACCTAGGAGTTCCATCAGGTGTGTCCAAAATGATTTCTGAGCTTACGTTACATTCGGCGCAAACCGTGCACCTATCTTGAATTAAGATTAGCACTATATCAAAACGGACCGAAACGAGCTTGCATTTGAGCCTCATCCCCTAGGAGTACCATCCGGTGCGTCCAAAACGATTTCTAAGGCTATGGTACATTTGGCGCAAACCGTGCACCTATTTTGCACCGAAACTAACACTGTCTCCAAACGGACCGAAAGGAGCTTCCATTTGAGCCACGTCACCCAGGAGTACCGTCCTGTGCGTCCAAAGCGATTTCGGAGGCTACGGTACATTTGGCGCGCACCTTGCACCTAACTTGCACTGAAACTAACTGTCTCCAAACAGACCGAAACGAGCTTCTATTTGTGCCACGTCACGCAGGAGTATCATCTGGTGCATCCAAAACAAATTCTTAGCCTATGGTACGTATGGCACTAACCATGCACCTATCACGCACCAAAACTAACACTATCTCCAAAAGGACCTATCACACCCGGTTTTCTAAAGAACAAAACCAGGCTAATCATATGTGTGCCCAGGAAGTCCACACATATGCCAGAATGAAAAAGTATCAGAAACAATGTTATGATATAATGTATACATAGCTATATTAACACTTACATCAGAGTATCGCGGAACGGTGACTAAACTTCAGGCTCCATTCTTCTCAGGGACGGCTGACTGGTGGCTCCATATGCCAAGCACTTCTAACAGACTTCTGGGAACTCACTACACTTTCATCCTTCTTCTAAGCAGCACCTCACTACACACTAGAGTGTGGGGAAATAGCAAGGGTGAGTCCATGTCGAACTCAGCAAATATAACACGGGGTTCATGAGGCTCAAAAGGTTTGACACGGGTTTACTGCAATAGCTTTTAGTGAGTCATCTTTTTAGCAGTTGAGTAGCAACAAGTTTACCCAAATAACCTCATGATCATGTAAACGAGAATAATGTATAGCAAGAAATAATAATCATTAATGAGCATCAATATCATCAATATTAACATTATCACCAGTGTTCATCATTTATTCTGTAAGTGTCCAAGGCCGCTCGTGACCGTGAGCACGGCTGTTATAACAGTTTTACACTCTGCAGAGGTTGTACACTTTCACTGTGAGTCGTGATTTACCCTTTCACCCGAGGTGATCAGCCTCTTGACCCACTACCAAGGAAGGTTGGCAGGGTTCACTATGAAGTCTTTCAAAGGTTCGTCTAACAAGTTAGGGCCGCTAGGTTTCTGTGGCCTGCAAATGTAGAGCCCTCCTTCCGTATGGCACAATGACTCGCAGCCTATACTCATAAGGACAGGAGCCGCACTACACCCAACCCGGAACACAACCCCTCTTGCGCCTTAAAGGTAACCACTAACAAGCTAGAAAAGGTCCTCTTATATGACTAAAGCCAGAGCCATGTAGCCCTCACAGCTGTACTGTAAGTCCCGGATGTTCGCTTACAGATAAGTCCTTAAGGAGAGAAATTAGAGCACCATAAAAACAGCCCAATGCTCTAGCCCTCTTGAGTCATGTTGCTATAAAGCATCTTTTAAACGTTTATTGCATATACCATTAGTCAAGTTACAGATCATGGTTATTTATCTTGAGCACTAGCATAAATACTACCCAATGCAATGTTCCACCGGTGTCAAGGTACAAGATACAAAAGCTAGAATATCCTTAAGGGTGACAAGATAGACACATGCACATGAATTAAGTGTATTAAAGGTGAATAGGAAACAAGGATGGTCCCATGCTATACTTGCCTTTTACTCTTGCCCACATTTTCCTCATACTTTGCTTCTGGTCATCACCTTCTGATCTTTAGTGCTCATAGAGGGTTTTCATTCTACTTGTAGCAAACATCACACATAGGAAAACATGCAAGAAGCAAACATAGAAAACTAAGAACAATACACCACACAAGTTAAAACGACGTACTACAAGAGAGCTAGTTACTATGGTCATGAGAACACAAGAAACGCCGAGAACGGAGCTACGATTAAAAAGAAACGACAACCGAGAGTTTATATTAGAAAATCCTACATGCTTGATTTAATTTAATAATCATGTGAGGTAAGTAATTTAGATCAGAGAAGTTATATATTTCGGTTTGAAAACACGGGGTTAAAACTAGTTATATTTTATTTATTACAAATAGTTCAACATTATATTTATACCGATAACTTTAATTTACAAATGCAAATTGACATGTGAGAGCATCTAATCGAATTGTATATGACATGTTGTTAAACTAAGCAAATTATAATTTATAAACATGTTTACGTTGCTATTAATTGGAAAACTAATTGCATATAGATTAATATATTATTTGAACGCATAAATTAAAACATGCTAAACAATAATACTATCGAGAGTTTTTATATTATAAAGGAAACAACTACGAGCTTGATTTATTTTAATTAAGAAAAACTTTGCGAATAGTATTAATTCAGATCAATCAAACATATTTAGTTTTTATAGCTAATCATGTTATATCTTATAAATATTATCACATATATGAAACTTGTTTGAACTAAGCAACTTATAATTTAGAAACATATTTTTGTTAGCATTTACTCATGAAAGATCAATTCTGTCCTATGTTCCTTTTACTTTTAAAAAAACAACTAGTTTGCCTTAACATTAAACAATTCAATATTTAAATTATTTACAAAAGCTATAAACACATGACATGATGAATGTCGATTCTAACACGTAGGTCGTGTCCGCACAAAGTTAACCCAAAAGAAACAAACTAAAACGGATAATACACTATGAAACGGTGGTATAAGATTTAACTACTTAAACCGTAGATATATAATTATACCGATATGGTGAAGACATTAGCTCGTGAGAAAGTAAAGCTAACAAATGCATGTCAGATTGTAAACTCCAAAAGACACGAAGAACAATGAATGGTTTATAGGGAAAGAGGGACCTAAAATGCAAGGTGATAGCAACTCACATGCAACGGTGATTTTAGTTGGAGTTCTGTGCTGATCAGACGTGGCACCTGTGGATTTGATCGATCTTACAAGCATGAAGAAGATAGGAACGCAGAGTCTTTGCTGTCTGAACTTCATGGCTAAATGACACTGCTGCTGGAGTAGGTGGAGCAGAGGATGACATCAACAGCAGCGGCGAACGGATGCGCTCTACCAACCAAACGCGGCCACGCGAGGCAAAACAGAGTTAAGACAAGAAGGATATGAATTACAAGTTGGAGAGATTTATAAGGGTGGAAACAACGAACGGTCTATTTGCATGGGAGATAGATAGATAAATTATTTGGGAAGATGTCCTATGCATGACGATGGCATAGCATTTAATCAATAAAAATAATGGACAAGGAGACGTAGCTGACCTTTAATTAAACGACGTCATCGTGCGGGTGTTTCTTACCAACATCAAACGAGAAACAACGATGTCGGGTTGAAGCAGAGACCGGCAAGATCGGGTTTCACAAGCAACTCCTTCAATGACAGATCCGAGATAGTAGTCATGCAGATGGTGCCGATGCTTCACGCGATGATGGCCGACGGGTGGCGCTCGGCCTGCCCAAAAGAAAGCAGCTAGCGGCAAGCATGTCCCTCACGTGGACACGTTCCAGTGTGGCGACGGCTTTTGCTTTGCTCATCGGCGAGGTCTGAGCAGCGGCGATGGGGACGATAGGGATCGGCGAGGCGCGGCTCCAGCTTCTCACCGACGAGATCCAAAACGAGTGAGCGGCAGCGGCGCTGGGATAAAGATAGGGCTAAGAACGGCGGCGGACTTACATGTTGCCGAGCAGAGTATGGACGGGCTGGGCAGCGCGGCAACGACGGCGACAGCGACGGCAACAGCGACGGCGAGAGAAGGATGAGAAAAATATGATTTACTACACGAGAGATTTCCCAAACTAGGGGCTCCTCTACGGTAGTTTTTGGTGTGCTTTGCTCATGGGGTAGGTACGTATATATAGGGAGAAAACTCCTCGCCTTCACATCAACTAGCAATATGGTACTAATTGATGTTGCACCCTCTGACTTTACTAATAGGCCTAATTAAATACTAAAGCCCATTAGTAAATAAATGTATGGGCCTTTAAGATTATTGCACACGGGCTTCGGTGGAAAATGAGATATTTATTATTTTCGGAATTAATTATTTTCGTGGATAAAATGATTCTAGAAAAGTCCAGAATTATTATTTAAGCCACGAAAAATACTCCGAAAGCTCCGAAAATTCGAGGGAATTTTCTAGAGACATTATGGAACATGAGAAACCCAAATAAAGTATTTGAAGCTCATGACAAGATATTTTAGAGCATCTAAAAATTAGATTATGCTCACAGAAAAGCGTGAACTAGCTCTAGAAAAAGGCAGAACAATTCCCGAAGAGTTCACTGAGATTGGTTAACACATGAGGAACTGAAAGGAATAATTTACGTTATAAAGAAAAGATTTTAGAAAACTCCCAACGAGAACTTAAGATGAGAAACAAGGAATATTGATTGCGGAAAAAGATAAAGGTGTGCCGGAGAAGAAAGATCGACCTACTAGACATATTTTTAAAGACTTTGCTCGCTCTCAACACACAAGAGTTAACGAGCAAACATCACATCAAACAATAGCCCGTCAAATTAGTATAGAAAAATTTAAAGATTCTTATTTTTTTTGTAACTAATTGATGCTATCATAAACTAAACTTAGGAAATTTTATCTGAATATTAAAACATTTATTTTAATTAGTGTTTTCTATGCACAACCCAAAATCAGAAATTTTGGGGTGTGACAGGACCGAAAGGAGATTCTACAGGACCCACGTCACCTAGGATTTCCATCGGGTGCATCCAAAATGATTTATGAGGCTATGATATGTTTGGTGCAAACTGTGGATCAATCTTGCACCGAGACAAACACTATCTCCAAATGGACCGAAACGAGATTCTACATGACCCACATCACCTAAGTGTTCCATCGGGTGTGTCCAAAATGATTTCTGAGCTTAAGTTACATTCGGCGCAAACCGTGCACCTATCTTGAATTAAGATTAGCACTATATCCAAACGGACCGAAACGAGCTTGCATTTGAGCCTCGTCCCCTAGGAGTACCATCCGGAGCGTCCAAAATGATTTCTGAGGCTATGATACATTTGGCGCAAACCGTGCACCTATCTTGCACCGAAACTAACACTGTCTCCAAACGGACCGAAACGAGCTTCCATTTGGGCCACGTCATGCAGGAGTATCATCTGGTGCATCCAAAACAATTTCTTAGCCTAAGGTACGTATGGCACAAACCATGCACCTATCACGCACCGAAACTAACACTATCTCCAAAAGGACCGAAAGGAGATTCTACAGGACCCACGTCACCTAGGATTTCCATCGGGTGCGTCCAAAATGATTTATGAGGCTATGATATGTTTGGTGCAAACTGTGGATCTATCTTGCACCGAGACTAACACTATCTCCAAATGGACCGAAACGAGATTCTACATGACCCACGTCACCTAGGAGTTCCATCGGGTGTGTCCAAAATCATTTCTGAGCTTACGTTACATTCGGCGCAAACCGTGCACCTATCTTGAATTAAGATTAGCACTATATCCAAACGGACCAAAACGAGCTTGCATTTAAGCCTCGTCCCCTAGGAGTACCATCGGAGCGTCCAAAACGATTTCTGAGGCTATGATACATTTGGCGCAAACCGTGCACCTATCTTGCACTGAAACTAACACTGTCTCCAAACGGACTGAAACGAGCTTCCATTTGTGCCACGTCATGCAGGAGTATCATCTGGTGCATCCAAAACAATTTCTTAGCCTAAGGTACGTATGGCACAAACCATGCACCTATCACGCACCGAAACTAACACTATCTCCAAAAGGACCGAAAGGAGATTCTATAGGACCCACGTCACCTAGGATTTCCATCGGGTGCGTCCAAAATGATTTATGAGGCTATGATATGTTTGGTGCAAACTGTGGATCTATCTTGCACCGAGACTAGCACTATCTCCAAATGGACCGAAACGAGATTCTACATGACCCACGTCACCTAGGAGTTCCATCGGGTGTGTCCAAAATGATTTCTGAGCTTACGGTACGTTCGGCGCAAACCGTGCACCTATCTTGAATTAAGATTGGCACTATATCCAAACGGACCGAAACGAGCTTGCATTTGAGCCTCGTCACCTAGGAGTACCATCCGGTGCGTCCAAAATGATTTCTGAGGCTATGGTACATTTGGCGCAAACCGTGCACCTATCTTGCACCGAAACTAACAGTCTCCAAACGGACTGAAACGAGCTTCCATTTGAGCCACATCACCCAGGAGTACCATCCTATGCGTCCAAAGCGATTTCGGAGGCTATTGTACATTTGGCGCAAACCTTGCACCAATCTTTCACTAAAACTAACACTGTCTCCAAACGGACCGAAACGAGCTTCCATTTGAGCCACGTCACCAAGGAGTACCATCCTGTGCATCCAAAGCGATTTCGGAGGCTATGGTACATTTGGCGCAAACCTTGCACCTATCTTGCAACGAAACTAACACTGTCTCCAAACGGACTGAAACGAGCTTCCATTTCAGCCACGTCACCCAGGAGTACCATCCTGTGCGTCCAAAGCGATTTCGGAGGCTATTGTACATTTGGCGGAAACCTTGCACCTATCTTTCACTAAAACTAACACTGTGTCCAAACGGACCGAAACGAGCTTCCATTTGTGCCATGTCATGCTGGAGTATCATCTGGTGGATCCAAAACAAATTCTTAGCCTATGGTACGTTTGGCACAAACCATGCACCTATCACGCACCGAAACTAACACTATCTCCAAAAGGACCGAAAGGAGATTCTACAGGACCCACGTCACCTAGGATTTCCATCGGGTGCGTCCAAAATGATTTATGAGGCTATGATATGTTTGGTGCAAACTGTGGATCTATCTTGCACCGAGACTAACACTATCTCCAAAAGGACCGAAATGAGATTCTACTTGTCCCACATGACCTAGGAGTTCCATCAGGTGTGTCCAAAATGATTTCTGAGCTTACGTTACATTCGGCGCAAACCGTGCACCTATCTTGAATTAAGATTAGCACTATATCCAAACGGACCAAAACGAGCTTGCATTTGAGCCTTGTCCCCTAGGAGTACCATCCGGTGCGTCCAAAACGATTTCTAAGGCTATGGTACATTTGGCGCAAACCATGCACCTATCTTGCACTGAAACTAACACTGTCTCCAAACGGACCGAAACGAGCTTCCATTTGAGCCACGTCACCCAGGAGTACCATCCTGTGCGTCCAAAGCGATTTCGGAGGCTATGGTACATTTGGCGCAGACCTTGCACCTAACTTGCACTGAAACTAACTGTCTCCAAACAGACCGAAACGAGCTTCTATTTGTGCCACGTCACGCAGGAGTATCATCTGGTGCATCCAAAACAAATTCTTAGCCTATGGTACGTATGGCACAAACCATGCACCTATCACGCACCAAAACTAACACTATCTCCAAAAGGACCGAAAGGAGATTCTACAGGACCCACGTCACCTAGGATTTCCATCGGGTGCGTCCAAAATGATTTATGAGGCTATGATATGTTTGGTGCAAACTGTGGATCTATCTTGCACCGAGACTAACACTATCTCCAAATGGACCGAAACGAGATTCTACATGACCCACGTCACCTAGGAGTTCCATCAGGTGTGTCCAAAATGATTTCTGAGCTTATGTTACATTCGGCGCAAACCGTGCACCTATCTTGAATTAAGATTAGCACTATATCCAAACGGACCGAAACGAGCTTGCATTTGAGGCTCGTCCCCTAGGAGTACCATCCAGTGCGTCCAAAACGATTTCTGAGGCTATGGTACATTTGGCGCAAACCGTGCACCTATCTTGCACTGAAACTAACACTGTCTCCAAACGGACCGAAACGAGCTTCCATTTGTGCCACGTCGTGCAGGAGTATCATCTGGTGCATCCAAAACAATTTCTTAGCCTAAGGTACGTATGGCACAAACCATGCACCTATCACGCACCGAAACTAACACTATCTCCACAAGGACAAAATGATTCTATAGGACCCACGTCACCTATGATTTCCATCGGGTGCGTCCAAAATGATTTATGAGGCTATGATATGTTTGGTGCAAACTGTGGATCTATCTTGCACCGAGACTAACACTATCTCCTAATGGACCGAAACGAGATTCTACATGACCCACGTCACCTAGGAGTTCCATCGGGTGTATCCAAAATGATTTCTGAGCTTACGGTACGTTTGGCGCAAACCGTGCACCTATCTTGAATTAAGATTAGCACTATATCCAAACAGACCGAAACGAGCTTGCATTTGAGCCTCGTCACCTAGGAGTACCATCCGGTGCGTCCAAAATGATTTCTGAGGGTATGGTACATTTGGCGCAAACCGTGCACCTATCTTGCACCGAAACTAACACTGTCTCCAAACGGACCGAAACGAGCTTCCATTTGAGCCACGTCACCTAGGAGTACCATCCTGTGCGTCCAAAGCGATTTCGGAGGCTATTGTACATTTGGCGCAAACCTTGCACCAATCTTTCACTGAAACTAACACTGTCTCCAAACGGACTGAAACGAGCTTCCATTTGAGCCACATCACCCAGGAGTACCATCCTGTGCATCCAAAGCGATTTCGGAGGCTATGGTACATTTGGCGCAAACCTTGCACCTATCTTGCACCGAAACTAACACTGTCTCCAAACGGACTGAAATGAGCTTCCATTTGAGCCACGTCACCTAGGAGTACCATCCTGTGCGTCCAAAGCGATTTCGGAGGCTATTGTACATTTGGCGCAAACCTTGATTCTATCTTTCACTAAAACTAACACTGTGTCCAAACGGACCGAAACGAGCTTCCATTTGTGCCACGTCATGCAGGAGTATCATCTGGTGCATCCAAAACAAATTCTTAGCCTATGGTACGTATGGCACAAACCATGCACCTATCACGCACCGAAACTAAGACTATCTCCAAAAGGACCAAAAGGAGATTCTACAGGACCCACGTCACCTAGGATTTCCATCAGGTGCGTCCAAAATGATTTATGAGGCTACGATATGTTTGGTGCAAACTGTGGATCTATCTTGCACCTAGACTAACACTATCTCCAAAAGGACCGAAATGAGATTCTACTTGTCCCACATGACCTAGGAGTTCCATCAGGTGTGTCCAAAATGATTTCTGAGCTTACGTTACATTCGGCGCAAACCGTGCACCTATCTTGAATTAAGATTAGCACTATATCCAAACGGACCAAAACGAGCTTGCATTTGAGCCTCGTCCCCTAGGAGTACCATCCGGTGCGTCCAAAACGATTTCTAAGGCTATGGTACATTTGGCGCAAACCGTGCACCTATCTTGCACTGAAACTAACACTGTCTCCAAACGGACCGAAACGAGCTTCCATTTGAGCCACGTCACCCAGGAGTACCATCCTATGCGTCCAAAGCGATTTCAGAGGCTATGGTACATTTGGCGTGCACCTTGCACCTAACTTGCACTGAAACTAACTGTCTCCAAATAGACCGAAACGAGCTTCTATTTGTGCCACGTCACGCAGGAGTATCATCTGGAGCATCCAAAACAAATTCTTAGCCTATGGTACGTATGGCACAAACCATGCACCTATCACGCACCAAAACTAACACTATCTCCAAAAGGACCGAAAGGAGATTCTACAGGACCCACGTCACCTAGGATTTCCATCGGGTGCGTCCAAAATGATTTATGAGGCTATGATATGTTTGGTGCAAACTGTGGATCTATCTTGCACCGAGACTAACACTATCTCCAAATGGACTGAAACGAGATTCTACATGACCCACGTCACCTTCGGGTGTGTCCAAAATGATTTCTGAGCTTACGTTACATTCAATTAAGATTAGCACTATATCCAAACGGACCGAAACGAGCTTGGATTTGAGCCTCGTCCCCTAGGAGTACCATCCAGTGCGTCCAAAACGATTTCTGAGGCTATTGTACATTTGGCGCAAACCGTGCACCTATCTTGCACCGAAACTAACACTGTCTCTAAACGGACCGAAACGAGCTTCCATTTGTGCCACGTCATGCAGGAGTATCATCTAGTGCATCCAAAACAATTTCTTAGCCTAAGGTACGTATGGCACAAACCATGCACCTATCACGCACCGAAACTAACACTATCTCCAAAAGGACCGAAAGGAGATTCTAAAGGACCCACGTCACGTAGGATTTCCATCAGGTGCGTCCAAAATGATTTATGAGGCTATGATATGTTTGGTGCAAACTGTGGATCTGTCTTGCACCGAGACTAACACTATCTCCAAATGGACCGAAATGAGATTCTACATGACCCACGTCACCTAGGAGTTCCATCGGGTGTGTCCAAAATGATTTCTGAGCTTACGTTACGTTCGGCGCAAACCGTGCACCTATCTTGAATTAAGATTAGCACTATATCCAAACGGACCGAAACAAGCTTGCATTTGAGCCTCGTCCCCTAGGAGTACCATCCGGTGCGTCCAAAACGATTTCTAAGGCTATGGTACATTTGGCGCAAACCGTACACCTATCTTGCACCGAAACTAACACTGTCTCCAAATGGACCGAAACAAGGTTCCATTTGAGCCACGTCACCCAGGAGTACCATCCTGTGCGTCCAAAGCGATTTTGGAGGCTATGGTACATTTGGCGCGCACCATGCACCTAACTTGCACTGAAACTAACTGTCTCCAAACAGACCGAAACAAGCTTCTATTTGTGCCACGTCACGCAGGAGTATCATCTGGTGCATCCAAAACAAATTCTTAGCCTATGGTACGTATGGCACAAACCATGCACCTATCACGCACCAAAACTAACACTATCTCCAAAAGGACCGAAAGGAGATTCTATAGGACCCACGTCACCTAGGATTTCCATCGGGTGCGTCCAAAATGATTTATGAGGCTATGATATGTTTGGTGCAAACTGTGGATCTATCTTGCACCGAGACTAACACTATCTCCAAATGGACCGAAACGAAATTCTACATGACCCACATCACCTAGGAGTTCCATCGGATGTGTCTAAAATGATTTCTGAGCATACATTACATTCGGCGCAAACTGTGCACCTATCTTGAATTAAGATTAGCACTATATCCAAACGGTCCGAAACGAGCTTGCATTTGAGCCTCGTCCTCTAGGAGTACCATCCGGTGCGTCCAAAACGATTTCTGAGGCTATGGTACATTTGGGGCAAACCGTGCACCTATCTTGCACCGAAACTAACACTATCTCCAAACGGACCGAAACGAGCTTCCATTTGTGCCACGTCATGCAGGAGTATCATCTGGTGCATCCAAAACAATTTCTTAGCCTAAGGTACGTATGGCACAAACCATGCACCTATCACGCACCGAAACTAACACTATCTCCAAAAGGACCGAAAGGAGATTCTATAGGACCCACGTCACCTAGGATTTCCATCGGGTGCGTCCAAAATGATTTATGAGGCTATGATATGTTTGGTGCAAACTGTGGATCTATCTTGCACCGAGACTGACACTATCTCCTAATGGACCGAAACGAGATTCTACATGACCCACGTCACCTAGGAGTTCCATCGGGTGTATCCAAAATGATTTCTGAGCTTACGGTACGTTCGGCGCAAACCGTGCACCTATCTTGAATTAAGATTAGCACTATATCCAAACGGACCGAAACGAGCTTGCATTTGAGCCTCGTCACCTAGGAGTACCATCCGGTGCGTCCAAAATGATTTCTGAGGCTATGGTACATTTGGCGCAAACCGTGCACCTATCTTGCACCGAAACTAACACTGTCCCCAAACGGACCGAAACGAGCTTCCATTTGAGCCACGTCACCTAGGAGTACCATCCTGTGCGTCCAAAGTGATTTCGGAGGCTATTGTACATTTGGCACAAACCTTGCACCAATCTTTCACTGAAACTAACATTGTCTCCAAACGGACCGAAACGAGCTTCCATTTGAGCCACATCACCCAGGAGTACCATCCTGTGCATCCAAAGCGATTTCGGAGGCTATGGTACATTTGGCGCAAACCTTGCACCTATCTTGCACTGAAACTAACACTGTCTCCAAACAGACCGAAACAAGCTTGCATTTGAGCCCCGTCACCTAGGAGGACCATCCGGTGCGTCCAAAACGATTTCTGAGGCTATGGTACATTTGGCGCAAACCGTGCACCTATCTTGCACCGAAACTAACACTGTCTCCAAACGGACCGAAACGAGCTTCCATTTGTGCCACGTCACGCAGGAGTATCATCTGGTGCATCCAAAACAATTTCTTAGCCTAAGGTACGTATGGCACAAACCATGCACCTATAACGCACCGAAACTAACACTATCTCCAAAAGGACCGAAAGGAGATTCTACAGGACCCACGTCACCTAGGATTTCCATCGCGTGCGTCCAAAATGATTTATGAGGCTATGATATGTTTGGTGCAAACTGTGGATCTATCTTGCACCGAGACTAACACTATCTCCAAATGGAACGAAACGAGATTCTACAAGACCCACATCACCTAGGCGTTCCATCGGGTGCGTCCAAAATGATTTATGAGGCTGTGATACGTTTGGTGCAAACTGTGGATCTATCTTGCACCGAGACTAACACTATCTCCTAATGGACCGAAACGAGATTCTACATGACCCACGTCACCTAGGAGTTCCATCGGGTGTATCCAAAATGATTTCTGAGCTTACGGTACGTTTGGCGCAAACCGTGCACCTATCTTGAATTAAGATTAGCACTATATCCAAATGGACCGAAACGAGCTTGCATTTGAGCCTCGTCACCTAGGAGTACCATCCGGTGCGTCCAAAACGATTTCTGAGGCTATGGTACATTTGGCGCAAACCGTGCACCTATCTTGCACCGAAACTAACACTGTCTCCAAACGGACCGAAACGAGCTTCCATTTGAGCCACGTCACCTAGAGTACCATCCTGTGCGTCCAAAGCGATTTCAGAGGCTATTGTACATTTGGCGCAAACCTTGCACCAATCTTTCACTGAAACTAACACTGTCTCCAAACGGACTGAAACGAGCTTCCATTTGAGCCACGTCACCCAGGAGTACCATCCTGTGCGTCCAAAGCGATTTCAGAGGCTATTGTACATTTGGCGCAAACCTTGATTCTATCTTTCATTGCAACTAACATTGTGTCCAAACGGACCGAAACAAGCTTCCATTTGTGCCACGTCATGCAGGAGTATCATCTGGTGCATCCAAAACAAATTCTTAGCCTATGGTACGTATGGCACAAACCATGCACCTATCACGCACCGAAACTAATACTATCTCCAAAAGGACCGAAAGGAGATTCTACAGGACCCACGTCACATAGGATTTCCATCGGGTGCGTCCAAAATGATTTATGAGGCTATGATATGTTTGGTGCAAACTGTGGATCTATCTTGCACAGAGACTAACACTATCTCCAAATGGACCGAAACGAGATTCTACATGACCCACATGACCTAGGAGTTCCATCGGGTGTGTCCAAAATGATTTCTGAGCTTACGTTACATTCGGCGCAAACCGTGCACCTATCTTGAATTAAGATTAGCACTATATCCAAACGGACCGAAACGAGCTTGCATTTGAGCCTCGTCCCCTAGGAGTACCATCCGGTGCGTCCAAAACGATTTCTAAGGCTATGGTACATTTGGCGCAAACCGTGCACCTATCTTGCACCGAAACTAACACTGTCTACAAATGGACCGAAACGAGCTTCCATTTGAGCCACGTCACCCAGGAGTACCAACCTGTGCGTCCAAAGCGATTTCGGAGGCTATGGTACATTTGGCGCGCACCTTGCACCTAACTTGCACTGAAACTAACTGTCTCCAAACAGACCGAAACGAGGTTCTATTTGTGCCACGTCACGCAGGAGTATCATCTGGTGCATCCAAAACAAATTCTTAGCCTATGGTACGTATGGCACAAACCATGCAGCTATCACGCACCGAAACTAACACTATCTCCAAAAGGACCGAAAGGAGATTCTACAGGACCCACGTCACCTAGGATTTCCATCGGGTGCGTCCAAAATGATTTATGAGGCTATGATATGTTTGGTGCAAACTGTGGATCTTTCTTGCACCGAGACAAACACTATCTCCAAATGGACCGAAACGAGATTCTACATGACCCACGTCACCTAGGAGTTCCATCGGGTGTGTCCAAAATGATTTCTGAGCTTACGTTACGTTTGGCGCAAACCGTGCACCTATGTTGAATTAAGATTAGCACTATATCCAAACAGACCGAAACGAGCTTGCATTTGAGCCTCGTCCCCTAGGAGTACCATCCGGTGAGTCCAAAACGATTTCTAAGGCTATGGTACATTTGGCGCAAACCGTGCACCTATCTTGCACCGAAACTAACACTGTCTCCAAATGGACCGAAACGAGCTTCCGTTTGAGCCATGTCACCCAGGAGTACCATCCTGTGCGTCCAAAGTGATTTCGGAGGCTATGGTACATTTGGCGCGCACCTTGCACCTAACTTGCACTGAAACTAACTGTCTCCAAACAGACCGAAACGAGCATCTATTTGTGCCACGTCACGCAGGAGTATCATCTGGTGCATCCAAAACAAATTCTTAGCCTATGGTACGTATGGCACAAACCATGCACCTATCACGCACCGAAACTAACACTATCTCCAAAAGGACCGAAAGGAGATTCTACAGGACCCACGTCACCTAGGATTTCCATCGGGTGCGTCCAAAATGATTTATGAGGTTATGATATGTTTGGTGCAAACTGTGGATCTATCTTGCACCGAGACTAACACTATCTCCTAATGGACCGAAACGGATTCTACATGACCCACGTCACCTAGGAGTTCCATCGGTTGTATCTAAAATGATTTCTGAGCTTACGGTACGTTCGGGGCAAACCGTGCACCTATCTTGAATTAAGATTAGCACTATATCCAAATGGACCGAAACGAGCTTGCATTTGAGCCTCATCACCTAGGAGTACCATCCGGTGCGTCCAAAACGATTTCTGAGGCTATGGTACATTTGGCGCAAACCGTGCACCTATCTTGCACCGAAACTAACACTGTCTCCAAACGGACCGAAACGAGCTTCCATTTGAGCCACGTCACCTAGGAGTAGCATCCTGTGCGTCCAAAGCGATTTCTTAGGCTATTGTACATTTGGCGCAAACCTTGCACCAATCTTTCACTGAAACTAACACTGTCTCCAAACGGACCGAAACGAGCTTCCATTTGAGCCACATCACCCAGGAGTACCATCCTGTGCATCCAAAGCGATTTCGGAGGCTATGGTACATTTGGCGCAAACCTTGCACCTATCTTGCACCGAAACTAACACTGTCTCCAAACGGACTGAAACGAGCTTCCATTTGAGCCACGTCACCCAGGAGTACCATCCTGTGCGTCCAAAGCGATTTCAGAGGCTATTGTACATTTGGCGCAAACCTTGATTCTATCTTTCACTGAAACTAACACTGTGTCCAAACAGATCGAAACAAGCTTCCATTTGTGCCATGTCATGCAGGAGTATCATCTGGTGCATCCAAAACAAATTCTTAGCCTATGGTACGTATGGCACAAACCATGCACCTATCACGCACGGAAACTAACACTATCTCCAAAAGGACCGAAAGGAGATTCTACAGGACCCACGTCACATAGGATTTCCATCGGGTGCGTCCAAAATGATTTATGAGGCTATGATATGTTTGGTGCAAACTGTGGATCTATCTTGCACAGAGATTAACACTATCTCCAAATGGACCGAAACGAGATTCTACATGACCCACATGATCTAGGAGTTCCATCGGGTGTGTCCAAAATGATTTCTGAGCTTACGTTACATTCGGCGCAAACCGTGCACCTATCTTGAATTAAGATTAGCACTATATCCAAACGGACCGAAACGAGCTTGCATTTGAGCCTCGTCCCCTAGGAGTACCATCGGGTGCGTCTAAAATGATTTACGAGGCTATGTTACATTTGGCGCAAACCGTGCACCTATCTTGCACCGAGACTAACACTGTCTCCAAACGGACCGAAACGAGCTTCCATTTGAGCCACGTCACCCAGGAGTACCATCCTATGCGTCCAAAGCGATTTTCAGAGGCTATGGTACATTTGGCGCGCACCTTGCACCTAACTTGCACTGAAACTAACTGTCTCCAAACAGACCGAAACGAGCATCTATTTGTGCCACGTCACGCAGGAGTATCATCTGGTGCATCCAAAACAAATTCTTAGCCTATGGTACGTATGGCACAAACCATGCACCTATCACGCACCGAAACTAACACTATCTCCAAAAGGACCGAAAGGAGATTCTACAGGACCCACATCACCTAGGATTTCCATCGGGTGCGTCCAAAATGATTTATGAGGCTATGATATGTTTGGTGCAAACTGTGGATCTATCTTGCACCGAGACTAACACTATCTCCTAATGGACCGAAACAGATTCTACATGACCCACGTCACCTAGGAGTTCCATTGGTTGTATCCAAAATGATTTCTGAGCTTACGTTACGTTCGGTGCAAACCGTGCACCTATCTTGAATTAAGATTAGCACTATATCCAAATGGACCGAAACGAGCTTGCATTTGAGCCTCGTCACCTAGGAGTACCATCCGGTGCGTCCAAAACGATTTCTGAGGCTATGGTACATTTGGCGCAAACCGTGCACCTATCTTGCACCGAAACTAACACTGTCTCCAAACGGACCGAAACGAGCTTCCATTTGAGCCACGTCACCTAGGAGTACCATCCTGTGCGTCCAAAGCGATTTCGGAGGCTATTGTACATTTGGCGCAAACCTTGCACCAATCTTTCACTAAAACTAACACTGTCTCCAAACGGACCGAAACGAGCTTCCATTTGAGCCACATCACCCAGGAGTACCATCCTGTGCATCCAAAGCGATTTCGGAGGCTATGGTACATTTGGTGCAAACCTTGCACCTATCTTGCACCGAAACTAACACTGTCTCCAAACGGACTGAAACGAGCTTCCATTTGAGCCACGTCACCCAGGAGTACCATCCTGTGCGTCCAAAGCGATTTCAGAGGCTATTGTACATTTGGCGCAAATCTTGATTCTATCTTTCACTGAAACTAACACTGTGCCCAAACGGACCGAAACAAGCTTCCATTTGTGCCACGTCATGCAGGAGTATCATCTGGTGCATCCAAAACAAATTCTTAGCCTATGGTACGTATGGCACAAACCATGCACCTATCACGCACCGAAACTAACACTATCTCCAAAAGGACCGAAAGGAGATTCTACAGGACCCACGTCACATAGGATTTCCATCGGGTGCGTCCAAAATGATTTATGAGGCTATGATATGTTTGGTGCAAACTGTGGATCTATCTTGCACAGAGACTAACACTATCTCCAAATGGACCGAAACGAGATTCTACATGACCCACATGAATTAAGATTAGCACTATACCCAAACGGACCGAAACGAGCTTGCATTTGAGCCTCGTCCCCTAGGTGTACCATCCGGTGCGTCCAAAACGATTTCTAAGGCTATGGTACATTTGGCGCAAACCGTGCACCTATCTTGCACCGAAACTAACATTGTCTCCAAACGGACCGAAACGAGCTTCCATTTGAGCCACGTCACCCAGGAGTACCATCCTGTGCGTCCAAAGCGATTTCGGAGGCTATGGTACATTTGGCGCGCACCTTGCACCTAACTTGCACTGAAACTAACTGTCTCCAAACAGACCGAAACGAGCTTCTATTTGTGCCACGTCACGCAGGAGTATCATCTGGTGCATTCAAAACAAATTCTTAGCCTATGGTACGTATGGCACAAACCATGCACCTATCACGCACCAAAACTAACACTATCTCCAAAAGGACCGAAAGGAGATTCTACAGGACCCACGTCACCTAGGATTTCCATCAGGTGCGTCCAAAATGATTTATGAGGCTATGATATGTTTGGTGCAAACTGTGGATCTATCTTGCACCGAGACAAACACTATCTCCAAATGGACCGAAACGAGATTCTACATGACCCACATCACCTAGGAGTTCCATCGGGTGTGTCCAAAATGATTTCTGAGCTTACGTTACATTCGGCGCAAACCGTGCACCTATCTTGAATTAAGATTAGCACTATATCCAAACGGACCGAAACGAGCTTGCATTTGAGCCTCGTCCCCTAGGAGTACCATCGGGAGCGTCCAAAACGATTTCTGAGGCTATGATACATTTGGCGCAAACCGTGCACCTATCTTGCACCGAAACTAACACTGTCTCCAAACGGACCGAAACGAGCTTCCATTTGTGCCACGTCATGCAGGAGTATCATTTGGTGCATCCAAAACAATTTCTTAGCCTATGGTACGTATGGCACAAACCATGCACCTATCACGCACCGAAACTAACACTATCTCCAAAAGGACCGAAAGGAGATTCTACAGGACCCACGTCACATAGGATTTCCATCGGGTGCGTCCAAAATGTTTTATGAGGCTATGATATGTTTGGTGCAAACTGTGGATCTATCTTGCACCGAGACAAACACTATCTCCAAATGGACGGAAACGAGATTCTACATGACCCACGTCACCTAGGAGTTCCATCGGGTGTGTCCAAAATGATTTCTGAGCTTACGTTACGTTCGGCGCAAACCGTGCACCTATGTTGAATTAAGATTAGCACTATATCCAAACGGACCGAAACGAGCTTGCATTTGAGCCTCGTCCCCTAGGAGTACCATCCGGTGCGTCCAAAACGATTTCTAAGGCTATGGTACATTTGGCGCAAACCGTGCACCTATCTTGCACCGAAACTAACACTGTCTCCAAATGGACCGAAACGAGCTTCCGTTTGAGCCATGTCACCCAGGAGTACCATCCGGTGCGTCCAAAACGATTTCTGAGGCTATGGTACATTTGGCGCAAACCGTGCACCTATCTTGCACCGAAACTAACACTGTCTCCAAACGGACCGAAACGAGCTTCCATTTGAGCCACATCACCTAGGAGTACCATCTTGTGCGTCCAAAGCGATTTCGGAGGCTATTGTACATTTGGCGCAAACCTTGCACCAATCTTTCACTGAAACTAACACTGTCTCCAAACGGACCGAAACGAGCTTCCATTTGAGCCACATCACCCAGGAGTACCATCCTGTGCATCCAAAGCGATTTCGGAGGCTATGGTACATTTGGCGCAAACCTTGCACCTATCTTGCACCGAAACTAACACTGTCTCCAAACGGACCGAAACGAGCTTGCATTTGAGTCTCGTCCCCTAGGAGTACCATCCGGAGCGTCCAAAACGATTTCAGAGGCTATGATACATTTGGCGCAAACCGTGCACCTATCTTGCACCGAAACTAACACTGTCTCCAAACGGACCGAAACGAGCTTACATTTGTGCCACGTCATGCAGGAGTATCATCTGGTGCATCCAAAACAATTTCTTAGCCTATGGTACGTATGGCACAAACCATGCACCTATCACGCACCGAAACTAACACTATCTCCAAAAGGACCGAAAGGAGATTCTACAGGACCCACGTCACATAGGATTTCCATCGGGTGCGTCCAAAATGATTTATGAGGCTATGATATGTTTGGTGCAAACTGTGGATCTATCTTGCACCGAGACAAACACTATCTCCAAATGGACCGAAACGAGATTCTACATGACCCACGTCACCTAGATGTTCCATCTGGTGTGTCCAAAATGATTTCTGAGCTTACGTTACGTTCGGTGCAAACTGTGCACCTATCTTGAATTAAGATTAGCACTATATCCAAACGGACCGAAACGAGCTTGCATTTGAGCCTCGTCCCCTAGGAGTACCATCCGGTGCGTCCAAAACGATTTCTAAGGCTATGGTACATTTGGCGCAAACCGTGCACCTATCTTGCACCGAAACTAACATTGTCTCCAAACGGACCGAAACGAGCTTCCGTTTGAGCCACGTCACCCAGGAGTACCATCCTGTGCGTCCAAAGCGATTTCGGAGGCTATGGTACATTTGGCGCGCACCTTGCACCTAACTTGCACTGAAACTAACTGTCTCCAAACAGACCGAAACGAGCTTCTATTTGTGCCACGTCACGCAGGAGTATCATCTGGTGCATCCAAAACAAATTCTTAGCCTATGGTACATATGGCACAAACCATGCACCTATCACGCACCGAAACTAACACTATCTCCAAAAGGACCGAAAGGAGATTCTACAGGACCCACGTCACCTAGGATTTCCATCGGGTGCGTCCAAAATGATTTATGAGGCTATGATATGTTTGGTGCAAACTGTGGATCTATCTTACACCGAGACTAACACTATCTCCTAATGGACCGAAACGGATTCTACATGACCCACGTCACCTAGGAGTTCCATCGGGTGTGTCCAAAATGATTTCTGAGCTTACGTTACATTCGGCGCAAACCGTGCACCTATCTTGAATTAAGATTAGCACTATATCCAAACGGACCGAAACGAGCTTGCATTTGAGCCTCGTCCCCTAGGAGTACCATCCGGAGCGTCCAAAACGATTTCTGAGGCTATGATACATTTGGCGCAAACCGTGCACCTATCTTGCACCGAAACTAACACTGTCTCCAAACGGACCGAAACGAGCTTCCATTTGAGCCACGTCACCCAGGAGTACCATCCTGTGCGTGCAAAGCGATTTCGGAGGCTATGGTACATTTGGCGCAAACCTTGCACCTATCACGCACCAAAACTAACACTACCTCCAAAAGGACCAAAAGGAGATTCTACAGGACCCACGTCACCTAGGATTTCCATCAGGTGCGTCCAAAATGATTTATGAGGCTATGATATGTTTGGTGCAAACTGTGGATCTATCTTGCACCGAGACAAACACTATCTCCAAATGGACCAAAACGAGATTCTACATGACCCACATCACCTAGGAGTTCCATCGAGTGTGTCCAAAATGATGTCTGAGCTTACGTTACATTCGGCGCAAACCGTGCACCTATCTTGATTTAAGATTAGCACTATATCCAAACGGACCGAAATGAGCTTGCATTTGAGCCTCGTCCCCTAGGAGTACCATCCAGAGCGTCCAAAACGATTTCTGAGGCTATGATACATTTGGCGCAAACCGTGCACCTATCTTGCACCGAAACTAACACTGTCTCCAAACAGACCGAAACGAGCTTCCATTTGTGCCACGTCATGCAGGAGTATCATCTGGTGCATCCAAAACAATTTCTTAGCCTAAGGTACGTATGGCACGAACCATGCACCTATCACGCACCGAAACTAACACTATCTCCAAAAGGACCGAAAGGAGATTCTACAGGACCCACGTCACCTAGGATTTCCATCGGGTGCGTCCAAAATGATTTATGAGGCTATGTTATGTTTGGTGCAAACTGTGGATCTATCTTGCACCGAGACTAACACGATCTCCTAACGGACCGAAACGAGATTGTACATGACCCACGTCACATAGGAGTTCCATCGGGTGTGTCCAAAATGATTTCTGAGCTTACGTTACGTTCGGCGCAAACCGTGCACCTATGTTGAATTAAGATTAGCACTATATCCAAATGGACCGAAACGAGCTTGCATTTGAGCCTCGTCCCCTAGGACTACCATCCGGTGCGTCCAAAACGATTTCTAAGGCTATGGTACATTTGGCGCAAACCGTGCACCTATCTTGCACCGAAACTAACACTGTCTCCAAATGGACCGAAACAAGCTTCCATTTGGGCCACGTCACCCAGGAGTACCATCCTGTGCGTCCAAAGCGATTTCGTAGGCTATGGTACATTTGGCGCGCACCTTGCACCTAACTTGCACTGAAACTAACTGTCTCCAAACAGACCGAAACGAGCTTCTATTTGTGCCACGTCACGCAAGAGTATCATCCGGTGCATCCAAAACAAATTCTTAGCCTATGGTACGTATGGCACAAACCATGCACCTATCACGCACCAAAACTAACACTATCTCCAAAAGGACCGAAAGGAGATTCTATAGGACCCACGTCACCTAGGATTTCCATCGGGTGCATCCAAAATGATTTATGAGGCTATGATATGTTTGGTGCAAACTGTGGATCTATCTTGCACCGAGACTAACACTATCTCCAAATGGACTGAAACAAGATTCTACATGACCCACATCACCTAGGAGTTCCATCGGGTGTGTCCAAAATGATTTCTGAGCTTACGTTACATTCGGCGCAAACCGTGCACCTATCTTGAATTAAGATTAGCACTATATCCAAACGGACCGAAACGAGCTTGCATTTGAGCCTCGTCCCCTAGGAGTACCATCCGGTGCGTCCAAAACGATTTCTGAGGCTATGGTACATTTGGCGCAAACCGTGCATCTATCTTGCACCGAAACTAACACTGTCTCCAAACGGACCAAAACGAGCTTTCATTTGTGCCACGTCATGCAGGAGTATCATCTGGTGCATCCAAAACAATTTCTTAGCCTAAGGTACGTATGGCACAAACCATGCACCTATCACGCACCGAAACTAACACTATCTCCAAAAGGACCGAAAGGGGATTCTACAGGACCCACGTCACCTAGGATTTCCATCGGGTGTGTCCAAAATGATTTATGAGGCTATGATATATTTGGTGCAAACTGTGGATCTATCTTGCACCGAGACTAACACTATCTCCTAATGGACCGAAACGAGATTCTACATGACCCACGTCACCTAGGAGTTCCATCGGGTGTATCCAAAATGATTTCTGAGCTTACGGTATGTTCGGCGCAAACCGTGCACCTATCTTGAATTAAGATTAGCACTATATCCAAACGGACCGAAACGAGCTTGCATTTGAGCCTCGTCACCTAGGAGTACCATCCGGTGCGTCCAAAACGATTTCTGAGGCTATGGTACATTTGGCGCAAACCGTGCACCTATCTTGCACCGAAACTAACACTGTCTCCAAACGGACCGAAACGAGCTTCCATTTGAGCCACGTCACCTAGGAGTACCATCCTGTGCGTCCAAAGCGATTTCGGAGGCTATTGTACATTTGGCGCAAACCTTGCACCAATCTTTCACTGAAACTAACACTGTCTACAAACAGACCGAAACGAGCTTCCATTTAAGCCACATCACCCAAGAGTACCATCCTGTGCATCCAAAGCGATTTCAGAGGCCATGGTACATTTGGCGCAAACCTTGCACCTATCTTGCACTGAAACTAACACTGTCTCCAAACAGACTGAAACGAGCTTCCATTTGAGCCACGTCACCCAGGAGTACCATCCTGTGCGTCCAAAGCGATTTCGGAGGCTATTGTACATTTGGTGCAAACCTTGCATCTATCTTTCGCTGAAACTAACACTGTGTCCAAACGGACCGAAACGAGCTTCCTTTTGTGCCACGTCATGCAGGAGTATCATCTGGTGCATCCAAAACAAATTCTTAGCCTATGGTACGTATGGCACAAACCATGCACCTATCACGCACCGAAACTAACACTATCTCCAAAAGGACCGAAAGGAGATTCTACAGGACCCACGTCACCTAGGATTTCCATCGGGTGCATCCAAAATGATTTATGAGGCAATGATATGTTTGGTGCAAACTGTGGATCTATCTTGCACGGAGACTAACACTATCTCCAAATGGACCGAAACGAGATTCTACATGACCCACATGACCTAGGAGTTCCATCGGGTGTGTCCAAAATGATTTCTGAGCTTACGTTACATTCGGCGCAAACCGTGCACCTATCTTGAATTAAGATTAGCACTATATCCAAACGGACCGAAACGAGCTTGCATTTGAGCCTCGTCCCCTAGGAGTACCATCCGGTGCGTCCAAAACGATTTCTAAGGCTATGGTACATTTGGCGCAAACCGTGCACCTATCTTGCACCGAAACTAACACTGTCTCCAAACGGACCGAAACGAGCTTCCATTTGAGCCACGTCTCCCAGGAGTACCATCCTGTGCGTCCAAAGCGATTTCGGAGGCCATGGTACATTTGGCGCGCACCTTGCACCTAACTTGCACTTAAACTAACTGTCTCCAAACAGACCGAAACGAGCTTCTATTTGTGCCACGTCACGCAGGAGTATCATCTGGTGCATCCAAAACAAATTCTTAGCCTATGGTACGTATAGCACAAACCATGCACCTATCACGCACCAAAACTAACACTATCTCCAAAAGGACCGAAAGGAGATTCTACAGGACCCACGTCACCTAGGATTTCCATCGGGTGCGTCCAAAATGATTTATGAGGCTATGATATGTTTGGTGCATACTGTGGATCTATCTTGCACCGAGACTAACACTATCTCCAAATGGACCGAAACGAGATTCTACATGACCCACATCACCTAGGAGTTCCATCGGGTGTGTCCAAAATGATTTCTGAGCTTATGTTACATTCGGCGCAAACCGTGCACCTATCTTGAATTAAGATTAGCACTATATCCAAACGGACCGAAACGAGCTTGCATTTGAGCCTCGTCCCCTAGGAGTACCATCCGGAGCGTCCAAAACGATTTCTGAGGCTATGATACATTTGGCGCAAACCGTGCACCTATCTTGCACCGAAACTAACACTGTCTCCAAACGGACCGAAACGAGCTTCCATTTGTGCCACGTCATGCAGGAGTATCATCTGGTGCATCCAAAACAATTTCTTAGCCTATGGTACGTATGGCACAAACCATGCACCTATCACGCACCGAAACTAACACTATCTCCAAAAGGACCGAAAGGAGATTCTACAGGACCCACGTCACATAGGATTTCCATCGGGTGCGTCCAAAATGATTTATGTGGCTATGATATGTTTGGTGCAAACTGTGGATCTATCTTGCACAGAGACTAACACTATCTCCAAATGGACCGAAACGAGATTCTACATGACCCACATGACCTTGGAGTTCCATCGGGTGTGTCCAAAATGATTTCTAAGCTTACGTTACATTCGGCGCAAACTGTGCACCTATCTTGAATTAATATTAGCACTATATCCAAACAGACCGAAACGTGCTTGCATTTGAGCCTCGTCCCCTAGGAGTACCATCCGGTGCATCCAAAACGATTTCTAAGGCTATGGTACATTTGGCGCAAACCGTGCACCTATCTTGCACCGAAACTAACACTGTCTCCAAACGGACCGAAACGAGCTTCCATTTGAGCCACGTCACCCAGGAGTACCATCCTGTGCGTCCAAAGCGATTTCGGAGGCTATGGTACATTTGGCGCGCACCTTGCACCTAACTTGCACTGAAACTAACTGTCTCCAAACAGACCGAAACGGGCTTCTATTTGTGCCACGTCACGCAGGAGTATCATCTGGTGCATCCAAAACAAATTCTTAGCCTATGGTACGTATGGCACAAACCAAGCACCTATCACGCACCAAAACTAACACTACCTCCAAAAGGACCGAAAGGAGATTCTACAGGACCCACGTCACCTAGGATTTCCATCAGGTGCGTCCAAAATGATTTATGAGGCTATGATATGTTTGGTGCAAACTGTGGATCTATCTTGCACCGAGACAAACACTATCTCCAAATGGACCGAAACGAGATTCTACATGACCCACATCACCTAGGAGTTCCATCGGGTGTGTCCAAAATGATGTCTGAGCTTACGTTACATTCGGCGCAAACCGTGCACCTATCTTGAATTAAGATTAGCACTATATCCAAACGGACCGAAATGAGCTTGCATTTGAGCCTCGTCCCCTAGGAGTACCATCCGGAGCGTCCAAAACGATTTCTGAGGCTATGATACATTTTGGCGCAAACCGTGCACCTATCTTGCACCGAAACTAACACTGTCTCCAAACAGACCGAAACGAGCTTCCATTTGTGCCACGTCATGCAGGAGTATCATCTGGTGCATCCAAAACAATTTCTTAGCCTAAGGTACGTATGGCCCAAACCATGCACCTATCACGCACCGAAACTAACACTATCTCCAAAAGGACCGAAAGGAGATTCTACAGGACCCACGTCACCTAGGATTTCCATCGGGTGCGTCCAAAATGATTTATGAGGCTATGTTATGTTTGGTGCAAACTGTGGATCTATCTTGCACCGAGACTAACACGATCTCCTAATGGACCGAAACGAGATTGTACATGACCCACGTCACATAGGAGTTCCATCGGGTGTGTCCAAAATGATTTCTGAGCTTACGTTACGTTCGGCGCAAACCGTGCACCTATGTTGAATTAAGATTAGCACTATATCCAAACGGACCGAAACGAGCTTGCATTTGAGCCTCGTCCCCTAGGACTACCATCCGGTGCGTCCAAAACGATTTCTAAGGCTATGGTACATTTGGCGCAAACCGTGCACCTATCTTGCACCGAAACTAACACTGTCTCCAAATGGACCGAAACAAGCTTCCATTTGGGCCACGTCACCCAGGAGTACCATCCTGTGCGTCCAAAGCGATTTCGTAGGCTATGGTACATTTGGCGCGCACCTTGCACCTAACTTGCACTGAAACTAACTGTCTCCAAACAGACCGAAACGAGCTTCTATTTGTGCCACGTCACGCAAGTGTATCATCCGGTGCATCCAAAACAAATTCTTAGCCTATGGTACGTATGGCACAAACCATGCACCTATCACGCACCAAAACTAACACTATCTCCAAAAGGACCGAAAGGAGATTCTATAGGACCCACGTCACCTAGGATATGTTTGGTGCAAACTGTGGATCTATCTTGCACCGAGACTAACACTATCTCCAAATGGACTGAAACAAGATTCTACATGACCCACATCACCTAGGAGTTCCATCGGGTGTGTCCAAAATGATTTCTGAGCTTACGTTACATTCGGCGCAAACCGTGCACCTATCTTGAATTAAGATTAGCACTATATCCAAACGGACCGAAACGAGCTTGCATTTGAGCCTCGTCCCCTAGGAGTACCATCCGGTGCGTCCAAAACGATTTCTGAGGCTATGGTACATTTGGCGCAAACCGTGCATCTATCTTGCACCGAAACTAACACTGTCTCCAAACGGACCGAAACGAGCTTCCATTTGTGCCACGTCATGCAGGAGTATCATCTGGTGCATCCAAAACAATTTCTTAGCCTAAGGTACGTATGGCACAAACCATGCACCTATCACGCACCGAAACTAACACTATCTCCAAAAGGGCCGAAAGGAGATTCTACAGGACCCACGTCACCTAGGATTTCCATCGGGTGTGTCCAAAATGATTTATGTGGCTATGATATATTTGGTGCAAACTGTGGATCTATCTTGCACCGAGACTAACACTATCTCCTAATGGACCGAAACGAGATTCTACATGACCCACGTCACCTAGGAGTTCCATCGGGTGTATCCAAAATGATTTCTGAGCTTACGGTATGTTCGGCGCAAACCGTGCACCTATCTTGAATTAAGATTAGCACTATATCCAAATGGACCGAAACGAGCTTGCATTTGAGCCTCGTCACCTAGGAGTACCATCCGGTGCGTCCAAAACGATTTCTGAGGCTATGGTACATTTGGCGCAAACCGTGCACCTATCTTGCACCGAAACTAACACTGTCTCCAAACGGACCGAAACGAGCTTCCATTTGAGCCACGTCACCTCGGAGTACCATCCTGTGCGTCCAAAGCGATTTCGGAGGCTATTGTACATTTGGCGCAAACCTTGCACCAATCTTTCACTGAAACTAACACTGTCTACAAACAGACCGAAACGAGCTTCCATTTAAGCCACATCACCCAAGAGTACCATCCTGTGCATCCAAAGCGATTTTGGAGGCCATGGAACATTTGGCGCAAACCTTGCACCTATCTTGCACTGAAACTAACACTGTCTCCAAACGGACTGAAACGAGCTTCCATTTGAGCCACGTCACCCAGGAGTACCATCCTGTGCGTCCAAAGCGATTTCGGAGGCTATTGTACATTTGGCGCAAACCTTGCATCTATCTTTCGCTGAAACTAACACTGTGTCCAAACGGACCGAAACGAGCTTCCTTTTGTGCCACGTCATGCAGGAGTATCAGCTGGTGCATCCAAAACAAATTCTTAGCCTATGGTACGTATGGCACAAACCATGCACCTATCACGCACCGAAACTAACACTATCTCCAAAAGGACCGAAAGGAGATTCTACAGGACCCACGTCACCTAGGATTTCCATCGGGTGCATCCAAAATGATTTATGAGGCTATGATATGTTTGGTGCAAACTGTGGATCTATCTTGCACGGAGACTAACACTATCTCCAAATGGACCGAAACGAGATTCTACATGACCCACATGACCTAGGAGTTCCATCGGGTGTGTCCAAAATGATTTCTGAGCTTACGTTACATTCGGCGCAAACCGTGCACCTATCTTGAATTAAGATTAGCACTATATCCAAACGGACCGAAACGAGCTTGCATTTGAGCCTCGTCCCCTAGGAGTACCATCCGGTGCGTCCAAAACGATTTCTAAGGCTATGGTACATTTGGCGCAAACCGTGCACCTATCTTGCACCGAAACTAACACTGTCTCCAAACGGACCGAAACGAGCTTCCATTTGAGCCACGTCTCCCAGGAGTACCATCCTGTGCGTCCAAAGCGATTTCGGAGGCCATGGTACATTTGGCGCGCACCTTGCTCCTAACTTGCACTTAAACTAACTGTCTCCAAACAGACCGAAACGAGCTTCTATTTGTGCCACGTCACGCAGGAGTATCATCTGGTGCATCCAAAACAAATTCTTAGCCTATGGTACGTATAGCACAAACCATGCACCTATCACGCACCAAAACTAACACTATCTCCAAAAGGACCGAAAGGAGATTCTACAGGACCCACGTCACCTAGGATTTCCATCGGGTGCGTCCAAAATGATTTATGAGGCTATGATATGTCTGGTGCATACTGTGGATCTATCTTGCACCGAGACTAACACTATCTCCAAATGGACCGAAACGAGATTCTACATGACCCACATCACCTAGGAGTTCCATCGGGTGTGTCCAAAATGATTTCTGAGCTTACGTTACATTTGGCGCAAACCGTGCACCTATCTTGAATTAAGATTAGCACTATATCCAAACGGACCGAAACGAGCTTGCATTTGAGCCTTGTCCCCTAGGAGTACCATCCGGTGCGTCCAAAATGATTTCTGAGGCTATGGTACATTTAGCGCAAACCGTGCACCTATCTTGCACCGAAACTAACACTGTCTCCAAACGGACCGAAACGAGCTTCCATTTGTGCCACGTCATGCAGGAGTATCATCTGGTGCATCCAAAACAATTTCTTAGCCTAAGGTACGTATGGCACAAACCATGCACCTATCACGCACCGAAACTAACACTATCTCCAAAAGAACCAAAAGGAGATTCTACAGGACCCACGTCACCTAGGATTTCCATCGGGTGCGTCCAAAATGATTTATGAGGCTATGATATGTTTGGTGCAAACTGTGGATCTATCTTGCACCGAGACTAACACTATCTCCTAATGGACCGAAACGAGATTCTACATGACCCACGTCACCTAGGAGTTCCATCGGGTGTATCCAAAACGATTTCTGAGCTTCCGATACGTTCGGCGCAAACCGTGCACCTATCTTGAATTAAGATTAGCACTATATCCAAACGGACTGAAACGAGCTTGCATTTGAGCCTCGTCACCTAGGGGTACCATCCGGTGCGTCCAAAACGATTTCTGAGGCTATGGTACATTTGGCGCAAACCGTGCACCTATCTTGCACCGAAACTAACACTGTCTCCAAACGGACCGAAACGAGCTTCCATTTGAGCCACATCACCCAGGAGTACCATCCTGTGCATCCAAAGTGATTTCGGAGGCTATGGTACATTTGGCGCAAACCTTGCACCTATCGTGCACCGAAACTAACACTGTCTCCAAACGGACTGAAACGAGCTTCCATTTGAGCCACGTCACCCAGGAGTACCATCCTGTGCGTCCAAAGCGATTTCGGAGGCTATTGTACATTTGGCGCAAACCTTGCATCTATCTTTCACTGAAACTAACACTGTGTCCAAACGGACCGAAACGAGCTTCCATTTGTGCCACGTCATGCAGGAGTATCATCTGGTGCATCCAAAACAAATTCTTAGCCTATGGTACATATGGCACAAACCATGCACCTATCACGCACCGAAACTAACACTATCTCCAAAAGGAACGAAAGGAGATTCTACAGGACCCACGTCACCTAGGATTTCCATCGGGTGCATCCAAAATGATTTATGAGGCTATGATATGTTTGGTGCAAACTATGGATCTATCTTGCACCGAGACTAACACTATCTCCAAATGGACCGAAACGAGATTCTACATGACCCACATGACCTAGGAGTTCCATCGGGTGTGTCCAAAATGATTTCTGAGCTTACGTTACATTCGGCGCAAACCGTGCACCTATCTTGAATTAAGATTAGCACTATATCCAAACGGACCGAAACGAGCTTGCATTTGAGCCTCATCCCCTAGGAGTACCATCCGGTGCGTCCAAAACGATTTATAGGGCTATGGTACATTTGGCGCAAACCGTGCACCTATCTTGCACCGAAACTAACACTGTCTCCAAACGGACCGAAACGAGCTTCTATTTGTGCCACGTCACGCAGGAGTATCATCTGGTGCATCCAAAACAAATTCTTAGCCTATGGTACGTATGGCACAAACCATGCACCTATCACGCACCAAAACTAACACTATCTAAAAAAGGACCGAAAGGAGATTCTACAGGACCCACGTCACCTAGGATTTCCATCGGGTGTGTCCAAAATGATTTATGAGGCTATGATATGTTTGGTGCAAACTGTGGATCTATCTTGCACCGAGACAAACACTATCTCCAAATGGACCGAAACGAGATTCTACATGACCCACATCACCTAGGAGTTCCATCGGGTGTGTCCAAAATGATTTCTGAGCTTACGTTACATTCGGCGCAAACCGTGCAACTATCTTGAATTAAGATTAGCACTATATCCAAACAGACCGAAACGAGCTTGCATTTGAGCCTCGTCCCCTAGGAGTACCATCCGGAGCGTCCAAAACGATTTCTGAGGCTATGATACATTTGGCGCAAACCGTGCACCTATCTTGCACCGAAACTAACACTGTCTCCAAACGGACCGAAACGAGCTTCCATTTGTGCCACGTCATGCAGGAGTATCATCTGGTGCATCCAAAACAATTTCTTTGCCTAAGGTACGTATGGCACAAACCATGCACCTATCACGCACCGAAACTAACACTATCTCCAAAAGGACCGAAAGGAGATTCTACAGGACCCACATCACCTAGGATTTAAATCGGGTGCGTCCAAAATGATTTATGAGGCTATGATATGTTTGGTGCAAACTGTGGATCTATCTTGCACCGAGACTAACACTATCTCCAAATGGACCGAAACGAGATTCTACATGACCCACATCACCTAGGAGTTCCATCGGGTGTGTCCAAAATGATTTCTGAGCTTACGTTACATTCGGCGCAAACCATGCACCTATCTTGAATTAAGATTAGCACTATATCCAAATGGACCAAAACGAGCTTGCATTTGAGCCTCGTCCCCTAGGAGTACCATCCGGTGCGTCCAAAACGATTTATGAGGCTATGGTACATTTGGCGCAAACCGTGCACCTATCTTGCACCGAAACTAACACTGTCTCCAAACGGACCGAAACGAGCTTCCATTTGAGCCACGTCACACAGGAGTACCATCCTGTGCGTCCAAAGCGATTTCGGAGGCTATGGTACATTTGGCGCGCACCTTGCACCTAACTTGCACTGAAACTAACTTTCTCCAAACAGACCGAAACGAGCTTCTATTTGTGCCACGTCACGCAGGAGTATCATCTGGTGCATCCAAAACAAATTCTTAGCCTATGGTACGTATGGCACAAACCATGCACCTATCACGCACCAAAACTAACACTATCTAAAAAAGGACCGAAAGGAGATTCTACAGGACCCACGTCACCTAGGATTTCCATCGGGTGTGTCCAAAATGATTTATGAGGCTATGATATGTTTGGTGCAAACTGTGGATCTATCTTGCACCGAGACAAACACTATCTCCAAATGGACCGAAACGAGATTCTACATGACCCACATCACCTAGGAGTTCCATCGGGTGTGTCCAAAATGATTTCTGAGCTTACGTTACATTCGGCGCAAACCGTGCACCTATCTTGAATTAAGATTAGCACTATATCCAAATGGACCGAAACGAGCTTGCATTTGAGCATCGTCCCCTAGGAGTACCATCCGGTGCGTCCAAAACGATTTATGAGGCTATGGTACATTTGGCGCAAACCGTGCACCTATCTTGCACCGAAACTAACACTGTCTCCAAACGGACCGAAACGAGCTTCCATTTGTGCCACGTCATGCAGGAGTATCATCTGGTGCATCCAAAACAATTTCTTAGCCTAAGGTACGTATGGCACAAACCATGCACCTATCACGCACCGAAACTAACACTATCTCCAAAAGGACCGAAAGGAGATTCTACAGGACCCACGTCACCTAGGATTTCCACCGGGTGCGTCCAAAATGATTTATGAGGCTATGATATGTTTGATGCAAACTGTGGATCTATCTTGCACCGAGACTAACACTATCTCCTAATGGACCGAAACGAGATTCTACATGACCCACGTCACCTAGGAGTTCCATCGGGTGTATCCAAAATGATTTCTGAGCTTACGATACGTTCGGCGCAAACCATGCACCTATCTTAAATTAAGATTAGCACTATATCCAAACGGACCGAAACGAGCTTGCATTTGAGCCTCGTCACCTAGGAGTACCATCCGGTGCGTCCAAAACGATTTCTGAGGCTATGGTACATTTGGCGCAAACCCTACACCTATCTTGCACCGAAACTAACACTGTCTCCAAACGGACCGAAACGAGCTTCCATTCGAGCCACGTCACCTAGGAGTACCATCATGTGCGTCCAAAGCGATTTCGGAGGCTATTGTACATTTGGCGCAAACCTTGCACCAATCTTTCACTGAAACTAACACTGTCTCCAAACGGACCGAAACGAGCTTCCATTTGAGCCACATCACCCAGGAGTACCATCCTGTGCATCCAAAGCGATTTCGGAGGCTATGGTACATTTGGCGCAAACCTTGCACCTATCTTGCACCGAAACTAACACTGTCTCCAAACGGACTGAAACGAGCTTCCATTTGAGCCACGTCACCCAGGAGTACCATCCTGTGCGTCCAAAGCGATTTCGGAGGCTATTGTACATTTGGCGCAAACCTTGCATCTATCTTTCACTGAAACTAACACTGTGTCCAAACGGACCGAAACGAGCTTCCATTTGTGCCACGTCATGCAGGAGTATCATCTGGTGCATCCAAAACAAATTCTTAGCCTAAGGTACGTATGGCACAAACCATGCACCTATCACGCACCGAAACTAACACTATCTCCAAAAGGACCGAAAGGAGATTCTACAGGACCCACGTCACCTAGGATTTCCATCAGGTGCGTCCAAAATGATTTATGAGGCTTTGATTTGTTTGGTGCAAACTATGGATCTATCTTGCACGGAGACTAACACTATCTCCAAATGGACCGAAACGAGATTCTACATGACCCACATGACCTAGGAGTTCCATCGGGTGTGTTCAAAATGATTTCTGAGCTTACGTTACATTCAGCGCAAACCGTGCACCTATCTTGAATTAAGATTAGCACTATATCCAAACGGACCGAAACGAGCTTGCATTTGAGCCTCATCCCCTAGGAGTACCATCTGGTGCGTCCAAAATGATTTATAGGGCTATGGTACATTTGGCGCAAACCGTGCACCTATCTTGCACCGAAACTAACACTGTCTCCAAACGGACCGAAACGAGCTTCCATTTGAGCCACGTCACCCAGGAGTACCATCCTGTGCGTCCAAAGCGATTTCGGAGGCTATGGTACATTTGGCGCGCACCTTGCACCTAACTTGCACTGAAACTAACTGTCTCCAAACAGACCGAAACGAGCTTCTATTTGTGCCACGTCACGCAGGAGTATCATCTGGTGCATCCAAAACAAATTCTTAGCCTATGGCACATATGGCACAAACCATGCACCTATCACGCACCAAAACTAACACTATCTAAAAAAGGACCGAAAGGAGATTCTACAGGACCCACGTCACCTAGGATTTCCATCGGGTGTGTCCAAAATGATTTATGAGGCTATGATATGTTTGGTGCAAACTGTGGATCCATCTTGCACCGAGACAAACACTATCTCCAAATGGACCGAAACGAGATTCTACATGACCCACATCACCTAGGAGTTCCATCGGGTGTGTCCAAAATGATTTCTGAGCTTACGTTACATTCGGCGCAAACCGTGCACCTATCTTGAATTAAGATTAGCACTATATCCAAACGGACCGAAACGAGCTTGCATTTGAGCCTCGTCCCCAAGGAGTACCATCCGGAGCGTCCAAAACGATTTCTGAGGCTATGATACATTTGGCGCAAACCGTGCACCTATCTTGCACCGAAACTAACACTGTCTCCAAACGGACCGAAACGAGCTTCCATTTGTGCCACGTCATGCAGGAGTATCATCTGGTGCATCCAAAACAATTTCTTAGCCTAAGGTATGTATGGCACAAACCATGCACCTATCACGCACCGAAACTAACACTATCTCCAAAAGGACCGAATGGAGATTCTACAGGACCCACGTCACCTAGGATTTCCATCAGGTGCGTCCAAAATGATTTATGAGGCTATGATATGTTTGGTGCAAACTGTGGATCTATCTTGCACCGAGACAAACACTATCTCCAAATGGACCGAAACGAGATTCTACATGACCCACATCACCTAGGAGTTCCATCGGGTGTGTCCAAAATGATTTCTGAGCTTACGTTACATTCGGCGCAAACCGTGCACCTATCTTGAATTAAGATTAGCACTATATCCAAACGGACCGAAACGAGCTTGCATTTGAGCCTCGTCCCCTAGGAGTACCATCCGGAGCGTCCAAAACGATTTCTGAGGCTATGATACATTTGGCGCAAACCGTGCACCTATCTTGCACCGAAACTAACACTGTCTCCAAACGGACCGAAACGAGCTTCCATTTGTGCCACGTCATGCAGGAGTATCATCTGGTGCATCCAAAACAATTTCTTAGCCTATGGTACGTATGGCACAAACCATGCACCTATCACGCACCGAAACTAACACTATCTCCAAAAGGACCGAAAGGAGATTCTACAGGACCCACGTCACATAGGATTTCCATCGGGTGCGTCCAAAATGATTTATGAGGCTATGATATGTTTGGTGCAAACTGTGGATCTATCTTGCACCGAGACTAACACTATCTCCAAATGGACCGAAACGAGATTCTACATGACCCACATCACCTAGGAGTTCCATCGGGTGTGTCCAAAACGATTTCTGAGCTTACGATACGTTCGGCGCAAACCGTGCACCTATCTTGAATTAAGATTAGCACTATATCCAAACGGACCGAAACGAGCTTGCATTTGAGCCTCGTCACCTAGGAGTACCATCCGGTGCGTCCAAAATGATTTCTGAGGCTATGGTACATTTGGCGCAAACCGTGCACCTATCTTGCACCGAAACTAACACTGTCTCCAAACGGACCGAAACGAGCTTCCATTTGAGCCACGTCACCTAGGAGTACCATCATGTGCGTCCAAAGCGATTTCGGAGGCTATTGCACATTTGGCGCAAACCTTGCACCAATCTTTCACTGAAACTAACACTGTCTCCAAACGGACCGAAACGAGCTTCCATTTGAGCCACATCACCCAGGAGTACCATCCTATGCATCCAAAGCGATTTCGGAGGCTATGGTACATTTGGAGCAAACCTTGCACCTATCTTGCACCGAAACTAACACTGTCTCCAAACGGACTAAAACGAGCTTCCATTTGAGCCACGTCACCCAGGAGTACCATCCTGTGCGTCCAAAGCGATTTCGGAGGCTATTGTACATTTGGCGCAAACCTTGCATCTATCTTTCACTGAAACTAACACTGTGTCCAAACGGACCGAAACGAGCTTCCATTTGTGCCAAGTCATGCAGGAGTATCATCTGGTGCGTCCAAAACAAATTCTTAGCCTATGGTACGTATGGCACAAACCATGCACCTATCACGCACCGAAACTAACACTATCTCCAAAAGGACAAAAAGGAGATTCTACAGGACCCACGTCACCTAGGATTTCCATCGGGTGCGTCCAAAATGATTTATGAGGCTATGATATGTTTGGTGCAAACTATGGATCTATCTTGCACGGAGACTAACACTATCTCCAAATGGACCGAAACGAGATTCTACATGACCCACATGACCTAGGAGTTCCATCGGGTGTGTCCAAAATGATTTCTGAGCTTACGTTACATTCGGCGCAAACCGTGCACCTATCTTGAATTAAGATTAGCACTATATCCAAACGGACCGAAACGAGCTTGCATTTGAGCCTCATCCCCTAGGAGTACCATCCGGTGCGTCCAAAATGATTTATAGGGCTATGGTACATTTGGCGCAAACCGTGCACCTATCTTGCACCGAAACTAACACTGTCTCCAAACGGACCGAAAAAGCTTCCATTTGAGCCACGTCACCCAGGAGTACCATCCTGTGCATCCAAAGCGATTTCGGAGGCTATGGTACATTTGGCGCGCACCTTGCACCTAACTTGCACTGAAACTAACTTTCTCCAAACAGACCGAAACGAGCTTCTATTTGTGCCACGTCACGCAGGAGTATCATCTGGTGCATCCAAAACAAATTCTTAGCCTATGGTACGTATGGCACAAACCATGCACCTATCACGCACCAAAACTAACACTATCTAAAAAAGGACCGAAAGGAGATTCTACAGGACCCACGTCACCTAGGAGTTCCATCGGGTGTGTCCAAAATGATTTCTGAGCTTACGTTACATTCGGCGCAAACCGTGCACCTATCTTGAATTAAGATTAGCACTATATCCAAACGGACCGAAACGAGCTTGCATTTGAGCCTCGTCCCCTAGGAGTACCATCCGGAGCGTCAAAAACGATTTCTGAGGCTATGATACATTTGGCGCAAACCGTGCACCTATCTTGCACCGAAACTAACACTGTCTCCAAACGGACCGAAACGAGCTTCCATTTGTGCCACGTCATGCAGGAGTATCATCTGGTGCATCCAAAACAATTTCTTAGCCTAAGGTACGTATGGCACAAACCATGCACCTATCACGCACCGAAACTAACACTATCTCCAAAAGGACCGAAAGGAGATTCTACAGGACCCACGTCACCTAGGATTTCCATCGGGTGCGTCCAAAATGATTTATGAGGCTATGATATGTTTGGTGCAAACTGTGGATCTATCTTGCACCGAGACTAACACTATCTCCTAATGGACCGAAACGAGATTCTACATGACCCACGTCACCTAGGAGTTCCATCGGGTGTATCCAAAATGATTTCTGAGCTTACGATACGTTCGGCCCAAACCGTGCACCTATCTTGAATTAAGATTAGCACTATATCCAAACGGACCGAAACGAGCTTGCATTTGAGCCTTGTCCCCTAGGAGTACCATCCGGAGCGTCCAAAATGATTTCTGAGGCTATGATACATTTGGCGCAAACCGTGCACCTATCTTGCACCGAAACTAACACTGTCTCCAAACAGACCGAAACGAGCTTCCATTTGTGCCACGTCATGCAGGAGTATCATCTGGTGCATCCAAAACAATTTCTTAGCCTAAGGTACGTATGGCACAAACCATGCACCTATCACGCACCGAAACTAACACTATCTCCAAAAGGACCGAAAGGAGATTCTACAGGACCCACGTCACCTAGGATTTCCATCGGGTGCGTCCAAAATGATTTATGAGGCTATGATATGTTTGGTGCAAACTGTGGATCTATCTTGCACCGAGACTAACACTATCTCCTAATGGACCGAAACGAGATTCTACATGACCCACGTCACCTAGGAGTTCCACCGGGTGTATCCAAAACGATTTCTGAGCTTACGATACGTTCGGCGCAAACCGTGCACCTATCTTGAATTAAGATTAGCACTATATCCAAACGGACCGAAACGAGCTTGCATTTGAGCCTCGTCACCTAGGAGTACCATCCGGTGCGTCCAAAATGATTTCTGAGGCTATGGTACATTTGGCGCAAACCGTGCACCTATCTTGCACCGAAACTAACACTGTCTCCAAACGGACCGAAATGAGCTTCCATTTGAGCCACGTCACCTAGGAGTACCATCATGTGCGTCCAAAGGGATTTCGGAGGCTATTGCACATTTGGCGCAAACCTTGCACCAATCTTTCACTGAAACTAACACTGTCTCCAAACGGACCGAAACGAGCTTCCATTTGAGCCACATCACCCAGGAGTACCATCCTGTGCATCCAAAGCGATTTCGGAGGCTATGGTACATTTGGCGCAAACCTTGCACCTATCTTGCACGAAACTAACACTGTCTCCAAACGGACTAAAACGAGCTTCCATTTGAGCCACGTCACCCAGGAGTACCATCCTGTGCGTCCAAAGCGATTTCGGAGGCTATTGTACATTTGGTGCAAACCTTGCATCTATCTTTCACTGAAACTAACACTGTGTCCAAACGGACCGAAACGAGCTTCCATTTGTGCCACGTCATGCAGGAGTATCATCTGGTGCATCCAAAACAAATTCTTAGCCTGTGGTACGTATGGCACAAACCATGCACCTATCACGCACCGAAACTAACACTATCTCCAAAAGGACCGAAAGGAGATTCTACAGGACCCACGTCACCTAGGATTTCCATCGGGTGCGTCCAAAATGATTTATGAGGCTATGATATGTTTGGTGCAAACTGTGGATCTAACTTGCACGGAGACTAACACTATCTCCAAATGGACCGAAACGAGATTCTACATGACCCACATGACCTAGGAGTTCCATCGGGTGTGTCCAAAATGATTTCTGAGCTTACGTTACATTCAGCGCAAACCGTGCACCTATCTTGAATTAAGATTAGCACTATATCCAAACGGACCGAAACGAGCTTGCATTTGAGCCTCATCCCCTAGGAGTACCATCCGGTGCGTCCAAAACGATTTATAGGGCTATGGTACATTTGGCGCAAACCGTGCACCTATCTTGCACCGAAACTAACACTGTCTCCAAACGGACCGAAACGAGCTTCCATTTGAGCCACGTCACCCAGGAGTACCATCCTGTGCATCCAAAGCGATTTCGGAGGCTATGGTACATTTGGCGCGTACCTTGCACCTAACTTGCACTGAAACTAACTTTCTCCAAACAGACCGAAACGAGCTTCTATTTGTGCCACGTCACGCAGGAGTATCATCTGGTGCATCCAAAACAAATTCTTAGCCTATGGTACGTATGGCACAAACCATGCACCTATCACGCACTAACACTATCTAAAAAAGGACCGAAAGGAGATTCTACAGGACCCACGTCACCTAGGATTTCCATCGGGTGTGTCCAAAATTTTTTATGAGGCTATGATATGTTTGGTGCAAACTGTGGATCTATCTTGCACCGAGAGAAACACTATCTCCAAATGGACCAAAATGAGATTCTACATGACCCACATCACCTAGGAGTTCCATCGGGTGTGTACAAAATGATTTCTGAGCTTACGTTACATTCGGCGCAAACCGTGCACCTATCTTGAATTAAGATTAGCACTATATCCAAACGGACCGAAACGAGCTTGCATTTGAGCCTCGTCCCCTAGGAGTACCGTCCGGAGCGTCCAAAACGATTTCTGAGGCTATGATACATTTGGCGCAAACCGTGCACCTATCTTGCACCGAAACTAACACTGTCTCCAAACGGACCGAAACGAGCTTCCATTTGTGCCACGTCATGCAGGAGTATCATCTGGTGCATCCAAAACAATTTCTTAGCCTAAGGTACGTATGGCACAAACCGTGCACCTATCACGCACCGAAACTAACACTATCTCCAAAAGGACCGAAAGGAGATTCTACAGGACCCACGTCACCTAGGATTTCCATCGGGTGCGTCCAAAATGATTTATGAGGCTATGATATGTTTGGTGCAAACTGTGGATCTATCTTGCACCGAGACTAACACTATCTCCAAATGGACCAAAACGAGATTCTACATGACCCACATCACGTAGGAGTTCCATCGGGTGTGTCCAAAATGATTTCTGAGCTTACGTTACATTCGGCGCAAACCGTGCACCTATCTTGAATTAAGATTAGCACTATATCCAAATGGACCGAAACGAGCTTGCATTTGAGCCTCGTCCCCTAGGAGTACCATCCGGTGCGTCCAAAATGATTTATGAGGCTATGGTACGTTTGGCGCAAACCGTGCACCTATCTTGCACCGAAACTAACACTGTCTCCAAACGGACCGAAACGAGCTTCCATTTGTGCCACGTCATGCAGGAGTATCATCTGGTGCATCCAAAACAATTCCTTAGCCTAAGGTACGTATGGCACAAACCATGCACCTATCACGCACCGAAACTAACACTATCTCCAAAAGGACCGAAAGGAGATTCTACAGGACCCACGTCACCTAGGATTTCCATCGGGTGCGTCCAAAATGATTTATGAGGCTATGATATGTTTGGTGCAAACTGTGGATCTATCTTGCACCGAGACTAACACTATCTCCTAATGGACCGAAACGAGATTCTACATGACCCACGTCACCTAGGAGTTCCATCGGGTGTATCCGAAATGATTTCTGAGCTTACGATACGTTCGGCGCAAACCGTGCACCTATCTTGAATTAAGATTAGCACTATATCCAAACGGACCGAAACGAGCTTGCATTTTAGCCTCGTCACCTAGGAGTACCATCCGGTGCGTCCAAAACGATTTCTGAGGCTATGGTACATTTGGCGCAAACCCTGCACCTATCTTGCACCGAAACTAACACTGTCTCCAAACGGACTGAAACGAGCTTCCATTTGAGCCACGTCACCTAGGAGTACCATCCTGTGCATCCAAAGCGATTTCGGAGGCTATTGTACATTTGGCGCAAACCTTGCACCAATCTTTCACTGAAACTAACACTGTCTCCAAACGGACCAAAACGAGCTTCCATTTGAGCCACATCACCCAGGAGTACCATCCTGTGCATCCAAAGCGATTTCGGAGGCTATGGTACATTTGGCGCAAACCTTGCACCTATCTTGCACCAAAACTAACACTGTCTCCAAACGGACTGAAACGAGCTTCCATTTGAGCCACGTCACCCAGGAGTACCATCCTGTGCGTCCAAAGCGATTTCGGAGGCTATTGTACATTTGGCACAAACCTTGCATCTATCTTTCACTGAAACTAACACTGTGTCCAAACGGACCGAAACGAGCTTCCATTTGTGCCACGTCATGCAGGAGTATCATCTGGTGCATCCAAAACAAATTCTTAGCCTATGGTACGTATGGCACAAACCATGCACCTATCACGCACCGAAACTAACACTATCTCCAAAAGGACCGAAAGGAGATTCTACAGGACCCACATCACCTAGGATTTCCATCGGGTGCGTCCAAAATGATTTATGAGGCTATGATATGTTTGGTGCAAACTATGGATCTATCTTGCACGGAGACTAACACTATCTCCAAATGGACCGAAACGAGATTCTACATGACCCACATGACCTAGGAGTTCCATCGGGTGTGTTCAAAATGATTTCTGAGCTTACGTTACATTCGGCGCAAACCGTGCACCTATCTTGAATTAAGATTAGCACTATATCCAAACGGACCGAAACGAGCTTGCATTTGAGCCTCATCCCCTAGGAGTACCATCTGGTGCGTCCAAAATGATTTATAGGGCTATGGTACATTTGGCGCAAACCCTAAACCTATCTTGCACCGAAACTAACACTGTCTCCAAACGGACCGAAACGAGCTTCCATTTGAGCCACGTCACCCAGGAGTACCATCCTGTGCGTCCAAAGCGATTTCGGAGGCTATGGTACATTTGGCGCGCACCTTGCACCTAACTTGCACTGAAACTAACTGTCTCCAAACAGACCGAAACGAGCTTCTATTTATGCCACGTCACGCAGGAGTATCATCTGGTGCATCCAAAACAAATTCTTAGCCTATGGTACGTATGGCACAAACCATGCACCTATCACGCACCAAAACTAACACTATCTAAAAAAGGACCGAAAGGAGATTCTACAGGACCCACGTCACCTAGGATTTCCATCGGGTGTGTCCAAAATGATATATGAGGCTATGATATGTTTGGTGCAAACTGTGGATCTATCTTGCACCGAGACAAACACTATCTCCAAATGGACCGAAACGAGATTCTACATGACCCACATCACCTAGGAGTTCCATCGGGTGTGTCCAAAATGATTTCTGAGCTTACGTTACATTCGGCGCAAATCGTGCACCTATCTTGAATTAAGATTAGCACTATATCCAAACAGACCGAAACGAGCTTGCATTTGAGCCTCGTCCCCTAGGAGTACCATCCGGAGCGTCCAAAACGATTTCTGAGGCTATGATACATTTGGTGCAAACCGTGCACCTATCTTGCACAGAAGCTAACACTGTCTCCAAACGGACCGAAACGAGCTTCGATTTGTGCCACGTCATGCAGGAGTATCATCTGGTGCATCCAAAACAATTTCTTAGCCTAAGGTACGTATGGCACAAACCATGCACCTATCACGCACCGAAACTAACACTATCTCCAAAAGGACCGAAAGGAGATTCTACAGGACCCACGTCACCTAGGATTTCCATCGGGTGCGTCCAAAATGATTTATGAGGCTATGATATGTTTGGTGCAAACTGTGGATCTATCTTGCACCGAGACTAACACTATCTCCTAATGGACCGAAACGAGATTCTACATGACCCACGTCACCTAGGAGTTCCATCGGGTGTATCCGAAATGATTTCTGAGCTTACGATACGTTCGGCGCAAACCGTGCACCTATCTTGAATTAAGATTAGCACTATATCCAAACGGACCGAAACGAGCTTGCATTTTAGCCTCGTCACCTAGGAGTACCATCCGGTGCGTCCAAAACGATTTCTGAGGCTATGGTACATTTGGCGCAAACACTGCACCTATCTTGCACCGAAACTAACACTGTCTCCAAACGGACTGAAACGAGCTTCCATTTGAGCCACGTCACCTAGGAGTACCATCCTGTGCATCCAAAGCGATTTCGGAGGCTATTGTACATTTGGCGCAAACCTTGCACCAATCTTTCACTGAAACTAACACTGTCTCCAAACGGACCGAAACGAGCTTCCATTTGAGCCACATCACCCAGGAGTACCATCCTGTGCATCCAAAGCGATTTCGGAGGCTATGGTACATTTGGCGCAAACCTTGCACCTATCTTGCACCAAAACTAACACTGTCTCCAAACGGACTGAAACGAGCTTCCATTTGAGCCACGTCACCCAGGAGTACCATCCTGTGCGTCCAAAGCGATTTCGGAGGCTATTGTACATTTGGCACAAACCTTGCATCTATCTTTCACTGAAACTAACACTGTGTCCAAACGGACCGAAACGAGCTTCCATTTGTGCCACGTCATGCAGAAGTATCATCTGGTGCATCCAAAACAAATTCTTAGCCTATGGTACGTATGGCACAAACCATGCACCTATCACGCACCGAAACTAACACTATCTCCAAAAGGACCGAAAGGAGATTCTACAGGACCCACATCACCTAGGATTTCCATCGGGTGCGTCCAAAATGATTTATGAGGCTATGATATGTTTGGTGCAAACTATGGATCTATCTTGCACGGAGACTAACACTATCTCCAAATGGACCGAAACGAGATTCTACATGACCCACATGACCTAGGAGTTCCATCGGGTGTGTTCAAAATGATTTCTGAGCTTACGTTACATTCGGCGCAAACCGTGCACCTATCTTGAATTAAGATTAGCACTATATCCAAACGGACCGAAACGAGCTTGTATTTGAGCCTCATCCCCTAGGAGTACCATCTGGTGCGTCCAAAATGATTTATAGGGCTATGGTACATTTGGCGCAAACCCTAAACCTATCTTGCACCGAAACTAACACTGTCTCCAAACGGACCGAAACGAGCTTCCATTTGAGCCACGTCACCCAGGAGTACCATCCTGTGCGTCCAAAGCGATTTCGGAGGCTATGGTACATTTGGCGCGCACCTTGCACCTAACTTGCACTGAAACTAACTGTCTCCAAACAGACCGAAACGAGCTTCTATTTGTGCCACGTCACGCAGGAGTATCATCTGGTGCATCCAAAACAAATTCTTAGCCTATGGTACGTATGGCTCAAACCATGCACCTATCACGCACCAAAACTAACACTATCTAAAAAAGGACCGAAAGGAGATTCTACAGGACCCACGTCACCTAGGATTTCCATCGGGTGTGTCCAAAATGATTTATGAGGCTATGATATGTTTGGTGCAAACTGTGGATCTATCTTGCACCGAGACAAACACTATCTCCAAATGGACCGAAACGAGATTCTACATGACCCACATCACCTAGGAGTTCCATCGGGTGTGTCCAAAATGATTTCTGAGCTTACGTTACATTCGGCGCAAACCGTGCACCTATCTTGAATTAAGATTAGCACTATATCCAAACGGACCGAAACGAGCTTGCATTTGAGCCTCGTCCCCTAGGAGTACCATCCGGAGCGTCCAAAACGATTTCTGAGGCTATGATACATTTGGTGCAAACCGTGCACCTATCTTGCACCGAAGCTAACACTGTCTCCAAACGGACCGAAACGAGCTTCCATTTGTGCCACGTCATGCAGGAGTATCATCTGGTGCATCCAAAACAATTTCTTAGCCTAAGGTACGTATGGCAAAAACCATGCACCTATCATGCACCGAAACTAACACTATCTCCAAAAGGACCGAAAGGAGATTCTACAGGACCCACGTCACCTAGGATTTCCATCGGGTGCGTCCAAAATGATTTATGAGGCTATGATATGTTTGGTGCAAACTGTGGATCTATCTTGCACCGAGACTAACACTATCTCCTAATGGACCGAAACGAGATTCTACATGACCCACGTCACCTAGGAGTTCCATCGGGTGTGTCCAAAATGATTTCTGAGCTTACGTTACATTCGGCGCAAACCGTGCACCTATCTTGAATTAAGATTAGCACTATATCCAAATGGACCGAAACGAGCTTGCATTTGAGCCTCGTCCCCTAGGAGTACCATCCGGTGCGTCCAAAATGATTTATGAGGCTATGGTACATTTGGCGCAAACCGTGCACCTATCTTGCACCGAAACTAACACTGTCTCCAAACGGACCGAAACGAGCTTCCATTTGTGCCACGTCATGCAGGAGTATCATCTGGTGCATCCAAAACAATTTCTTAGCCTATGGTACGTATGGCACAAACCATGCACCTATCACGCACCGAAACTAATACTATCTCCAAAAGGATCGAAAGGAGATTCTACAGGACCCACGTCACCTAGGATTTCCATCGGGTGCGTCCAAAATGATTTATGAGGCTATGATATGTTTGGTGCAAACTGTGGATCTATCTTGCACCGAGACTAACACTATCTCCAAATGGACCGAAACGAGATTCTACATGACCCACATCACCTAGGAGTTCCATCGGGTGTGTCCAAAATGATTTCTGAGCTTACGTTACATTCGGCGCAAACCGTGCACCTATCTTGAATTAAGATTAGCACTATATCCAAATGGACCGAAACGAGCTTGCATTTGAGCCTCGTCCCCTAGGAGTACCATCCGGTGCGTCCAAAATGATTTATGAGGCTATGATACATTTGGCGCAAACCGTGCACCTATCTTGCACCGAAACTAACACTGTCTCCAAACGGAACAAAACAAGCTTCCATTTGAGCCACGTCACCTAGGAGTACCATCATGTGCGTCTAAAGCGATTTCGGAGGCTATTGTACATTTGGCGCAAACCTTGCACGAATCTTTCACTGAAACTAACACTGTCTCCAAACGGACCGAAACGAGCTTCCAATTGAGCCACATCACCCAGGAGTACCATCCTGTGCATCCAAAGCGATTTCGGAGGCTATGGTACATTTGGCGCAAACCTTGCACCTATCTTGCACCGAAACTAACACTGTCTCCAAACGGACTAAAACGAGCTTCCATTTGAGCCACGTCACCCAGGAGTACCATCCTGTGCGTCCAAAGCGATTTCGGAGGCTATTGTACATTTGGCGCAAACCTTGCATCTATCTTTCACTGAAACTAATACTGTGTCCAAACGGACCGAAACGAGCTTCCATTTGTGCCACGTCATGCAGGAGTATCATCTGGTGCATCCAAAACAAATTCTTAGCCTATGGTACGTATGGCACAAACCATGCACCTATCACGCACCGAAACTAACACTATCTCCAAAAGGACCGAAAGGAGATTCTACAGGACCCACGTCACCTAGGATTTCCATCGGGTGCGTCCAAAATGATTTATGAGGCTATGATATGTTTGGTGCAAACTGTGGATCTATCTTGCACCGAGACTAACACTATCTCCTAATGGACCGAAACGAGATTCTACATGACCCACGTCACCTAGGAGTTCCATCGGGTGTATCCGAAATGATTTCTGAGCTTACGATACGTTCGGCGCAAACCGTGCACCTATCTTGAATTAAGATTAGCACTATATCCAAACGGACCGAAACGAGCTTGCATTTTAGCCTCGTCACCTAGGAGTACCATCCGGTGCGTCCAAAACGATTTCTGAGGCTATGGTACATTTGGCGCAAACCCTGCACCTATCTTGCACCGAAACTAACACTGTCTCCAAACGGACCGAAACGAGCTTCCATTTGAGCCACGTCACCTAGGAGTACCATCCTGTGCATCCAAAGCGATTTCGGAGGCTATTGTACATTTGGCGCAAACCTTGCACCAATCTTTCACTGAAACTAACACTGTCTCCAAACGGACCGAAACGAGCTTCCATTTGAGCCACATCACCCAGGAGTACCATCCTGTGCATCCAAAGCGATTTCGGAGGCTATGGTACATTTGGCGCAAACCTTGCACCTATCTTGCACCAAAACTAACACTGTCTCCAAACGGACTGAAACGAGCTTCCATTTGAGCCACGTCACCCAGGAGTACCATCCTGTGCGTCCAAAGCGATTTCGGAGGCTATTGTACATTTGGCACAAACCTTGCATCTATCTTTCACTGAAACTAACACTGTGTCCAAACGGACCGAAACGAGCTTCCATTTGTGCCACGTCATGCAGAAGTATCATCTGGTGCATCCAAAACAAATTCTTAGCCTATGGTACGTATGGCACAAACCATGCACCTATCACGCACCGAAACTAACACTATCTCCAAAAGGACCGAAAGGAGATTCTACAGGACCCACATCACCTAGGATTTCCATCGGGTGCGTCCAAAATGATTTATGAGGCTATGATATGTTTGGTGCAAACTATGGATCTATCTTGCACGGAGACTAACACTATCTCCAAATGGACCGAAACGAGATTCTACATGACCCACATGACCTAGGAGTTCCATCGGGTGTGTTCAAAATGATTTCTGAGCTTACGTTACATTCGGCGCAAACCGTGCACCTATCTTGAATTAAGATTAGCACTATATCCAAACGGACCGAAACGAGCTTGTATTTGAGCCTCATCCCCTAGGAGTACCATCTGGTGCGTCCAAAATGATTTATAGGGCTATGGTACATTTGGCGCAAACCCTAAACCTATCTTGCACCGAAACTAACACTGTCTCCAAACGGACCGAAACGAGCTTCCATTTGAGCCACGTCACCCAGGAGTACCATCCTGTGCGTCCAAAGCGATTTCGGAGGCTATGGTACATTTGGCGCGCACCTTGCACCTAACTTGCACTGAAACTAACTGTCTCCAAACAGACCGAAACGAGCTTCTATTTGTGCCACGTCACGCAGGAGTATCATCTGGTGCATCCAAAACAAATTCTTAGCCTATGGTACGTATGGCTCAAACCATGCACCTATCACGCACCAAAACTAACACTATCTAAAAAAGGACCGAAAGGAGATTCTACAGGACCCACGTCACCTAGGATTTCCATCGGGTGTGTCCAAAATGATTTATGAGGCTATGATATGTTTGGTGCAAACTGTGGATCTATCTTGCACCGAGACAAACACTATCTCCAAATGGACCGAAACGAGATTCTACATGACCCACATCACCTAGGAGTTCCATCGGGTGTGTCCAAAATGATTTCTGAGCTTACGTTACATTCGGCGCAAACCGTGCACCTATCTTGAATTAAGATTAGCACTATATCCAAACGGACCGAAACGAGCTTGCATTTGAGCCTCGTCCCCTAGGAGTACCATCCGGAGCGTCCAAAACGATTTCTGAGGCTATGATACATTTGGTGCAAACCGTGCACCTATCTTGCACCGAAGCTAACACTGTCTCCAAACGGACCGAAACGAGCTTCCATTTGTGCCACGTCATGCAGGAGTATCATCTGGTGCATCCAAAACAATTTCTTAGCCTAAGGTACGTATGGCAAAAACCATGCACCTATCATGCACCGAAACTAACACTATCTCCAAAAGGACCGAAAGGAGATTCTACAGGACCCACGTCACCTAGGATTTCCATCGGGTGCGTCCAAAATGATTTATGAGGCTATGATATGTTTGGTGCAAACTGTGGATCTATCTTGCACCGAGACTAACACTATCTCCTAATGGACCGAAACGAGATTCTACATGACCCACGTCACCTAGGAGTTCCATCGGGTGTGTCCAAAATGATTTCTGAGCTTACGTTACATTCGGCGCAAACCGTGCACCTATCTTGAATTAAGATTAGCACTATATCCAAATGGACCGAAACGAGCTTGCATTTGAGCCTCGTCCCCTAGGAGTACCATCCGGTGCGTCCAAAATGATTTATGAGGCTATGGTACATTTGGCGCAAACCGTGCACCTATCTTGCACCGAAACTAACACTGTCTCCAAACGGACCGAAACGAGCTTCCATTTGTGCCACGTCATGCAGGAGTATCATCTGGTGCATCCAAAACAATTTCTTAGCCTATGGTACGTATGGCACAAACCATGCACCTATCACGCACCGAAACTAATACTATCTCCAAAAGGATCGAAAGGAGATTCTACAGGACCCACGTCACCTAGGATTTCCATCGGGTGCGTCCAAAATGATTTATGAGGCTATGATATGTTTGGTGCAAACTGTGGATCTATCTTGCACCGAGACTAACACTATCTCCAAATGGACCGAAACGAGATTCTACATGACCCACATCACCTAGGAGTTCCATCGGGTGTGTCCAAAACGATTTCTGAGCTTACGTTACATTCGGCGCAAACCGTGCACCTATCTTGAATTAAGATTAGCACTATATCCAAATGGACCGAAACGAGCTTGCATTTGAGCCTCGTCCCCTAGGAGTACCATCCGGTGCGTCCAAAATGATTTATGAGGCTATGATACATTTGGCGCAAACCGTGCACCTATCTTGCACCGAAACTAACACTGTCTCCAAACGGAACAAAACAAGCTTCCATTTGAGCCACGTCACCTAGGAGTACCATCATGTGCGTCTAAAGCGATTTCGGAGGCTATTGTACATTTGGCGCAAACCTTGCACGAATCTTTCACTGAAACTAACACTGTCTCCAAACGGACCGAAACGAGCTTCCAATTGAGCCACATCACCCAGGAGTACCATCCTGTGCATCCAAAGCGATTTCGGAGGCTATGGTACATTTGGCGCAAACCTTGCACCTATCTTGCACCGAAACTAACACTGTCTCCAAACGGACTAAAACGAGCTTCCATTTGAGCCACGTCACCCAGGAGTACCATCCTGTGCGTCCAAAGCGATTTCGGAGGCTATTGTACATTTGGCGCAAACCTTGCATCTATCTTTCACTGAAACTAATACTGTGTCCAAACGGACCGAAACGAGCTTCCATTTGTGCCACGTCATGCAGGAGTATCATCTGGTGCATCCAAAACAAATTCTTAGCCTATGGTACGTATGGCACAAACCATGCACCTATCACGCACCGAAACTAACACTATCTCCAAAAGGACCGAAAGGAGATTCTACAGGACCCACGTCACCTAGGATTTCCATCGGGTGCGTCCAAAATGATTTATGAGGCTATGATATGTTTGGTGCAAACTGTGGATCTATCTTGCACGGAGACTAACACTATCTCCAAATGGACCGAAACAAGATTCTACATGACCCACATGACCTAGGAGTTCCATCGGGTGTTTCCAAAATGATTTCTGAGCTTACGTTACATTCGGCGCAAACCGTGCACCTATCTTGAATTAAGATTAGCACTATATCCAAACGGACCGAAACGAGCTTGCATTTGAGCCTCGTCCCCTAGGAGTACCATCCGGTGCGTCCAAAACGATTTATAAGGCTATGGTACATTTGGCGCAAACCGTGCACCTATCTTGCACCGAAACTAACACTGTCTCCAAACGGACCGAAACGAGCTTCCATTTGAGCCACGTCACCCAGGAGTACCATCCTGTGCGTCCAAAGCGATTTCGGAGGCTATGGTACATTTTGGCGCGCACCTTGCACCTAACTTGCACTGAAACTAACTGTCTCCAAACAGACCGAAACGAGCTTCTATTTGTGCCACGTCACGCAGGAGTATCATCTGGTGCATCCAAAACAAATTCTTAGCCTATGGTACGTATGGCACAAACCATGCACCTATCACGCACCAAAACTAACACTATCTAAAAAAGGACTGAAAGGAGATTCTACAGGACCCACGTCACCTAGGATTTCCATCGGGTGTGTCCAAAATGATTTATGAGGCTATGATATGTTTGGTGCAAACTATGGATCTATCTTGCACCGAGACAAACACTATCTCCAAATGGACCGAAACGAGATTCTACACGACCCACATCACCTAGGAGTTCCATCGGGTGTGTCCAAAATGATTTCCGAGCTTATGTTACATTCGGCGCAAACCGTGCACCTATCTTCAATTAAGATTAGCACTATATCCAAACGGACCGAAACGAGCTTGCATTTGAGCCTCGTCACCTAGGAGTACCATCCGGTGCGTCCAAAACGATTTCTGAGTCTATGGTACATTTGGCGCAAACCGTGCACCTATCTTGCACCGAAACTAACACTGTCTCCAAACGGACCGAAACGAGCTTCCATTTGAGCCACGTCACCTAGGAGTACCATCCTGTGCGTCCAAAGCAATTTCGGAGGCTATTGTACATTTGGCGCAAACCTTGCATCTATCTTTCACTGAAACTAACACTGTGTCCAAACGGACCGAAACGAGCTTCCATTTGTGCCACGTCACGCAGGAGTATCATCTGGTGCATCCAAAACAAATTCTTAGCCTATGGTACGTATGGCACAAACCATGCACCTATCATGCACCGAAACTAACACTATCTCCAAAAGGACCGAAAGGAGATTCTACAGGACCCACGTCACCTAGGATTTCCATCGGGTGCGTCCAAAATGATTTATGAGGCTATGATATGTTTGGTGCAAACTGTGGATCTATCTTGCACGGAGACTAACACTATCTCCAAATGGACCGAAACAAGATTCTACATGACCCACATGACCTAGGAGTTCCATTGGGTGTGTCCAAAGTGATTTCTGAGCTTACGTTACATTCGGCGCAAACCGTGCACCTATCTTGAATTAAGATTAGCACTATATCCAAACGGACCGAAACGAGCTTGCATTTGAGCCTCATCCCCTAGGAGTACCATCCGGTGCGTCCAAAACGATTTCTGAGGCTATGATACATTTGGCGCAAACCGTGCACCTATCTTGCACCGAAACTAACACTGTCTCCAAACGGACCGAAACGAGCTTCCATTTGTGCCACGTCATGCAGGAGTATCATCTGGTGCATCCAAAACAATTTCTAGGCCTAAGGTACGTATGGCACAAACCATGCACTTATCACACACCTAGGATTTCCATCGGGTGTGCCCAAAATGATTTATGAGGCTATGATATGTTTGGTGCAAACTGTGGATCTATCTTGCACCGAGACAAACACTATCTCCAAATGGACCGAAACGAGATTCTACATGACCCACGTCACCTAGGAGTTCCATCGGGTGTGTCCAAAATGATTTCTGAGCTTACGTTACGTTCAGCGTAAACCGTGCACCTATCTTGAATTAAGATTAGCACTATATCCAAACAGACCGAAACGAGCTTGCCTTTGAGCCTCGTCACCTAGGAGTACCATCCGGTGCGTCCAAAACGATTTCTGAGGCTATGGTACATTTGGCGCAAACCGTGCACCTATCTTGCACCGAAACTAACACTGTCTCCAAACAGACCGAAACGAGCTTCCATTTGAGCCACGTCACCCAGGAGTACCATCCTATGCGTCCAAAGCGATTTCGAAGGCTATTGTACATTTGGCGCAAACCTTGCACCAATCTTTCATTGAAACTAACACTGTCTCCAAACGGACCGAAACGAGCTTCCATTTGAGCCACGTCACCCAGGAGTACCATCCTGTGCATCCAAAGCGATTTCAGAGGCTATGGTACATTTGGCGCAAACCTTGCACCTATCTTGCACCGAAACTAACACTGTCTCCAAACGGACTGAAACGAGCTTCCATTTGAGCCACGTCACCTATGAGTACCATCCTGTGCGTCCAAAGCAATTTCGGAGGCTATTGTACATTTGGCGCAAACCTTGCATCTATCTTTCACTGAAACTAACACTGTGTCCAAACGGACCGAAACGAGCTTCCATTTGTGCCACGTCACGCAGGAGTATCATCTGGTGCATCCAAAACAAATTCTTAGCCTATGGTACGTATGGCACAAACCATGCACCTATCACGCACCGAAACTAACACTATCTCCAAAAGGACCGAAAGGAGATTCTACAGGACCCACGTCACCTAGGATTTCTATCGGGTGCGTCCAAAATGATTTATGAGGCTATGATATGTTTGGTGCAAACTGTGGATCTATCTTGTACGGAGACTAACACTATCTCCAAATGGACCGAAACAAGATTCTACATGACCCACATGACCTAGGAGTTCCATCGGGTGTGTCCAAAGTGATTTCTGAGCTTACGTTACATTCGGCGCAAACCGTGCACCTATCTTGAATTAAGATTAGCACTATATCCAAACGGACCGAAACGAGCTTGCATTTGAGCCTCGTCCCCAAGGAGTACCATCCGGTGCGTCCAAAACGATTTATAAGGCTATGGTACATTTGGCGCAAACCGTGCACCTATCTTGCACCGAAACTAACACTGTCTCCAAACGGACCGAAACGAGCTTCCATTTGAGCCACGTCACCTAGGAGTACCATCCTGTGCGTCCAAAGCGATTTCGGAGGCTATGGTACATTTGGCGCGCACCTTGCACCTAACTTGCACTGAAACTAACTGTCTCCAAACAGACCGAAACGAGCTTCTATTTGTGCCACGTCACGCAGGAGTATCATCTGGTGCATCCAAAACAAATTCTTAGCCTATGGTACGTATGGCACAAACCATGCACCTATCACGCACCAAAACTAACACTATCTAAAAAAGGACCGAAAGGAGATTCTACAGGACCCACGTCACCTAGGATTTCCATCGGGTGTGTCCAAAATGATTTATGAGGCTACGATATGTTTGGTGCAAACTGTGGATCTATCTTGCACCAAGACAAACACTATCTCCAAACGGACCGAAACGAGATTCTACATGACCCACATCACCTAGGAGTTCCATCGGGTGTGTCCAAAATGATTTCTGAGCTTACGTTACATTCGGCGCAAACCGTGCACCTATCTTGAATTAAGATTAGCACTATATCCAAACGGACCGAAACGAGCTTGCATTTGAGCCTCGTCCCCTAGGAGTACCATCCGGAGCGTCCAAAACGATTTCTGAGGCTATGATACATTTGGCGCAAACCGTGCACCTATCTTGCACCGAAACTAACACTGTCTCCAAACGGACCGAAACGAGCTTCCATTTGTGCCACGTCATGCAGGAGTATCATCTGGTGCATCCAAAACAATTTCTAGGCCTAAGGTACGTATGGCACAAACCATGCACTTATCACGCACCTAGGATTTCCATCGGGTGCGTCCAAAATGATTTATGAGGCTATGATATGTTTGGTGCAAACTGTGGATCTATCTTGCACCGAGACTAACACTATCTCCAAATGGACCGAGACGAGATTCTACATGACCCACATCACCTAGGAGTTCCATCGGGTGTGTCCAAAATGATTTCTGAGCTTACGTTACGTTCGGCGCAAACCGTGCACCTATCTTGAATTAAGATTAGCACTATATCCAAACGGACCGAAACGAGCTTGCCTTTGAGCCTCGTCACCTACGAGTACCATCCGGTGCGTCCAAAACGATTTCTAAGGCTATGGTACATTTGGCGCAAATTGTGCACCTATCTTGCACCGAAACTAACACTGTCTCCAAACAGACCGAAACTAGCTTCCATTTGAGCCACGTCACCCAGGAGTACCATCCTGTGCGTCCAAAGCGATTTCGAAGGCTATTGTACATTTGGCGCAAACCTTGCACCAATCTTTCACTGAAACTAACACTGTCTCCAAACGGACCGAAATGAGCTTCCATTTGAGCCACGTCACCCAGGAGTTCCATCCTGTGCATCCAAAGCGATTTCGGAGGCTATGGTACATTTGGCGCAAACCTTGCACCTATCTTGCACCGAAACTAACACTGTCTCCAAACGGACTGAAACGAGCTTCCATTTGAGCCACGTCACCTAGGAGTACCATCCTGTGCGTAAAAAGCGATTTCAGAGGCTATTGTACATTTGGCGCAAACCTTGCACCTATCTTTCACTGAAACTAACACTGTGTCCAAACGGACCGAAACGAGCTTCCATTTGTGCCACGTCATGCAGGAGTATCATCTGGTGCAGCCAAAACAAATTCTTAGCCTATGGTACGTATGGCACAAACCATGCACCTGTCACGCACTGAAACTAACACTATCTCCAAATGGACGGAAAGGAGATTCTACAGGACCCACGTCACCTAGGATTTCCATCGGGTGCGTCTAAAATGATTTATGAGGCTATGATATGTTTGGTGCAAACTGTGGATCTATCTTGCACCGAGACTAACACTATCTCCAAATGGACCGAAACGAGATTCTACATGACCCACATGACCTAGGAGTTCCATCGGGTGTGTCCAAAATGATTTCTGTGCTTACGTTACATTCAGCGCAAACCGTGCACCTATCTTGAATTAAGATTAGCACTATATCCAAATGGATCGAAACGAGCTTGCATTTGAGCCTCGTCCCCTAGGAGTACCATCCGGTGCGTCCAAAACGATTTCTGAGGCTATGGTACATTTGGCGCAAACCGTGCACCTATCTTGCACCGAAACTAACACTGTCTCCAAACGGACCGAAACGAGCTTCCATTTGTGCCACGTCATGCAGGAGTATCATCTGGTGCATCCAAAACAATTTCCTAGCCTAAGGTACGTATGGTAGAAACCATGCACCTATCACGCACCAAAACTAACACTATCTCCAAAAGGACCGAAAGGAGATTATACATGACCCAAGTCACCTAGGATTTCCATCGGGTGCGTCCAAAATGATTTATGAGGCTATGATATGTTTGGTGCAAACTGTGGATCTATCTTGCACCGAGCCTAACACTCTCTCCAAATGGACCGAAACGAGATTCTACATGACCCACATCACCTAGGAGTTCCATCGGGTGTGTCCAAAATGATTTCTGAGCTTACGTTACATTCGACGCAAACCGTGCACCCATCTTGATTTAAGATTAGCACTATATCCAAACGGACCGAAACGAGCTTGCATTTGAGCCTCGTCCCCTAGGAGTACCATCCAGTGCGTCCAAAACAATTTCTGAGGCTATGGTACATTTGGCGCAAACCGTGCACCTATCTTGCACCGAAACTAACACTGTCTCCAAACGGACCGACACGAGCTTCCATTTGAGCCACGTCACCTAGGAGTACCATCCTGTGCGTCCAAAGTGATTTCGGAGGCTATTGTACATTTGGCGCAAACCTTGCACCAATCTTTCACTGAAACTAACACTGTCTCCAAATGGACCGAAACGAGCTTCCATTTGTGCCACGTCATGCAGGAGTATCATCTGGTGCATCCAAACAAATTTCTTAGCCTATGGTACGTATGGCACAAACCATGCACCTATCACGCACCGACACTAACACTATCTCCAAAAGGACCGAAAGGAGATTCTACAGGACCCACGTCACCTAGGATTTCTATCAGGTGCTTTCAAAATGATTTATGAGGCTATGATATGTTTGGTGCAAACTGTGGATCTATCTTGCACCGAGACTAACACTATCTCCAAATCGACCGAAATGAGATTCTACATGACCCACGTCACCTAGGAGTTCCATCGGGTGTGTCGAAAATGATTTCTGAGCTTACGGTATGTTGGCGCAAACCGTGCACCTATCTTGAATTAAGATTAGCACTATATCCAAACGGACCGAAACGAGCTTGCATTTGAGCCTCGTCACCTAGGAGTACCATCCGGTGCGTCTAAAACAATTTCTGAGGCTATGGTACATTTGGCGCAAACCGTGCACCTATCTTGCACCGAAACTAACACTGTCTCCAAACAGACCGAAACGAGCTTCCATTTGAGCCACGTCACCTAGGAGTACCATCCGGTGCGTCCAAAGCGATTTTGGAGGCTATGGTACATTTGGCGCAAACCTTGCACCTATCTTGCACCGAAACTAACACTGTCTCCAAACGGACTGAAACGAGCTTCCATTTGAGCCACGTCACCCAAGAGTACCATCCTGTGCGTCCAAAGCGATTTCAGAGGCTATTGTACATTTGGCGCAAACCTTGCACCTATCTTTCACTGAAACTAACACTGTGTCCAAACGGACCGAAACGAGCTTCCATTTGTGCCACGTCATGCAGGAGTATCATCTGGTGCATCCAAAACAAATTCTTAGCCTATGGTACGTATGGCACAAACCATGCACCTGTCACGCACCAAAACTAACACTATCTCCAAAAGGACCGAAAGGAGATTATACAGGACCCACGTCACCTAGGATTTCTATCAGGTGCTTTCAAAATGATTTATGAGGCTATGATATGTTTGGTGCAAACTGTGGATCTATCTTGCACCGAGACTAACACTATCTCCAAATGGACCGAAACAAGATTCTACATGACCCACGTCACCTAGGAGTTCCATCGGGTGTGTCGAAAATGATTTCTGAGCTTATGGTATGTTCGGCGCAAACCGTGCACCTATCTCGAATTAAGATTAGCACTATATCCAAACGGACCGAAACGAGCTTGCATTTGAGCCTCGTCACCTAGGAGTACCATCCGGTGTGTCTAAAACGATTTCTAAGGCTATGGTACATTTGGCGCAAACCGTGCACCTATCTTGCACCGAAACTAACACTGTCTGCAAACGGACCGAAACGAGCTTCCATTTGAGCCACGTCACCTAGGAGTACCATCCGGTGCGTCCAAAGCGATTTCGGAGGCTATGGTACATTTGGCACAAACCTTGCACCTATCTTGCACCGAAACTAACACTGTCTCCAAACGGACTGAAACGAGCTTCCATTTGAGCCACGTCACCCAGGAGTACCATCCTGTGCGTCCAAAGCGATTTCAGAGGCTATTGTACATTTGGCGCAAACCTTGCACCTATCTTTCACTGAAACTAACACTGTGTCCAAACGGACCGAAACGAGCTTCCATTTGTGCCACGTCATGCAGGGGTATCATCTGGTGCATCCAAAACAAATTCTTAGCCTATGGTACGTATGGCACAAACCATGCACCTGTCACGCACCGAATCTAACACTATCTCCAAAAGCACCGAAAGGAGATTCTACAGGACCCACGTCACCAATGATTTCCATCGGGTGCGTCCAAAATGATTTATGAGGCTATGATATGTTTGGTGCAAACTGTGGATCTATCTTGCACCGAGACTAACACTATCTCCAAATGGACCGAAACGAGATTCTACATGAGCCACGTCACCTAGGAGTTCCATCGGGTGTGTCGAAAATGATTTCTGAGCTTACGGTACGTTCGGCGCAAACCGTGCACCTATCTTGAATTAAGATTAGCACTATATCCAAACGGACCAAAACGAGCTTGCATTTGAGCCTCGTCACCTAGGAGTACCATCCGGTGCATCTAAAACAATTTCTGAGGCTATGGTACATTTGGCGCAAACCGTGCACCTATCTTGCACCGAACTAACACTGTCTCCAAACGGACCGAAACGAGCTTCCATTTGAGCCACGTCACCCAGGAGTACCATCCTGTGCGTCCAAAGAGATTTCGGAGGCTATTGTACATTTGGCGCAAACCTTGCACCAATCTTTCACTGAAACTAACACTGTCTCCAAACGGACCGAAACGAGCTTCCATTTGTGCCACGTCATGCAGGAGAATCATCTGGTGCATCCAAAACAATTTCTTAGCCTATGGTACGTATGGCACAAACCGTGCACCTATCACGCACCGACACTAACACTATCTCCAAAAGGACCGAAAGGAGATTCTACAGGACCCACGTCACCTAGGATTTCTATCAGGTGCTTTCAAAATGATTTATGAGGATATGATATGTTTGGTGCAAACTATGGATCTATCTTGCACCGACACTAACACTATCTCCAAATGGACCGAAACGAGATTCTACATGAGCCACGTCACCTAGGAGTTCCATCGGGTGTGTCGAAAATGATTTCTGAGCTTACGGTACATTCGGCGCAAACCGTGCACCTATCTTGAATTAAGATTAGCACTATATCCAAACGGACCAAAACGAGCTTGAATTTGAGCCTCGTCACCTAGGAGTACCATCCGGTGCATCTAAAACAATTTCTGAGGCTATGGTACATTTGGCGCAAACCGTGCACCTATCTTGCACCGAAACTAACACTGTCTCCAAACGGACCGAAACGAGCTTCCATTTGAGCCACGTCACCCAGGAGTACCATCCTGTGCGTCCAAAGTGATTTTGGAGGCTATTGTACATTTGGCACAAACCTTGCACCAATCATTCACTAAAACTAACACTGTCTCCAAACGGACCGAAACGAGCTTCCATTTGTGCCACGTCATGCAGGAGTATCATCTGGTGCATCCAAAACAATTTCTTAGCCTATGGTACGTATGGCACAAACCATGCGCCTATCACGCACCGAAACTAACACTATCTCCAAAAGGACCGAAAGGAGATTCTACAGGACCCACGTCACCTAGGATTTCCATCGGGTGCGTCCAAAATGATTTATGAGGCTATAATATGTTTGGTGCAAACTATGGATCTATCTTGCACCGAGACTAACACTATCTCCAAATGGACCGAAACGAGATTCTACATGACCCACGTCACCTAGGAGTTCCATTGGGTGTGTCCAAAATGATTTCTGAGCTTACGGTACGTTCGGCGCAAACCGTGCACCTATCCTGAATTAAGATTAGCACTATATCCAAACGGACCGAAACGAGCTTGCCTTTGAGCCTCGTCACCTAGGAGTACCATCCGGTGCGTCAAAAACGATTTCTGAGGCTATGGTACATTTGGCGCAAACCATGCACCTATCTTGCACCGAAACTAACACTGTCTCCAAACGGACCGACACGAGCTTCCATTTGAGCCACGTCACCCAGGAGTACCATCCTGTGCGTCCAAAGCGATTTCGGAGGCTATTGTACATTTGGCGCAAATCTTGCACCAATCTTTCACTGAAACTAACACTGTCTCCAAACGGACTGAAACCAGCTTCCATTTGTGCCACGTCATGCAGGAGTATCATCTGGTGCATCCAAAACAATTTCTTAGTCTATGGTACGTATGGCACAAACCATGCACCTATCACGCACCGAAACTAACACTATCTCCAAAAGGACCGAACGGAGATTCTACAGGACCCACGTCACCTAGGATTTCTATCAGGTGCGTCTAAAATGATTTATGAGGCTATGATATGTTTGGTGCAAACTGTGGATCTATCTTGCACCGAGACTAAAACTATCTCCAAATGGACCGAAACGAGATTCTACATGACCCACATGACCTAGAAGTTCCATCGGGTGTGTCCAAAATGATTTCTGAGCTTACGTTACATTCGGCGCAAACCGTGCACCTATCTTGAATTAAGATTAGCACTATATCGAAACGGACCGAAACGAGCTTGCATTTGAGCCTCGTCCCCTAGGAGTACCATCCGGTGCGTCCAAAATGATTTCTAAGGCTATGGTACATTTGGCGCAAACCGTGCACCTATCTTGCACCGATACTAACACTGTCTCCAAACGGACCGAAACGAGGTAGCATTTGAGCCACGTCACCCAGGAGTACCATCCTGTAAGTCCAAAGCGATTTCGGAGGCTATGGTACATTTGGCGCGCACCTTGCACCTAACTTGCACTGAAACTAACTGTCTCCGAACAGACCGAAACGAGCTTCTATTTGTGCCACGTCACGCAGGAGTATCATATGGTGCATCCAAAACAAATTCTTAGCCTATGGTACGTATGGCACAAACCATGCACCTATCACGCACCAAAACTAACACTATCTCCAAAAGGACCGAAAGGAGCTTATACAGGACCCTCGTCACCAATGATTTCCATCGGGTGCGTCCAAAATGATTTATGAGGCTATGATATGTTTGGTGCAAACTGTGGATCTATCTTGCACCGAGACTAACACTATCTCCAAATGGACCGAAACGAGATTCTACATGAGCCACGTCACCTAGGAGTTCCATCGGGTGTGTCGAAAATGATTTCTGAGCTTACGGTACGTTCGGCGCAAACCGTGCACCTATCTTGAATTAAGATTAGCACTATATCCAAACGGACCAAAACGAGCTTGCATTTGAGCCTCGTCACCTAGGAGTACCATCCGGTGCATCTAAAACAATTTCTGAGGCTATGGTACATTTGGCGCAAACCGTGCACCTATCTTGCACCGAACTAACACTGTCTCCAAACGGACCGAAACGAGCTTCCATTTGAGCCACGTCACCCAGGAGTACCATCCTGTGCGTCCAAAGTGATTTCGGAGGCTATTGTACATTTGGCGCAAACCTTGCACCAATCTTTCACTGAAACTAACACTGTCTCCAAACGGACCGAAACGAGCTTCCATTTGTGCCACGTCATGCAGGAGAATCATCTGGTGCATCCAAAACAATTTCTTAGCCTATGGTACGTATGGCACAAACCGTGCACCTATCACGCACCGACACTAACACTATCTCCAAAAGGACCGAAAGGAGATTCTACAGGACCCACGTCACCTAGGATTTCTATCAGGTGCTTTCAAAATGATTTATGAGGCTATGATATGTTTGGTGCAAACTATGGATCTATCTTGCACCGACACTAACACTATCTCCAAATGGACCGAAACGAGATTCTACATGAGCCACGTCACCTAGGAGTTCCATCGGGTGTGTCCAAAATGATTTCTGAGCTTACGGTACGTTCGGCGCAAACCGTGCACCTATCCTGAATTAAGATTAGCACTATATCCAAACGGACCGAAACGAGCTTGCCTTTGAGCCTCGTCACCTAGGAGTACCATTCGGTGCGTCAAAAACGATTTCTGAGGCTATGGTACATTTGGCGCAAACCGTGCACCTATCTTGCACCGAAACTAACACTGTCTCCAAACAGACCGACACGAGCTTCCATTTGAGCCACGTCACCCAGGAGTACCATCCTGTGCGTCCAAAGCGATTTCGGAGGCTATTGTACATTTGGCGCAAACCTTGCACCAATCTTTCACTGAAACTAACACTGTCTCCAAACGGACTGAAACCAGCTTCCATTTGTGCCACGTCATGCAGGAGTATCATCTGGTGCATCCAAAACAATTTCTTAGTCTATGGTACGTATGGCACAAACCATGCACCTATCACGCACCGAAACTAACACTATCTCCAAAAGGACCGAACGGAGATTCTACAGGACCCACGTCACCTAGGATTTCTATCAGGTGCGTCTAAAATGATTTATGAGGCTATGATATGTTTGGTGCAAACTGTGGATCTATCTTGCACCGAGACAAACACTATCTCCAAATGGACCGAAACGAGATTCTACATGACCCACGTCACCTAGGAGTTCCATCGGGTGTGTTGAAAATGATTTCTGAGCTTACGGTACGTTCGGCGCAAACCGTGCACCTATCTTGAATTAAGATTAGCACTATATCCAAACGGACTGAAACGAGCTTGCATTTGAGCCTCGTCACCTAGGAGTCCCATCCGGTGCGTCTAAAACAATTTCTGAGGCTATGGTACATTTGGCGCAAACCGTGCACCTATCTTGCACCGAAACTAACACTGTCTCCAAACGGACCGAAACGAGCTTCCATTTGAGCCACGTCACCCAGGAGTACCATCCTGTGCGTCCAAAGCGATTTCGGAGGCTATTGTACATTTGGCACAAACCTTGCACCAATCTTGCACTGAAACTAATACTGTGTCCAAACGGACCGAATCGAGCTTCCATTTGTGCCACGTCATGCAGGAGTATCATCTGCTGCATCCAAAACAATTTCTTAGCCTAAGGTACGTATGGCACAAACAATGCACCTGTCACGCACCGAAACTAACACTATCTCCAAAAGGACCGAAAGGAGATTCTACAGGACCCACGTCACCTAGGATTTCCATCGGGTGTGTCCAAAATGATTTATGAGGCTATGGTATGTTTGGTGCAAACTATGGATCTATCTTGCACCGAGACTAACACTATCTCCAAATGGACAGAAACGAGATTCTACATGACCCACATGACCTAGGAGTTCCATCGGGTGTGTCCAAAATGATTTCTGAGCTTACGTTACATTCGGCGCAAACCGTGCACCTTTCTTGAATTAAGATTAGCACTATATCCAAACGGACCGAAACGAGCTTGCATTTGAGCCTCGTCCCCTAGGAGTACCATCCGGTGCGTCCAAAATGATTTCTAAGGCTATGGTACATTTGGCGCAAACCATGCACCTATCTTGCACCGAAACTAACACTGTCTCCAAACGGACTGAAATGAGCTTCCATTTGAGCCACGTCACCCAGGAGTACCATCCTGTGCGTCCAAAGCGATTTCGGAGGCTATGGTACATTTGGCGCGCACCTTGCACCTAACTTGCACTGAAACTCACTGTTTCCAAACAGACCGAAATGAGCTTCTATTTGTGCCATGTCACGCAGGAGTATCATCTGGTGCATCCAAAACAAATTCTTAGCCTATGTTACGTATGGCACAAACCATGCACCTATCACGCACCAAAACTAACACTATCTCCAAAAGGACCGAAAGGAGATTATACAGGACCCACGTCACCTAGGATTTCCATCGGGTGCATCCAAAATGATTTATGAGGCTATGATATGTTTGGTGCAAACTATGGATCTATCTTGCACCGAGCCTAACACTATCTCCAAATGGACCGAAATGAGATTCTACATGACCCACATCACCTAGGAGTTCCATCGGGTGTGTCCAAAATAATTTCAGAGCTTACGTTACATTCGACGCAAACCGTGCACCTATCTTGAATTAAGATTAGCACTATATCCAAACGGACCAAAACGAGCTTGCATTTGAGCCTCGTCCCCTAGGAGTACCATCCGGTGTGTCCAAAACGATTTCTGAGGCTATGGTACATTTGGCACAAACCGTGCACCTATCTTGCACCGAAACTAACACTGTCTCCAAACGGACCGAAACGATCTTCCATTTGAGCCACGTCACCCAGGAGTACCATCCTGTGCGTCCAAAGCGATTTCGGAGGCTATTGTACATTTGGCACAAACCTTGCACCAATCTTGCACTGAAACTAACACTGTCTCCAAACAGACCGAAATGAGCTTCTATTTGTGCCACGTCACGCAGGAGTATCATCTGGTGCATCCAAAACAAATTCTTAGCCTATGGTACGTATGGCACAAACCATGCACCTATCACGCACCAAAACTAACACTATCTCCAAAAGGACCGAAAGGAGATTATACAGGACCCACGTCACCTAGGATTTCCATCGGGTGCGTCCAAAATGATTTATGAGGCTATGATATGTTTGGTGCAAACTGTGGATCTATCTTGCACCGAGCCTTACACTATCTCCAAATGGACCGAAACGAGATTCTACATGACCCACATCACCTAGGAGTTCCATCGGGTGTGTCCAAAATGATTTCTGAGCTTACGTTACATTCGACGCAAACCGTGCACCTATCTTGAATTAAGATTAGCACTATATCCAAACGGACCGAAACGAGCTTGCATTTGAGCCTCGTCCCCTAGGAGTACCATCCGGTGCGTCCAAAACGATTTCTGAGGCTATGGTACATTTGGCGCAAACCGTGCACCTATCTTGCACCGAAACTAACACTGTCTCTAAACGGACCGAAACGAGCTTCCATTTGAGCCACGTCACCCAGGAGTACCATCCTGTGCGTCCAAAGCGATTTTGGAGGCTATTGTACATTTGGCGCAAACCTTGCACCAATCTTTCACTGAAACTAACACTGTCTCCAAACGGACCGAAATGAGCTTCCATTTGTGCCACGTCATGCAGGAGTATCATCTGGTGCATCCAAAACAATTTCTTAGCCTATGGTACGTATGGCACAAACCATGCACCTATCACGCACCGAAACTAACACTATCTCCAAAAGGACCGAAAGGAGATTATACAGGACCCACGTCACCTAGGATTTCTATCAGGTGCGTCCAAAATGATTTATGAGGCTATGATATGTTTGGTGCAAACTGTGGATCTATCTTGCACCGAGACTAACACTATCTCCAAATGGACCGAAACGAGATTCTACATGACCCACGTCACCTAGGAGTTCCATCGGGTGTGTCGAAAATGATTTCTAAGCTTACGGTACATTCGGCGCAAACCGTGCACCTATCTTGAATTAAGATTAGCACTATATCCAAACAGACCGAAACGAACTTGCATTTGAGCCTCGTCACCTAGGAGTACCATCCGGTGCGTCTAAAACAATTTCTGAGGCTATGGTACATTTGGCGTAAACCGTGCACCTATCTTGCACCGAAACTAACACTGTCTCCAAACGGACCAAAACGAGCTTCCATTTGAGCCACGTCACCCAGGAGTACCATCCTGTGCATCCAAAGCGATTTCGGAGGCTATTGTACATTTGGCACAAACCTAGCACCAATCTTGCACTGAAACTAACATTGTCTCCAAACGGACCGAAACGAGCTTCCATTTGTGCCACGTCATGCAAGAGTATCATCTGGTGCATCCAAAACAAATTCTTAGCCTATGGTACGTATGGCACAAACCATGCACCTGTCACGCACCGAAACTAACACTATCTCCAAAAGGACCGAAAGGAGATTCTACAGGACCCACGTCACCTAGGATTTCCATCGGGTGCGTCCAAAATGATTTATGAGGCTATGATATGTTTGGTGCAAACTGTGGATCTATCTTGCACCGAGACTAACACTATCTCCAAATGGACCGAAACGAGATTCTACATGACCCACATGACCTAGGAGCTCCATCGGGTGTGTCCAAAATGGTTTCTGAGCTTACGTTACATTCGGCGCAAACCGTGCACCTATCTTGAATTAAGATTAGCACTATATCCAAACGGACCGAAACGAGCTTGCATTTGAGCCTCGTCCCCTAGGAGTACCATCCGGTGTGTCCAAAATGATTTCTGAGGCTATGGTACATTTGGCACAAACCGTGCACCTATCTTGCACCGAAACTAACACTGTCTCCAAACGGACCGAAACGATCTTCCATTTGAGCCACGTCACCCAGGAGTACCATCCTGTGCGTCCAAAGCGATTTCGGAGGCTATTGTACATTTGGCACAAACCTTGCACCAATCTTGCACTGAAACTAACACTGTCTCCAAACAGACCGAAATGAGCTTCTATTTGTGCCACGTCACGCAGGAGTATCATCTGGTGCATCCAAAACAAATTCTTAGCCTATGGTACGTATGGCACAAACCATGCACCTATCACGCACCAAAACTAACACTATCTCCAAAAGGACCGAAAGGAGATTATACAGGACCCACGTCACCTAGGATTTCCATCGGGTGCGTCCAAAATGATTTATGAGGCTATGATATGTTTGGTGCAAACTGTGGATCTATCTTGCACCGAGCCTTACACTATCTCCAAATGGACCGAAACGAGATTCTACATGACCCACATCACCTAGGAGTTCCATCGGGTGTGTCCAAAATGATTTCTGAGCTTACGTTACATTCGACGCAAACCGTGCACCTATCTTGAATTAAGATTAGCACTATATCCAAACGGACCGAAACGAGCTTGCATTTGAGCCTCGTCCCCTAGGAGTACCATCCGGTGCGTCCAAAACGATTTCTGAGGCTATGGTACATTTGGCGCAAACCGTGCACCTATCTTGCACCGAAACTAACACTGTCTCTAAACGGACCGAAACGAGCTTCCATTTGAGCCACGTCACCCAGGAGTACCATCCTGTGCGTCCAAAGCGATTTTGGAGGCTATTGTACATTTGGCGCAAACCTTGCACCAATCTTTCACTGAAACTAACACTGTCTCCAAACGGACCGAAATGAGCTTCCATTTGTGCCACGTCATGCAGGAGTATCATCTGGTGCATCCAAAACAATTTCTTAGCCTATGGTACGTATGGCACAAACCATGCACCTATCACGCACCGAAACTAACACTATCTCCAAAAGGACCGAAAGGAGATTATACAGGACCCACGTCACCTAGGATTTCTATCAGGTGCGTCCAAAATGATTTATGAGGCTATGATATGTTTGGTGCAAACTGTGGATCTATCTTGCACCGAGACTAACACTATCTCCAAATGGACCGAAACGAGATTCTACATGACCCACGTCACCTAGGAGTTCCATCGGGTGTGTCGAAAATGATTTCTAAGCTTACGGTACATTCGGCGCAAACCGTGCACCTATCTTGAATTAAGATTAGCACTATATCCAAACAGACCGAAACGAACTTGCATTTGAGCCTCGTCACCTAGGAGTACCATCCGGTGCGTCTAAAACAATTTCTGAGGCTATGGTACATTTGGCGTAAACCGTGCACCTATCTTGCACCGAAACTAACACTGTCTCCAAACGGACCAAAACGAGCTTCCATTTGAGCCACGTCACCCAGGAGTACCATCCTGTGCATCCAAAGCGATTTCGGAGGCTATTGTACATTTGGCACAAACCTAGCACCAATCTTGCACTGAAACTAACATTGTCTCCAAACGGACCGAAACGAGCTTCCATTTGTGCCACGTCATGCAAGAGTATCATCTGGTGCATCCAAAACAAATTCTTAGCCTATGGTACGTATGGCACAAACCATGCACCTGTCACGCACCGAAACTAACACTATCTCCAAAAGGACCGAAAGGAGATTCTACAGGACCCACGTCACCTAGGATTTCCATCGGGTGCGTCCAAAATGATTTATGAGGCTATGATATGTTTGGTGCAAACTGTGGATCTATCTTGCACCGAGACTAACACTATCTCCAAATGGACCGAAACGAGATTCTACATGACCCACATGACCTAGGAGCTCCATCGGGTGTGTCCAAAATGGTTTCTGAGCTTACGTTACATTCGGCGCAAACCGTGCACCTATCTTGAATTAAGATTAGCACTATATCCAAACGGACCGAAACGAGCTTGCATTTGAGCCTCGTCCCCTAGGAGTACCATCCGGTGCGTCCAAAACGATTTCTAAGGCTATGGTACATTTGGCGCAAACCGTGCACCTATCTTGCACCGAAACTAACACTGTCTCCAAACGGACCGAAACGAGCTTCCATTTGAGCCACGTCACCCAGGAGTACCATCCTGTGCGTCCAAAGCGATTTCGGAGGCTATGGTACATTTGGCGCGCACCTTGCACCTAACTTGCACTGAAACTCACTGTTTCCAAACAGACCGAAATGAGCTTCTATTTGTGCCACATCACGCAGGAGTATCATCTGGTGCATCCAAAACAAATTCTTAGCCTATGGTACGTATGGCACAAACCATGCACCTATCACGCACCAAAACTAACACTATCTCCAAAAGGACCGAAAGGAGATTATACAGGACCCACGTCACCTAGGATTTCCATCGGGTGCGTCCAAAATGATTTATGAGGCTATGATATGTTTGGTGCAAACTATGGATCTATCTTGCACCGAGCCTAACACTATCTCCAAATGGACCGAAATGAGATTCTACATGACCCACATCACCTAGGAGTTCCATCGGTTGTGTCCAAAATGATTTCTGAGCTTACGTTACATTCGACGCAAACCGTGCACCTATCTTGAATTAAGATTAGCACTATATCCAAACGGACCGAAACGAGCTTGCATTTGAGCCTCGTCCCCTAGGAGTACCATCCGGTGCGTCCAAAACGATTTCTGAGGCTATGGTACATTTGGCGCAAACCGTGCACCTATCTTGCACCGAAACTAACACTATCTCCAAACGGACCGAAACGAGCTTCCATTTGAGCCACGTCACCCAGGAGTACCATCCTGTGCGTCCAAAGCGATTTTGGAGGCTATTGTACATTTGGCGCAAACCTTGCACCAATCTTTCACTGAAACTAACACTGTCTCCAAACGGACCGAAACGAGCTTCCATTTGTGCCACGTCATGCAGGAGTATCATCTGGTGCATCCAAAACAATTTCTTAGCCTATGGTACGTATGGCACAAACCATGCACCTATCACGCACCGAAACTAACACTATCTCCAAAAGGACCGAAAGGAGATTCTACAGGACCCACGTCACCTAGGATTTATATCAGGTGCGTCCAAAATGATTTATGAGGCTATGATATGTTTGGTGCAAACTGTGGATCTATCTGGCACCGAGACTAACACTATCTCCAAATGGACCGAAACTAGATTCTACATGACCCACGTCACCTAGGAGTTCCATCGGGTGTGTCCAAAATGATTTCTGAGCTTACGTTACATTCGACGCAAACCGTGCACCTATCTTGAATTAAGATTAGCACTATATCCAAACGGACCGAAACGAGCTTGCATTTGAGCCTCGTCCCCTAGGAGTACCATCCGGTGCGTCCAAAACGATTTCTGAGGCTATGGTACATTTGGCGCAAACCGTGCACCTATCTTGCACCAAAACTAACATTGTCTCCAAACGGACTGAAACGAGCTTCCATTTGAGCCACGTCACATAGGAGTACCATCCTGTGCGTCCAAAGCGATTTCGGAGGCTATTGTACATTTGGCGCAAACCTTGCACCAATCTTTCACTGAAACTAACACTGTCTCCAAACGGACCGAAACGAGCTTCCATATGAGCCACGTCACCCAGAAGTACCATCCTGTGCATCCAAAGCGATTTCGGAGGCTATGGTACATTTGGCGCAAACCTTGCACCTATCTTGCACCGAAACTAACACTGTCTCCAAACGGACTGAAACGACCTTCCATTTGAGCCACGTCACCCAGGAGTACCATCCTGTGCGTCCAAAGCGATTTCAGAGGCTATTGTACATTTGGCACAAACCTTGCACCCATCTTGCACTGAAACTAACACTGTCTCCAAACGGACCGAAATGAGCATCTATTTGTGCCACGTCATGCAGGAGTATCATCTGGTGCATCCAAAACAAATTCTTAGCCTATGGTACGTATGGCACAAACCATGCACCTGTCACGCACCGAAACTAACACTATCTCCAAAAGGACCGAAAGGAGATTCTACAGGACCCACGTCACCTAGGATTTCCATCGGGTGCGTCCAAAATGATTTATGAGGCTACGATATGTTTGGTGCAAACTGTGGATCTATCTTGCACCGAGACTAACACTATCTCCAAATGGACCGAAATGAGATTCTACATGACCCACATGACCTAGGAGCTCCATCGGGTGTGTCCAAAATGGTTTCTGAGCTTACGTTACATTCGGCGCAAACCGTGCACCTATCTTGATTTAAGATTAGCACTATATCCAAACGGACCGAAACGAGCTTGCATTTGAGCCTCGTCACCTAGGAGTACCATCCGGTGCGTCTAAAACAATTTCTGAGGCTATGGTACATTTGGCGCAAACCGTGCACCTATCTTGCACCGAAACTAACGCTGTCTCCAAACGGACCGAAACGAGCTTCCATTTGAGCCATGTCACCCAGGAGTACCATCCTGTGCGTCCAAAGCGATTTCAGAGGCTATGGTACATTTGGCGCGCACCTTGCACCTAACTTGCACTGAAACTAACTGTCTCCAAACAGACCGAAATGAGCTTCTATTTGTGCCACGTCACGCAGGAGTATCATCTAGTGCATCCAAAACAAATTCTTAGCCTATGGTACGTATGGCACAAACCATGCACCTATCACGCACCAAAACTAAAACTATCTCCAAAAGGACCGAAAGGAGATTATACAGGACCCACGTCACCTAGGATTTCCATCGGGTGCGTCCAAAATGATTTATGAGGCTATGATATGTTTGGTGCAAACTATGGATCTATCTTGCACCGAGCGTAAAACTATCTCCAAATGGACCGAAACGAGATTCTACATGACCCACATCACCTAGGAGTTCCATCGGGTGTGTCCAAAATGATTTCTGAGCTTACGTTACATTCGACGCAAACCGTGCACCTATCTTGAATTAAGATTAGCACTATATCCAAACGGACCGAAACGAGCTTGCATTTGAGCCTCGTCCCCTAGGAGTACCATCCGGTGCGTCCAAAACGATTTCTGAGGCTATGGTACATTTGGCGCAAACCGTGCACCTATCTTGCACCGAAACTAACACTGTCTCCAAACGGACCGAAACGAGCTTCCATTTGAGCCACGTCACCTAGGAGTACCATCCTGTGCGTCCAAAGCGATTTCGGAGGCTATGGTACACTTGGCGCGCACCTTGCACCTAACTTGCACTGAAACTCACTGTCTCCAAACAGACCGAAATGAGCTTCTATTTGTGCTACGTCACGCAGGAGTATCATCTAGTGCATCCAAAACAAATTCTTAGCCTATGGTATGTAAGGCACAAACCATGCACCTATCACGCACCAAAACTAACACTATCTCCAAAAGGACCGAAAGGAGATTATACAGGACCCACGTCACCTAGGATTTCCATCGGGTGCGTCCAAAATGATTTATGAGGCTATGATATGTTTGGTGCAAACTGTGGATCTATCTTGCACCGAGCCTAACACTATCTCCAAATGGACCGAAATGAGATTCTACATGACCCACATCACCTAGGAGTTCCATCGGTTGTGTCCAAAATGATTTCTGAGCTTACGTTACATTCGACGCAAACCGTGCACCTATCTTGAATTAAGATTAGCACTATATCCAAACGGACCGAAACGAGCTTGCATTTGAGCCTCGTCCCCTAGGAGTACCATCCGGTGCGTCCAAAACGATTTCTGAGGCTATGGTACATTTGGCGCAAACCGTGCACCTATCTTGCACCGAAACTAACACTGTCTCCAAACGGACCGAAACGAGCTTCCATTTGAGCCACGTCACCCAGGAGTACCATCCTGTGCGTCCAAAGCGATTTTGGAGGCTATTGTACATTTGGCGCAAACCTTGCACCAATCTTTCACTGAAACTAACACTGTCTCCAAACGGACCGAAACGAGCTTCCATTTGTGCCACGTCATGCAGGAGTATCATCTGGTGCATCCAAAACAATTTCTTAGCCTATGGTACGTATGGCACAAACCATGCACCTATCACGCACCGAAACTAACACTATCTCCAAAAGGACCGAAAGGAGATTCTACAGGACCCACGTCACCTAGGATTTATATCAGGTGCGTCCAAAATGATTTATGAGGCTATGATATGTTTGGTGCAAACTGTGGATCTATCTGGCACCGAGACTAACACTATCTCCAAATGGACCGAAACGAGATTCTACATGACCCACGTCACCTAGGAGTTCCATCGGGTGTGTCCAAAATGATTTCTGAGCTTACGTTACATTCGACGCAAACCGTGCACCTATCTTGAATTAAGATTAGCACTATATCCAAACGGACCGAAACGAGCTTGCATTTGAGCCTCGTCCCCTAGGAGTACCATCCGGTGCATCCAAAACGATTTCTGAGGCTATGGTACATTTGGCGCAAACCGTGCACCTATCTTGCACAAAAACTAACATTGTCTCCAAACGGACTGAAACGAGCTTCCATTTGAGCCACGTCACATAGGAGTACCATCCTGTGCGTCCAAAGCGATTTCGGAGGCTATTGTACATTTGGCGCAAACCTTGCACCAATCTTTCACTGAAACTAACACTGTCTCCAAACGGACCGAAACGAGCTTCCATATGAGCCACGTCACCCAGAAGTACCATCCTGTGCATCCAAAGCGATTTCGGAGGCTATGGTACATTTGGCGCAAACCTTGCACCTATCTTGCACCGAAACTAACACTGTCTCCAAACGGACTGAAACGAGCTTCCATTTGAGCCACGTCACCCAGGAGTACCATCCTGTGCGCCCAAAGCGATTTCAGAGGCTATTGTACATTTGGCACAAACCTTGCACCAATCTTGCACTGAAACTAACACTGTCTCCAAACGGACCGAAATGAGCTTCCATTTGTGCCATGTCATGCAGGAGTATCATCTGGTGCATCCAAAACAAATTCTTAGCCTATGGTACGTATGGCACAAACCATGCACCTGTCACGCACCGAAACTAACACTATCTCCAAAAGGACCGAAAGGAGATTCTACAGGACCCACGTCACCTAGGATTTCCATCGGGTGCGTCCAAAATGATTTATGAGGCTACGATATGTTTGGTGCAAACTGTGGATCTATCTTGCACCGAGACTAACACTATCTCCAAATGGACCGAAATGAGATTCTACATGACCCACATGACCTAGGAGCTCCATCGGGTATGTCCAAAATGGTTTCTGAGCTTACGTTACATTCGGCGCAAACCGTGCACCTATCTTGAATTAAGATTAGCACTATATCCAAACGGACCGAAACGAGCTTGCATTTGAGCCTCGTCACCTAGGAGTACCATCCGGTGCGTCTAAAACAATTTCTGAGGCTATGGTACATTTGGCGCAAACCGTGCACCTATCTTGCACCGAAACTAACACTGTCTCCAAACGGACCGAAACGAGCTTCCATTTGAGCCATGTCACCCAGGAGTACCATCCTGTGCGTCCAAAGCGATTTCGGAGGCTATGGTACATTTGGCGCGCACCTTGCACCTAACTTGCACTGAAACTAACTGTCTCCAAACAGACCGAAATGAGCTTCTATTTGTGCCACGTCACGCAGGAGTATCATCTGGTGCATCCAAAACAAATTCTTAGCCTATGGTACGTATGGCACAAACCATGCACCTGTCACGCACCGAAACTAACACTATCTCCAAAAGGACCGAAAGGAGATTCTACAGGACCCACGTCACCTAGGATTTCCATCGGGTGCATCCAAAATGATTTATGAGGCTATGATATGTTTGGTGCAAACTATGGATCTATCTTGCACCGAGACTAACACTATCTCCAAATGGACCGAAACGAGATTCTACATGACCCACATGACCTAGGAGCTCCATCGGGTGTGTCCAAAATGGTTTCTGAGCTTACGTTACATTCGGCGCAAACCGTGCACCTATCTTGAATTAAGATTAGTACTATATCCAAACGGACCGAAACGAGCTTGCATTTGAGCCTCGTCCCCTAGGAGTACCATCCGGTGCGTCCAAAACGATTTCAAGGCTATGATACATTTGGCGCAAACCGTGCACCTATCTTGCACCGAAACTAACACTGTCTCCAAACGGACCGAAACGAGCTTCCATTTGAGCCACGTCACCCAGGAGTACCATCCTGTGCGTCCAAAGTGATTTCGGAGGCTATTGTACATTTGGCACAAACCTTGCACCAATCTTGCACTGAAACTAACACTGTCTCCAAACGGACCGAAACGAGCTTCCATTTGTGCCACGTCATGCAGGAGTATCATCTGGTGCATCCAAAACAAATTCTTAGCCTATGGTACGTATGGCACAAACCATGCACCTGTCACGCACCGAAACTAACACTATCTCCAAAAGGACCGAAAGGAGATTCTACAGGACCCACGTCACCTAGGATTTCCATCGGGTGCGTCCAAAATGATTTATGAGGCTATGATATGTTTGGTGCAAACTATGGATCTATCTTGCACCGAGACTAACACTATCTCCAAATGGACCGAAACGAGATTCTACATGACCCACATGACCTAGGAGCTCCATCGGGTGTGTCCAAAATGGTTTCTGAGCTTACGTTACATTCGGCGCAAACCGTGCACCTATCTTGAATTAAGATTAGTACTATATCCAAACGGACCGAAACGAGCTTGCATTTGAGCCTCGTCCCCTAGGAGTACCATCCGGTGCGTCCAAAACGATTTCAAGGCTATGATACATTTGGCGCAAACCGTGCACCTATCTTGCACCGAAACTAACACTGTCTCCAAATGGACCGAAACGAGCTTCCATTTGAGCCACGTCACCTAGGAGTACCATCCTGTGCGTCCAAAGCGATTTCGGAGGCTATGGTACATTTGGCGAGCACCTTGCACCTAACTTGCACTGAAACTCACTGTGTCCAAACAGACCGAAATGAGCTTCTATTTGTGCTACGTCACGCAGGAGTATCATCTGGTGCATCCAAAACAAATTCTTAGCCTATGGTATGTATGGCACAAACCATGCACCTATCACGCACCAAAACTAACACTATCTCCAAAAGGACCGAAAGGAGATTATACAGGACCCACGTCACCTAGGATTTCCATCGGGTGCGTCCAAAATGATTTATGAGGCTATGATAAGTTTGGTGCAAACTGTGGATCTATCATGCACCGAGCCTAACACTATCTCCAAATGGACCGAAATGAGATTCTACATGACCCACATCACCTAGGAGTTCCATCGGTTGTGTCCAAAATGATTTCTGAGCTTACGTTACATTCGACGCAAACCGTGCACCTATCTTGAATTAAGATTAGCACTATATCCAAACGGACCGAAACGAGCTTGCATTTGAGCCTCGTCCCCTAGGAGTACCATCCGGTGCGTCCAAACTGATTTTTGAGGCTATGGTACATTTGGCGCAAACCGTGCACCTATCTTGCACCGAAACTAACACTGTCTCCAAACGGACCGAAACGAGCTTCCATTTGAGCTACGTCACCCAGGAGTACCATCCTGTGCGTCCAAAGCGATTTTGGAGGCTATTGTACATTTGGCGCAAACCTTGCACCAATCTTTCACTGAAACTAACACTGTCTCCAAACGGACCGAAACGAGCTTCCATTTGTGCCACGTCATGCAGGAGTATCATCTGGTGCATCCAAAACAATTTCTTAGCCTATGGTACGTATGGCACAAACCATGCACCTATCACGCACCGAAACTAACACTATCTCCAAAAGGACCGAAAGGAGATTCTACAGGACCCACGTCACCTAGGATTTATATCAGGTGTGTCCAAAATGATTTATGAGGCTATGATATGTTTGGTGCAAACTGTGGATCTATCTTGCACCGAGACTAACACTATCTCCAAATGGACCGAAACGAGATTCTACATGACCCACGTCACCTAGGAGTTCCATCGGGTGTGTCGAAAATGATTTCTGAGCTTACGGTACGTTCGGCGCAAACCGTGCACCTATCTTGAATTAAGATTAGCACTATATCCAAACGGACCGAAACGAGCTTGCATTTGAGCCTCGTCACCTAGGAGTACCATCCGGTGCGTCTAAAACAATTTCTGAGGCTATGGTACATTTGGCGCAAACCGTGCACCTATCTTGCACCGAAACTAACACTGTCTCCAAACGGACCGAAACGAGCTTCCATTTGAGCCACGTCACCCAGGAGTACCATCCTGTGCGTCCAAAGCGATTTCAGAGGCTATTGTACATTTGGCACAAACCTTGCACCAATCTTGCACTGAAACTAACACTGTCTCCAAACGGACCGAAACGAGCTTCCATTTGTGCCACGTCATGCAGGAGTATCATCTGGTGCATCCAAAACAAATTCTTAGCCTATGGTACGTATGGCACAAACCATGCACCTGTCACGCACCGAAACTAACACTATCTCCAAAAGGACCGAAAGGAGATTCTACAGGACCCACGTCACCTAGGATTTCCATCGGGTGCGTCCAAAATGATTTATGAGGCTATGATATGTTTGGTGCAAACTATGGATCTATCTTGCACCGAGACTAACACTGTCTCCAAACGGACCGAAATGAGCTTCCATTTGTGCCACGTCATGCAGGAGTATCATCTGGTGCATCCAAAACAAATTCTTAGCCTATGGTACGTATGGCACAAACCATGCACCTGTCACGCACCGAAACTAACACTATCTCCAAAAGGACCGAAAGGAGATTCTACAGGACCCACGTCACCTAGGATTTCCATCGGGTGCGTCCAAAATGATTTATGAGGCTACGATATGTTTGGTGCAAACTGTGGATCTATCTTGCACCGAGACTAACACTATCTCCAAATGGACCGAAATGAGATTCTACATGACCCACATGACCTAGGAGCTCCATCGGGTATGTCCAAAATGGTTTCTGAGCTTACGTTACATTCGGCGCAAACCGTGCACCTATCTTGAATTAAGATTAGCACTATATCCAAACGGACCGAAACGAGCTTGCATTTGAGCCTCGTCACCTAGGAGTACCATCCGGTGCGTCTAAAACAATTTCTGAGGCTATGGTACATTTGGCGCAAACCGTGCACCTATCTTGCACCGAAACTAACACTGTCTCCAAACGGACCGAAACGAGCTTCCATTTGAGCCATGTCACCCAGGAGTACCATCCTGTGCGTCCAAAGCGATTTCGGAGGCTATGGTACATTTGGCGCGCACCTTGCACCTAACTTGCACTGAAACTAACTGTCTCTAAACAGACCGAAATGAGCTTCTATTTGTGCCACGTCACGCAGGAGTATCATCTGGTGCATCCAAAACAAATTCTTAGCCTATGGTACGTATGGCACAAACCATGCACCTATCACGCACCAAAACTAAAACTATCTCCAAAAGGACCGAGAGGAGATTATACAGGACCCACGTCACCTAGGATTTCCATCGGGTGCGTCCAAAATGATTTATGAGGCTATGATATGTTTGGTGCAAACTATGGATCTATCTTGCACCGAGCCTAACACTATCTCCAAATGGACCGAAACGAGATTCTACATGACCCACATCACCTAGGAGTTCCATCGGGTGTGTCCAAAATGATTTCTGAGCTTACGTTACATTCGACGCAAACCGTGCACCTATCTTGAATTAAGATTAGCACAATATCCAAACGGACCGAAACGAGCTTGCATTTGAGCCTCGTCCCCTAGGAGTACCATCCGGTGCGTCCAAAACGATTTCTGAGGCTATGGTACATTTGGCGCAAACCGTGCACCTATCTTGCACCGAAACTAACACTGTCTCCAAACGGACCGAAACGAGCTTCCATTTGAGCCACGTCACCTAGGAGTACCATCCTGTGCGTCCAAAGCGATTTCGGAGGCTATGGTACATTTGGCGAGCACCTTGCACCTAACTTGCACTGAAACTCACTGTGTCCAAACAGACCGAAATGAGCTTCTATTTGTGCTACGTCACGCAGGAGTATCATCTGGTGCATCCAAAACAAATTCTTAGCCTATGGTATGTATGGCACAAACCATGCACCTATCACGCACCAAAACTAACACTATCTCCAAAAGGACCGAAAGGAGATTATACAGGACCCACGTCACCTAGGATTTCCATCGGGTGCGTCCAAAATGATTTATGAGGCTATGATAAGTTTGGTGCAAACTGTGGATCTATCTTGCACCGAGCCTAACACTATCTCCAAATGGACCGAAATGAGATTCTACATGACCCACATCACCTAGGAGTTCCATCGGTTGTGTCCAAAATGATTTCTGAGCTTACGTTACATTCGACGCAAACCGTGCACCTATCTTGAATTAAGATTAGCACTATATCCAAACGGACCGAAACGAGCTTGCATTTGAGCCTCGTCCCCTAGGAGTACCATCCGGTGCGTCCAAAATGATTTTTGAGGCTATGGTACATTTGGCGCAAACCGTGCACCTATCTTGCACCGAAACTAACACTGTCTCCAAACGGACCGAAACGAGCTTCCATTTGAGCCACGTCACCCAGGAGTACCATCCTGTGCGTCCAAAGCGATTTTGGAGGCTATTGTACATTTGGCGCAAACCTTGCACCAATCTTTCACTGAAACTAACACTGTCTCCAAACGGACCGAAACGAGCTTCCATTTGTGCCACGTCATGCAGGAGTATCATCTGGTGCATCCAAAACAATTTCTTAGCCTATGGTACGTATGGCACAAACCATGCACCTATCACGCTCCGAAACTAACACTATCTCCAAAAGGACCGAAAGGAGATTCTACAGGACCCACGTCACCTAGGATTTATATCAGGTGTGTCCAAAATGATTTATGAGGCTATGATATGTTTGGTGCAAACTGTGGATCTATCTTGCACCGAGACTAACACTATCTCCAAATGGACCGAAACGAGATTCTACATGACCCACGTCACCTAGGAGTTCCATCGGGTGTGTCGAAAATGATTTCTGAGCTTACGGTACGTTCGGCGCAAACCGTGCACCTATCTTGAATTAAGATTAGCACTATATCCAAACGGACCGAAACGAGCTTGCATTTGAGCCTCGTCACCTAGGAGTACCATCCGGTGCGTCTAAAACAATTTCTGAGGCTATGGTACATTTGGCGCAAACCGTGCACCTATCTTGCACCGAAACTAACACTGTCTCCAAACGGACCGAAACGAGCTTCCATTTGAGCCATGTCACCCAGGAGTACCATCCTGTGCGTCCAAAGTGATTTCGGAGGCTATTGTACATTTGGCACAAACCTTGCACCAATCTTGCACTGAAACTAACACTGTCTCCAAACGGACCGAAACGAGCTTCCATTTGTGCCACGTCATGCAGGAGTATCATCTGGTGCATCCAAAACAAATTCTTAGCCTATGGTACGTATGGCACAAACCATGCACCTGTCACGCACCGAAACTAACACTATCTCCAAAAGGACCGAAAGGAGATTCTACAGGACCCACGTCACCTAGGATTTCCATCGGGTGCGTCCAAAATGATTTATGAGGCTATGATATGTTTGGTGCAAACTATGGATCTATCTTGCACCGAGACTAACACTATCTCCAAATGGACCGAAACGAGATTCTACATGACCCACATGACCTAGGAGCTCCATCGGGTGTGTCCAAAATGGTTTCTGAGCTTACGTTACATTCGGCGCAAACCGTGCACCTATCTTGAATTAAGATTAGTACTATATCCAAACGGACCGAAACGAGCTTGCATTTGAGCCTCGTCCCCTAGGAGTACCATCCGGTGCGTCCAAAACGATTTCAAGGCTATGGTACATTAGGCGCAAACCGTGCACCTATCTTGCACCGAAACTAACACTGTCTCCAAATGGACCGAAACGAGCTTCCATCTGAGCCACGTCACCCAGGAGTACCATCCTGTGCGTCCAAAGCGATTTCGGAGGCTATGGTACATTTGGCGCGCACCTTGCACTGAAACTAACTGTCTCCAAATAGACCGAAATGAGCTTCTATTTGTGCCATGTCACGCAGGAGTATCATCTGGTGCATCCAAAACAAATTCTTAGCCTATGGTACGTATGGCACAAACCATGCACCTATCACGCACCAAAACTAACACTATCTCCAAAAGGACCGAAAGGAGATTATACAGGACCCACGTCACCTAGGATTTCCATCGGGTGCGTCCAAAATGATTTATGAGGCTATGATATGTTTGGTGCAAACTGTGGATCTATCTTGCACCGAGCCTAACACTATCTCCAAATGGACCGAAATGAGATTCTACATGACCCACATCACCTAGGAGTTCCATCGGGTGTGTCCAAAATGATTTCTGAGCTTACGTTACATTCGACACAAACCGTGCACCTATCTTGAATTAAGATTAGCACTATATCCAAACGGACCGAAACGAGCTTGCATTTGAGCCTCGTCCCCTAGGAGTACCATCCGGTGCGTCCAAAACGATTTCTGAGGCTATGGTACATTTGGCGCAAACCGTGCACCTATCTTGCACCGAAACTAACACTGTCTCCAAACAGACCGAAACGAGCTTCCATTTGAGCCACGTCACCCAGGAGTACCATCCTGTGCGTCCAAAGCGATTTTGGAGGCTATTGTACATTTGGCGCAAACCTTGCACCAATCTTTCAATGAAACTAACACTGTCTCCAAACGGACCGAAACGAGCTTCTATTTGTGCCACGTCATGCAGGAGTATCATCTGGTGCATCCAAAACAATTTCTTAGCCTATGGTACGTATGGCACAAACCATGCACCTATCACGCACCGAAACTAACACTATCTCCAAAAGGACCGAAAGGAGATTCTATAGGACCCACGTCACCTAGGATTTATATCAGGTGTGTCCAAAATGATTTATGAGGCTATGATATGTTTGGTGCAAACTGTGGATCTATCTTGCACCGAGACTAACACTATCTCCAAATGGACCGAAACGAGATTCTACATGACCCACGTCACCTAGGAGTTCCATCGGGTGTGTCGAAAATGATTTCTGAGCTTACGGTACGTTCGGCGCAAACCGTGCACCTATCTTGAATTAAGATTAGCACTATATCCAAACGGACCGAAACGAGCTTGCATTTGAGCCTCGTCACCTAGGAGTACCATCCGGTGCGTCTAAAACAATTTCTGAGGCTATGGTACATTTGGCGCAAACCGTGCACCTATCTTGCACCGAAACTAACACTATCTCCAAACGGACCGAAACGAGCTTCCATTTGAGCCACGTCACCCAGGAGTACCATCCTGTGCGTCCAAAGCGATTTTGGAGGCTATTGTACATTTGGCGCAAACCTTGCACCAATCTTTCACTGAAACTAACACTGTCTCCAAACGGACCGAAACGAGCTTCCATTTGTGCCACGTCATGCAGGTGTATCATCTGGTGCATCCAAAACAATTTCTTAGCCTATGGTACGTATGGCACAAACCATGCACCTATCACGCACCGAAACTAACACTATCTCCAAAAGGACCGAAAGGAGATTCTATAGGACCCACGTCACCTAGGATTTCCATCGGGTGCGTCCAAAATGATTTATGAGGCTATGATATGTTTGGTGCAAACTATGGATCTATCTTGCACCGAGACTAACACTATCTCCAAATGGACCGAAACGAGATTCTACATGACCCACATGACCTAGGAGCTCCATCGGGTGTGTCCCAAATGGTTTCTGAGCTTACGTTACATTCGGCGCAAACCGTGCACCTATCTTGAATTAAGATTAGTACTATATCCAAACGGACCGAAACGAGCTTGCATTTGAGCCTCGTCCCCTAGGAGTACCATCCGGTGCGTCCAAAACGATTTCAAGGCTATGATACATTTGGCGCAAACCGTGCACCTATCTTGCACCGAAACTAACACTGTCTCCAAACAGACCGAAACGAGCTTCCATCTGAGCCACGTCACCCAGGAGTACCATCCTGTCGTCCAAAGCAATTTCGGAGGCTATGGTACATTTGGCGCGCACCTTGCACCTAACTTGCACTGAAACTAACTGTCTCCAAATAGACCGAAATGAGCTTCTATTTGTGCCACGTCACGCAGGAGTATCATCTGGTGCATCCAAAACAAATTCTTAGCCTATGGTACGTATGGCACAAACCATGCACCTATCACGCACCAAAACTAACACTATCTCCAAAAGGACCGAAAGGAGATTATACAGGACCCACGTCACCTAGGATTTCCATCGGGTGCGTCCAAAATGATTTATGAGGCTATGATATGTTTGGTGCAAACTGTGGATCTATCTTGCACCGAGCCTAACACTATCTCCAAATGGACCGAAATGAGATTCTACATGACCCACATCACCTAGGAGTTCCATCGGGTGTGTCCAAAATGATTTCTGAGCTTACGTTACATTCGACACAAACCGTGCACCTATCTTGAATTAAGATTAGCACTATATCCAAACGGACCGAAACGAGCTTGCATTTGAGCCTCGTCCCCTAGGAGTACCATCCGGTGCGTCCAAAACGATTTCTGAGGCTATGGTACATTTGGCGCAAACCGTGCACCTATCTTGCACCGAAACTAACACTGTCTCCAAACGGACCGAAACGAGCTTCCATTTGAGCCACGTCACCCAGGAGTACCATCCTGTGCATCCAAAGCGATTTTGGAGGCTATTGTACATTTGGCGCAAACCTTGCACCAATCTTTCACTGAAACTAACACTGTCTCCAAACAGACCGAAACGAGCTTCCATTTGTGCCACGTCATGCAGGAGTATCATCTGGTGCATCCAAAACAATTTCTTAGCCTATGGTACGTATGGCACAAACCATGCACCTATCACGCACCAAAACTAACACTATCTCCAAAAGGACCGAAAGGAGATTATACAGGACCCACGTCACCTAGGATTTCCATCGGGTGCGTCCAAAATGATTTATGAGGCTATGATATGTTTGGTGCAAACTGTGGATCTATCTTGCACCGAGCCTAACACTATCTCCAAATGGACCGAAATGAGATTCTACATGACCCACATCACCTAGGAGTTCCATCGGGTGTGTCCAAAATGATTTCTGAGCTTACGTTACATTCGACACAAACCGTGCACCTATCTTGAATTAAGATTAGCACTATATCCAAACGGACCGAAACGAGCTTGCATTTGAGCCTCGTCCCCTAGGAGTACCATCCGGTGCGTCCAAAACGATTTCTGAGGCTATGGTACATTTGGCGCAAACCGTGCACCTATCTTGCACCGAAACTAACACTGTCTCCAAACAGACCGAAACGAGCTTCCATTTGAGCCACGTCACCCAGGAGTACCATCCTGTGCGTCCAAAGCGATTTTGGAGGCTATTGTACATTTGGCGCAAACCTTGCACCAATCTTTCAATGAAACTAACACTGTCTCCAAACGGACCGAAACGAGCTTCTATTTGTGCCACGTCATGCAGGAGTATCATCTGGTGCATCCAAAACAATTTCTTAGCCTATGGTACGTATGGCACAAACCATGCACCTATCACGCACCGAAACTAACACTATCTCCAAAAGGACCGAAAGGAGATTCTACAGGACCCACGTCACCTAGGATTTATATCAGGTGTGTCCAAAATGATTTATGAGGCTATGATATGTTTGGTGCAAACTGTGGATCTATCTTGCACCGAGACTAACACTATCTCCAAATGGACCGAAACGAGATTCTACATGACCCACGTCACCTAGGAGTTCCATCGGGTGTGTCGAAAATGATTTCTGAGCTTACGGTACGTTCGGCGCAAACCGTGCACCTATCTTGAATTAAGATTAGCACTATATCCAAACGGACTGAAACGAGCTTGCATTTGAGCCTCGTCACCTAGGAGTACCATCCGGTGCGTCTAAAACAATTTCTGAGGCTATGGTACATTTGGCGCAAACCGTGCACCTATCTTGCACCGAAACTAACACTGTCTCCAAACGGACCGAAACGAGCTTCCATTTGAGCCACGTCACCCAGGAGTACCATCCTGTGCGTCCAAAGCGATTTTGGAGGCTATTGTACATTTGGCGCAAACCTTGCACCAATCTTTCACTGAAACTAACACTGTCTCCAAACGGACCGAAACGAGCTTCCATTTGTGCCACGTCATGCAGGAGTATCATCTGGTGCATCCAAAACAAATTCTTAGCCTATGGTACGTATGGCACAAACCATGCACCTGTCACGCACCGAAACTAACACTATCTCCAAAAGGACCGAAAGGAGATTCTACAGGACCCACGTCACCTAGGATTTCCATCGGGTGCGTCCAAAATGATTTATGAGGCTATGATATGTTTGGTGCAAACTATGGATCTATCTTGCACCGAGACTAACACTATCTCCAAATGGACCGAAACGAGATTCTACATGACCCACATGACCTAGGAGCTCCATCGGGTGTGTCCAAAATGGTTTCTGAGCTTACGTTACATTCGGCGCAAACCGTGCACCCATCTTGAATTAAGATTAGTACTATATCCAAACGGACCGAAACGAGCTTGCATTTGAGCCTCGTCCCCTAGGAGTACCATCCGGTGCGTCCAAAACGATTTCAAGGCTATGATACATTTGGCGCAAACCGTGCACCTATCTTGCACCGAAACTAACACTGTCTCCAAATGGACCGAAACGAGCTTCCATCTGAGCCACGTCACCTAGGAGTACCATCCTGTGCGTCCAAAGCAATTTCGGAGGCTATGGTACATTTGGCGCGCACCTTGCACCTAACTTGCACTGAAACTAACTGTCTCCAAATAGACCGAAATGAGCTTCTATTTGTGCCACGTCACGCAGGAGTATCATCTGGTGCATCCAAAACAAATTCTTAGCCTATGGTACGTATGGCACAAACCATGCACCTATCACGCACCAAAACTAACACTATCTCCAAAAGGACCGAAAGGAGATTATACAGGACCCACGTCACCTAGGATTTCCATCGGGTGCGTCCAAAATGATTTATGAGGCTATGATATGTTTGGTGCAAACTGTGGATCTATCTTGCACCGAGCTTAACACTATCTCCAAATGGACCGAAATGAGATTCTACATGACCCACATCACCTAGGAGTTCCATCGGGTGTGTCCAAAATGATTTCTGAGCTTACGTTACATTCGACGCAAACCGTGCACCTATCTTGAATTAAGATTAGCACTATATCCAAACGGACCGAAACGAGCTTGCATTTGAGCCTCGTCCCCTAGGAGTACCATCCGGTGCGTCCAAAACGATTTCTGAGGCTATGGTACATTTGGCGCAAACCGTGCACCTATCTTGCACCGAAACTAACACTGTCTCCAAACGGACCGAAACGAGCTTCCATTTGAGCCACGTCACCCAGGAGTACCATCCTGTGCATCCAAAGCGATTTTGGAGGCTATTGTACATTTGGCGCAAACCTTGCACCAATCTTTCACTGAAACTAACACTGTCTCCAAACGGACCGAAACGAGCTTCCATTTGTGCCACGTCATGCAGGAGTATCATCTGGTGCATCCAAAACAATTTCTTAGCCTTTGGTACGTATGGCACAAACCATGCACCTATCACGCACCGAAACTAACACTATCTCCAAAAGGACCGAAAGGAGATTCTACAGGACCCACGTCACCTAGGATTTCTATCAGGTGCGTCCAAAATGATTTATGAGGCTATGATATGTTTGGTGCAAACTGTGGATCTATCTTGCACCGAGACTAACACTATCTCCAAATGGACCGAAACGAGATTCTACATGACCCACGTCACCTAGGAGTTCCATCGGGTGTGTCGAAAATGATTTCTGAGCTTACGGTACGTTCGGCGCAAACCGTGCACCTATCTTGTATTAAGATTAGCACTATACCCAAACGGACCGAAACGAGCTTGCATTTGAGGCTCGTCACCAAGGAGTACCATCCGGTGCGTCTAAAACAATTTCTGAGGCTATGGTACATTTGGAGCAAACCGTGCACCTATCTTGCACCGAAACTAACACTGTCTCCAAACGGACCGAAACGAGCTTCCATTTGAGCCACGTCACCCAGGAGTACCATCCTGTGCGTCCAAAGCGATTTCGGAGGCTATTGTACATTTGGCACAAACCTTGCACCAATCTTGCACTGAAACTAACACTGTCTCCAAACAGACCGAAACGAGCTTCCATTTGTGCCACGTCATGCAGGAGTATCATCTGGTGCATCCAAAACAATTTCTTAGCCTATGGTACGTATGGCACAAACCATGCACCTATCACGCACCGAAACTAACACTATCTCCAAAAGGACCGAAAGGAGATTCTACAGGACCCACGTCACCTAGGATTTCCATCGGGTGCGTCCAAAATGATTTATGAGGCTATGATATGTTTGGTGCAAACTGTGGATCTATCTTGCACCGAGACTAACACTATCTCCAAATGGACCGAAACGAGATTCTACATGACCCACGTCACCTAGGAGTTCCATCGGGTGTGTCGAAAATGATTTCTGAGCTTACGGTACGTTCGGCGCAAACCGTGCACCTATCTTGAATTAAGATTAGCACTATATCCAAACGGACCGAAATGAGCTTGCATTTGAGCCTCGTCACCTAGGAGTACCATCCGGTGCGTCTAAAACTATTTCTGAGGCTATGGTACATTTGGTGCAAACCGTGCACCTATCTTGCACCGAAACTAACACTGTCTCCAAACGGACCGAAACGAGCTTCCATTTGAGCCACGTCACCCAGGAGTACCATCCGGTGCGTCCAAAGCGATTTCGGAGGCTATTGTACATTTGGCGCGCACCTTGCACCAATCTTGCACTGAAACTAACACAATCTCCAAACAGACCGAAACGAGCTTCCATTTGTGCCACGTCATGCAGGAGTATCATCTGGTGCATCCAAAACAATTTCTTAGCCTATGGTACGTATGGCACAAACCATGCACCTATCACGCACCGAAACTAACACTATCTCCAAAAGGACCGAAAGGAGATTCTACAGGACCCACGTCACCTAGGATTTCCATCGGGTGCGTCCAAAATGATTTATGAGGCTATGATATGTTTGGTGCAAACTGTGGATCTATCTTGCACCGAGACTAACACTATCTCCAAATGGACCGAAACGAGATTCTACATGACCCACGTCACCTAGGAGTTCCATCGGGTGTGTCGAAAATGATTTCTGAGCTTACGTTACGTTCGGCGCAAACCGTGCACCTATCTTGAATTAAGATTAGCACTATATCCAAACGGACTGAAACGAGCTTGCATTTGAGCCTCGTCACCTAGGAGTACCATCCGGTGCGTCCAAAACGATTTCTGAGACTATGGTACATTTGGCGCAAACCGTGCACCTATCTTGCACCGAAACTAACACTGTCTCCAAACGGACTAAAACGAGCTTCCATTTGAGCCACGTCACCCAGGAGTACCATCCGGTGCGTCCAAAGCGATTTCGGAGGCTATGGTACATTTGGCGCGCACCTTGCACCTATCTTGCACTGAAACTAACACTGTCTCCAAACAGACCGAAACGAGCTTCCATTTGTGCCATGTCACGCAAGAGTATCATCTGGTACATCCAAAACAATTTCTTAGCCTATGACCCGCGTCGCCTAGGATTTTCATCGGGTGTGTCCAAAATGATTTATGAGGCTGTGATATGTTTGATGCAAACTGTGGATCTATCTTGCACCGAGACTAACACTATCTCCAAATGGACCGAAACGAGATTCTACATGACCCACATCACCTAGGAGTTCAATCGGGTGTGTCTAAAATGATTTCTGAGCTTATGGTACGTTTGTTGCAAACCGTGCACGTATCTTCAATGAAGATTAGCACTATATCCAACGGACCGAAACGAGCTTGCATTTGAGCCTTTTCACCTAGGAGTACCATCTTGTGCGTCCAAAGCGATTTCGGAGGCTATTGTACATTTGGCACAAACCTTGCACCAATCTTGCACTGAAACTAACACTGTCTCCAAACGGACCGAAACGAGCTTCCATTTGTGCCACGTCATGCAGGAGTATCATCTGGTGCATCCAAAACAATTTCTTAGCCTATGGTACGTATGGCACAAACCATGCACCTATCACGCACCGAATCTAACACTATCTCCAAAAGGACCGAAAGGAGAATCTACAGGACCCACGTCACCTAGGATTTCCATCGGGTGCGTCCAAAATGATTTATGAGGCTATGATATGTTTGGTGCAAACTATGGATCTATCCTGCACCGAGACTAACACTATCTCCAAATGGACCGAAACGAGGTTCTACATGACCCACATCACCTAGGAGTTCCATCGGGTGTGTCGAAAATGATTTCTGAGCTTACGGTACGTTCGGCGCAAACCGTGCACCTATTTTGAATTAAGATTAGCACTATATCCAAACGGACCGAAACGAGCTTGCATTTGAGCCTCGTCACCTAGGAGTACCATCTGGTGCGTCTAAAACAATTTCTGAGGCTATGGTACATTTGGCGCAAACCGTGCACCTATCTTGCACCGAAACTAACACTGTCTCCAAACGGACCGAAACGAGCTTCCATTTGAGCCACGTCACCCAGGAGTACCATCCTGTGCGTCCAAAGCGATTTCGGAGGCTGTTGTACATTTGGCACAAACCTTGCACCAATCTTGCACTGAAACTAACACTGTCTCCAAACGGACCGAAACGAGCTTCCATTTGTGCCACGTCATGCAGGAGTATCATCTGGTGCATCCAAAACAAATTCTTAGCCTATGGTACGTATGGCACAAACCATGCACCTGTAACGCACCGAAACTAACACTATCTCCAAAAGGACCGAAAGGAGATTCTACAGGACCCACGTCACCTAGGATTTCCATCGGGTGCGTCCAAAATGATTTATGAGGCTATGATATGTTTGGTGCAAACTGTGGATCTATCTTGCACCGAGACTAACACTATCTCCAAATGGACCAAAATGAGATTCTACATGACCCACATGACCTAGGAGCTCCATCGGGTGTGTCCAAAATGATTTCTGAGCTTACATTACATTCGGCGCAAACCGTGCACCTATCTTGAATTAAGATTAGCACTATATCCAAACGGACCGAAACGAGCTTGCATTTGAGCCTCGTCACCTAGGAGTACCATCCGGTGCGTCTAAAACAATTTCTGAGGCTATGGTACATTTGGCGCAAACCATGCACCTATCTTGCACCGAAACTAACACTGTCTCCAAACGGACCGAAACGAGCTTCCATTTGAGCCACGTCACCCAGGAGTACCATCCTGTGCGTCCAAAGCGATTTCGGAGGCTATTGTACATTTGGCACAAACCTTGCACCAATCTTGCACTGAAACTAACACTGTCTCCAAACGGACCGAAACGAGCTTCCATTTGTGCCACGTCATGCAGGAGTATCATCTGGTGCATCCAAAACAATTTCTTAGCCTATGGTACATATGGCACAAACCATGCACCTATCACGCACCAAAACTAACACTATCTCCAAAAGGACCGAAAGGAGATTATACAGGACCCACGTCACCTAGGATTTCCATCGGGTGCGTCCAAAATGATTTATGAGGCTATGATATGTTTGGTGCAAACTGTGGATCTATCTTGCACCGAGACTAACACTATCTCCAAATGGACCGAAACGAGATTCTACATGACCCACGTCACCTAGGAGTTCCATCGGGTGTGTCGAAAATGATTTCTGAGCTTACGGTACCTTCGGCGCAAACCGTGCACCTATCTTGAATTAAGATTAGCACTATATCCAAACGGACCGAAACGAGCTTGCATTTGAGCCTGGTCCCCTAGGAGTACCATCCGGTGCGTCCAAAACGATTTCTAAGGCTATGGTACATTTGGCGCAAACCGTGCACCTATCTTGCACCGAAACTAACACTGTCTCCAAACGGACCGTAACGAGCTTCCATTTGAGCCACGTCACCTAGGAGTACCATCCTGTGCGTCCAAAGCGATTTCGGATGCTATGGTACATTTGGCGCGCACCTTGCACCTAACTTGCACTGAAACTAACTGTCTCCAAACAGACCGAAATGAGCTTCTATTTGTGCCACGTCACGCAGGAGTATCATCTGGTGCATCCAAAACAAATTCTTAGCCTATGGTACGTATGGCACAAACCATGCACCTATCACGCACCAAAACTAACACTATCTCCAAAAGGAAGGAAAGGAGATTATACAGGACCCACGTCACCTAGGATTTCCATCGGGTGCGTCCAAAATGATTTATGAGGCTATGATATGTTTGGTGCAAACTGTGGATCTATCTTGCACCGAGCCTAACACTATCTCCAAATGGACCGAAACGAGATTCTACATGACCCACATCACCTAGGAGTTCCATCGGGTGTGTCCAAAATGATTTCTGAGCTTAAGTTACATTCGACGCAAACCGTGCACCTATTTTGAATTAAGATTAGCACTATATCCAAACGGACCGAAACGAGCTTGCATTTGAGCATCGTCCCCTAGGAGTACCATCCGGTGCGTCCAAAATGATTTCTGAGGCTATGGTACATTTGGCGCAAACCGTGCACCTATCTTGCACCGAAACTAACATTGTCTCCAAACGGACCGAAACGAGCTTCCATTTGAGCCACGACACCCAGGAGTACCATCCTGTGCGTCCAAAGCGATTTTGGAGGCTATTGTACATTTGGCGCAAACCTTGCACCAATCTTTCACTGAAACTAACACTGTCTCCAAACAGACCGAAACGAGCTTCCATTTGTGCCACGTCATGCAGGAGTATCATCTGGTGCATCCAGAACAATTTCTTAGCCTATGGTACGTATGGCACAAACCATGCACCTATCACGCACCGAAACTAACACTATCTCCAAAAGGACCGAAAGGAGATTCTACAGGACCCACGTCACCTAGGATTTCTATCAGGTGCGTCCAAAATGATTTGTGAGGCTATGATATGTTTGGTGCAAACTAAGGATCTATCTTGCACCGAGACTAACACTATCTCCAAATGGACCGAAACGAGATTCTACATGACCCACGTCACCTAGGAGTTCCATCGGGTGTGTCCAAAATGATTTCTGAGCTTACGGTACATTCGGCGCAAACCGTGCACCTATCTTTAATTAAGATTAGCACTATATCCAAACGGACCGAAACGAGCTTGCATTTGAGCCTCGTCACCTTGGAGTACCATCCGGTGCGTCCAAAACGATTTCTGAGGCTATGGTACAATTGGCGCAAACCGTGCACCTATCTTGCACCGAAACTAACACTGTCTCCAAACGGACCGAAACGAGCTTCCATTTGTGCCATGTCACGCAAGAGTATCATCTGGTGCATCCAAAACAATTTCTTAGCCTATGACCCGCGTCGCCTAGTATTTCCATCGGGTGCGTCCAAAATGATTTATGAGGCTGTGTTATGTTTGGTGCAAACTGTGCATCTATGTTGCACCGAGACTAACACTATCTCCAAATGGACCGAAACGAGATTCTACTTGACCCACGTCACCTAGGAGTTCCATCGGGTGTGTCCAAAAGATTTCTGAGCTTACGGTACGTTCGGTGCAAACCGTGCACCTATCTTGAATTAAGATTAGCACTATATCCAACGGACTGAAACGAGCTTGAATTTGAGCCTTGTCACCTAGGAGTACCATCCTGTACGTCCAAAATGATTTCTGAGGCTTTGGTAGATTTGGCGCAAACCATGCACCTATCTTGCACCAAAACTAACACTGTCTCCAAACGGACCGAAACGAGCTTCCATTTGTGCCACATCATGCAAGAGCATCATCTGGTGCATCTAAAACAATTTCTTAGCCTATGACCCGCGTCGCCTAGGATTTCCATCGGGAGCGTCCATAATGATTTGTGAGGCTATGATATGTTTGGTGCAAACTGTGGATCTATCTTGCACCGAGACTAACACTATCTACAAATGGACCGAAATGAGATTCTACATGACCCACGTCACCTAGGAGTTCCATCGGGTGTGTCCAAAATGATTTCTGAGCTTACGATACGTTCGGTGCAAACCGTGCACCTATCTTGAATTATGATTAGCACTATATCCAATGGACCGAAACGAGCTTGAATTTGAGCCCTGTCTCCTAGGAGTACCATCCTGTGCGTCCAAAATGATTTCTAAGGCTACGGTAGATTTGGCGCAAACCGTGCACCTATCTTGTACCGAAACTAACACTGTCTCCAAACGGACCGAAACGAGCTTCCATTTGAGCCACGTCACCCAGGAGTACCATCCGGTGCGTCCAAAGCGATTTCGGAGGCTATGGCACATTTGGCGCACACCTTGCACCTATCTTGCACTGAAACTAACACTGTCTCCAAACGGACCGAAACGAGCTTGCATTTGAGCGTCGTCACCAAGGAGTACCATCCGGTGCGTCCAAAACGATTTCTGAGGCTATGGTATATTTGGCGTAAACCGTGCACCTATCTTGCACCGAAACTAACACTGTCTCCAAACGGACCAAAACGAGCTTCCATTTGAGCCATGTCACCCAGGAGTACCATCTGGTGCATCCAAAGCGATTTCGGAGGCTATGGTACATTTGGTGCGCACCTTGCACCTATCTTGCACTGAAACTAACACTGTCTCCAAACGGACCGAAACGAGCTTCCATTTGTGCCACGTCACGCAAGAGCATCATCTGGTGCATCCAAAACAATTTCTTAGCCTATGACCCGCGTCACCTAGGATTTCCATCGGGTGCGTCCAAAATGATTTATGAGGAGATGATATGTTTGGTGCAAATTGTGGATCTATCTTGCAAAGAGACTAACACTATGTCCAAATAGACCGAAACGAGATTCTACATGACCCACGTCACCTAGGAGTTCCATCGGGTGTGTCCAAAATGATTTCTGAGCTTACGGTACGTTCGGTGCAAACCGTGCACCTATCTTGAATTAAGATTAGCACTATATCCAATGGATCGAAACGAGCTTGCATTTGAGCCTTGTCACCTAGGAGTACCATCCTGTGCGTCCAAAATGATTTCTGAGGCTACGGTAGATTTGGCACAAACCGTGCACCTATCTTGCACAGAAACTAACACTGTCTCCAAACGGACCGAAACGACCTTCCATTTGAGCCACGTCACCCAGGAGTACCATCCGGTGCATCCAAAGCGATTTCGGAGGCTATGGTACATTTGGCGCACACCTTGCACCTATCTTGCACTGAAACTAACACTGTCTCCAAACGGACCGAAACGAGCTTGCATTTGAGCCTCGTCACCTAGGAGTACCATCCGGTGCGTCCAAAACGATTTCTAAGGCTATGGTACATTTGGCGCAAACCGTGCACCTATCTTGCACCGAAACTAACACTGCCTCCAAACGGACCGAAACGAGCTTCCATTTGAGCCACGTCACCCAAGAGTACCATCCGGTGCGTCCAAAGCGATTTCGGAGGCTATGGTACATTTGGCGTGCACCTCGCACCTATCTTGCACTGAAACTAACACTGTCTCCAAACGGACCGAAACGAGCTTCCATTTGTGCCACGTCACGCAAGAGCATCATCTGGTGCATCCAAAACAATTTCTTAGCATATGACCCGCGTCGCCTAGGATTTCCATCGGGAGCGTCCAAAATGATTTATGAGGCTATGATATGTCTGGTATAAACTGTGGATCCATCTTGCACCGAGACTAACACTATCTCCAATGGACCGAAACGAGATTCTACATGACCCATGTCACCTAGGAGTTCCGTCGGGTGTGTACAAAATGATTTCTAACCTTACGGTACATTCGGTGCAAACCGTGCACCTATCTTGAATTAAGATTAGCACTATATCCAATGGACCAAAACGAGCTTGCATTTGAGCCTTGTCACCTAGGAGTACCATCCTGTGCGACCAAAATGATTTCTGAGGCTACGGTAGATTTGGCGTAAACCGTGCACCTATCTTGCACCGAAACTAACACAGTCTCCAAACAGACCGAAACGAGCTTCCATTTGAGCCACGTCACCCAGGAGTACCATCCGGTGCGTCCAAAGTGATTTCGGGGGCTATGGTACATTTGGCGCACACCTTGCACCTATCTTGCACTGAACTAACACTGTCTCAAACGGACCGAAACGAGCTTGCATTTGAGCCTCGTCACCTAGGAGTACCATCCGGAGCGTCCAAAACGATTTCTAAGGCTATGGTACATTTGGCGCAAACCGTGCACCAATCTTGCACCGAAACTAACACTGCCTCCAAACGGACCGAAACGAGCTTCCATTTGAGCCACGTCACCCAGGAGTACCATCCGGTGCGTCCAAAGCAATTTCGGAGGCTATGGTACATTTGGCGCGCACCTTGCAACTAACTTGCACTGAAACTGTCTCCAAACAGACCGAAACGAGCTTCTATTTGTGCCACGTCACGTAGGAGTATCATCTGGTGCATCCAAAACAAATTCTTAGCCTATGGTACGTATGGCACAAACCATGCACCTATCACGCACCAAAACTAACACTATCTCCAAAAGAACCGAAAGGAGATTCGACAGGACCCACGTCACCTAGGATTTCCATCGGGTGCGTCCAAAATGATTTATGAGGCTATGATATGTTTGGTGCAAACTGTGGATCTATCTTGCACCGAGACTAACACTATCTCCAAATGGACCGAAACGAGATTCTACATGACCCACATCACCTAGGAGTTCCATCGGGTGAGTCCAAAATGATTTCTGAGCTTACGTTACATTCGGCGCAAACCGTGCACCTATCTTGAATTAAGATTAGCACTATATCCAAATGGACCGAAACGAGCTTGCATTTGAGCCTCGTCCCCTAGGAGTACCATCCGGTGCGTCCAAATCGATTTCTGAGGCTATGGTACATTTGGCGCAAACCGTGCACCTATCTTGCACCGAAATTAACACTGTCGCCAAACGGACCGAAACGAGCTTCCATTTGAGCCACGTCACCAAGGAGTACCATCCTGTGCGTCCAGAGCGATTTCGGAGGCTATTGTACATTTGGCGCAAACCTTGCACCAATCTTTCACTGAAACTACCACTGTCTCCGAACGGACCGAAACGAGCTTCCATTTGAGCCACATCACCTAGGAGTACCATCCTGTGCATCCAAAGCGATTTTGGAGGCTATGGTAAATTTGGCGCAAACCTTGCACCTATCTTGCACCGAAACTAACACTGTCTCCAAACGGACTGAAACGAGCTTCCATTTGAGCTACGTCACCCAGGAGTACCATCCTGTGCGTCCAAATTGATTTCGGAGGCTATTGTACATTTGGCGCAAACCTTGCACCTATCTTTCACTGAAACTAACACTGTGTCCAAACGGACCGAAACGAGCTTCCATTTGTGCCATGTCATGCAGGAGTATCATCTGGTGCATCCAAAACAAATTCTTAGCCTATGGTACGTATGGCACAAACCATGCACCTATCACGCACCGAAACTAACACTATCTCCAAAAGGACCGAAAGGAGATTCTACAGGACCCATGTCACCTAGGATTTCCATCGGGTGCGTCCAAAATGATTTATGAGGCTATGATATGTTTTGTGCAAACTGTGGATCTATCTTGCACCGAGACTAAGACTATCTCCAAATGGACTGAAACGAGATTCTACATGACCCAGATGACCTAGGAGTTCCATCGGGTGTGTCCAAAATGATTTCTGAGCTTACGTTACATTCGGCGCAAACCGTGCACCTATCTTGAATTAAGATTAGCACTATATCCAAACGGACCGAAACGAGCTTGCATTTGAGCCTCGTCCCCTAGGAGTACCATCCGGTGCGTCCAAAACGATTTCTAAGGCTATGGTACATTTGGCGCAAACCGTGCACCTATCTTGCACCGAAACTAACACTGTCTCCAAACGGACCGAAACGAGCTTCCATTTGAGGCACGTCACCCAGGAGTACCATCCTATGCGTCCAAAAGCGATTTTGGAGGCTATGGTACATTTGGCGCGCACCTTGCACCTAACTTGCACTGAAAGTAACTGTCTCCAAACAGACCGAAACGAGCTTCTATTTGTGCCACGTCACGCAGGAGTATCATCTGGTGCATCCAAAGCAAATTCTTAGCCTATGGTACGTATGGCACAAACCATGCACCTATCACGCACCAAAACTAACACTATCTCCAATAGGACCGAAAGGAAATTCTACAGGACCCACGTCACCTAGGATTTCCATCGGGTGCGTCCAAAATGATTTATGAGGCTATGATATGTTTGGTGCAAACTATGGATCTATCTTGCACCGAGACTAACACTATCCCCAAATGGACCGAAACGAGATTCTACATGACCCACATCACCTAGGAGTTCCACCAGGTGTGTCCAAAATGATTTCTGAGCTTATGTTACATTCGGCGCAAACCGTGCACCTATCTTGAATTAAGATTAGCACTATATCCAAACGGACCGAAACGAGCTTGCATTTGAGCCTCGTCCCCTAGGAGTACCATCCGGTGCATCTAAAACGATTTCTGAGGCTATGGTACATTTGGCGCAAACTGTGCACCTATCTTGCACCGAAACTAACACTGTCTCCAAACGGACCGAAACGAGCTTTCATTTGTGCCACGTCATGCAGGAGTATCATCTGGTGCATCCAAAACAATTTCTTAGCCTAAGGTACGTATGGCACAAACCATGCACCTATCATGCACCGAAACTAACACTATCTCCAAAAGGACCGAAAGGAGATTCTATAGGACCCACGTCACCGAGGATTTCCATCGGGTGCGTCCAAAATGATTTATGAGGCTATGATATGTTTGGTGCAAACTGTGGATCTATCTTGCACCGAGACTAACACTATCTCCAAATGGACCGAAACGAGATTCTACATGACCCACGTCACCTAGGAGTTCCATCGGGTGTGTCCAAAATGATTTCTGAGCTTACGGTACGTTCGACGCAAACCGTGCACCTATCTTGAATTAAGATTAGCACTATATCCAAACGGACCGAAACGAGCTTGCCTTTGGCCTCGTCACCTAGGAGTACCATCCGGTGCATCCAAAACGATTTATGAGGCTATGGTACATTTGGCGCAAACCGTGCACCTATCTTGCTCTGAAACTAACAATGTCTCCAAACGGACCAAAACGAGCTTCCATTTGAGCCACGTCACCCAGGAGTACCATCCTGTGCATCCAAAGCGATTTCGGAGGCTATGGTACATTTGGCGCAAACCTTGCACCTATCTTGCACCGAAACTAACACTGTCTCCAAACGGACCGAAACGAGCTTCCATTTGAGCCACGTCACCCAGGAGTACCATCCTGTGCGTCCAAAGCGATTTCAGAGGCTATTGTACATTTGGCACAAACCTTGCACCTATCTTTCACTGAAACTAACACTGTGTCCAAACGGACCGAAACGAGCTTCCATTTGTGCCATGTCATGCAGGAGTATCATCTGGTGCATCCAAAACAAATTCTTAGCCTATGGTACGTATGGCACAAACCATGCACCTGTCACGCACCGAAACTAACACTATCTCCAAAAGGACCGAAAGGAGATTCTACAGGACCCACGTCACCTAGGATTTCCATCGGGTGCGTCCAAAATGATTTATGAGGCTATGATATGTTTGGTGCAAACTGTGGATCTATCTTGCACCGAGACTAACACTCTCTCCAAATGGACTGAAACGAGATTCTACATGACCCACAAGACCTAGGAGTTCCATCGGGTGTGTCCAAAATGATTTCTGAGCTTACGGTACATTCGGCGCAAACCGTGCACCTATCTTGAATAAAGATTAGCACTATATCCAAACGGACCGAAACGAGCTTGCATTTGAGCCTCGTCCCCTAGGAGTACCATCCGGTGCGTCCAAAACGATTTCTGAGGCTATGGTACATTTGGCGCAAACCGTGCACCTATCTTACACCGAAACTAACACTGTCTCCAAACGGACCGACACGAGCTTCCATTTGAGCCACGTCACCCAGGGGTACCATCTTGTGCGTCCAAAGCAATTTCGGAGGCTATTGTACATTTGGCGCAAACCTTGCACCAATCTTTCACTAAAACTAACACTGTCTCCAAACGGACCGAAACGAGCTTCCATTTGTGCCACGTCATGCAGGAGTATCATCTAGAGCATCCAAAACAATTTCTTAGCCTATGGTACGTATGGCACAAACCATGCACCTATCACGCACCGAAACTAACACTATCTCCAAAAGGACCGAAAGGAGATTCTACAGGACCCACGTCGCCTAGGATTTCTATCGGGTGCGTCCAAAATGATTTATGAGGCTATGATATGTTTGGTGCAAACTTTGGATCTATCTTGCACCGAGACTAACACTATCTCCAAATGGACCGAAACGAGATTCTACATGACCCACGTCACCTAGGAGTTCCATCGGGTGTGTCCAAAATGATTTCTGAGCTTACGGTACATTCGGCGCAAACCGTGCACCTACCTTGAATTAAGATTAGCACTATATCCAAACGGACCGAAACGAGCTTGCATTTGAGCCTCGTCACCTAGGAGTACCATCCGGTGCGTCCAAAATGATTTCTGAGGCTATGGTACATTTGGCGCAAACCGTGCACCTATCTTGCACCGAAACTAACACTGTCTCCAAACGGACCGAAACGAGCTTCCATTTGAGCCACGTCACCCAGGAGTACCATCCTGTGCGTCGAAAGCGATTTCGGAGGCTATTGTACATTTGGCGCAACCTTGCACCAATCTTTCACTGAAACTAACACTGTCTCCAAACGGACCGAAACGAGCTTCCATTTGTGCCACGTCACCTAGGAGTACCATCCGGTGCGTCCAAAGCGATTTCGGAGGCTATGGTACATTTGGCACACACCTTGCACCTATCTTGCACTGAAACTAACACTGTCTCCAAACGGATCGAAACAAGCTTCCATTTGTGCCACGTCATGCAAGAGCATCATCTGGTGCATCCAAAACAATTTCTTAGCCTATGACCCGCGTCGCCTAGGATTTTCATCGGGAGCGTCCAAAATGATTTATGAGGCTATGATATGTTTGGTGCAAACTGTGGATCTATCTTGCACCGAGACTAACACTATCTCCAATGGACCGAAACAAGATTCTACATGACCCACGTCACCTAGGTGTTCCGTCGGGTGTGTACAAAATGATTTCTGAGCTTACGGTACATTCAGTGCAAACCATGCACCTATCTTGAATTAAGATTAGCATTATATCCAACGGACCGAAACGAGCTTGCATTTGAGCCTTGTCACCTAGGAGTACCATCCTGTGTGTCCAAAATGATTTCTGAGGCTACGGTAGATTTGGTGCAAACCGTGCACCTATCTTGCACCGAAACTAACACTGTCTCCAAACGGACCGAAACGAGCTTCCATTTGAGCCACGTCACCCAGGAGTACCATCCTGTGCGTCCAAAGCTATTTTGGAGGCTATTGTACATTTGGCGCAAACCTTGCACCTATCTTTCACTGAAACTAACACTGTCTCCAAACGTTCCGAAACGAGCTTGCATTTGAGCCTCGTCACCTAGGATTACCATCCGGTGCGTCCAAAACGATTTCTGAGGCTATGGTACATTTGGCGCAAACCGTGCACCTATCTTGCACCGAAACTAACACTGCCTCCAAACGGACCGAAACGAGCTTCCATTTGAGCCACATCACCCAGGAGTACCATCCGGTGCGTCCAAAGCGATTTTGGAGGCTATGGTACATTTGGCGCGCACCTTGCACCTATCTTGCACTGAAACTAACACTGTCTCCAAACGGACCGAAACGAGCTTCCATTTGTGCCACGTCATGCAAGAGCATCATCTGGTGCATCCAAAACAATTTCTTAGCCTATGACCCGCGTCGCCTAGGATTTCCATCGGGAGCATCCAAAATGATTTATGAGGCTATGATATGTTTGGTGCAAATTGTGGATCTATCTTGCACCGAGACTAACACTATCACCAAATGGACCGAAACGAGATTCTGCATGACCCACGTCACCTAGGAGTTCCATCGGGTGTGTCCAAAATGATTTATGAGCTTACGGTACGTTCGGTGCAAACCGTGCACCTATCTTGAATTAAGATTAGCACTATATCCAACGGACCAAAATGAGCTTGCATTTGAGCCTTGTCACCTAGGAGTACCATCCTATGCGTCCAAAATGATTTCTGAGGCTATGGTAGATTTGGCGCAAACCGTGCACCTATCTTGCACCGAAACTAACACTGTCTCCAAACAGAACGAAACGAGCTTCCATTTGAGCCACGTCACCTAGGAGTACCATCCGGTGCGTCCAAAGCGATTTCGGAGGCTATGGTACATTTGGCGCGCACCTTGCACCTATCTTGCACTGAAACTAACACTGTCTCCAAATGGACCGAAACGAGCTTGCATTTGAGCCTCGTCACCTAGGAGTACCATCCGGTGCGTCCAAAACGATTTCTGAGGCTATGGTACATTTGGCGCAAACCGTACACCAATCTTGCACCGAAACTAACACTGTCTCCAAACGGACCGAAACGAGCTTCCATTTGAGCCACGTCACCCAGGAGTACCATCCGGTGCGTCCAAAGCGATTTCGGAGGCTATGGTACATTTGGCGCGCACCTTGCACCTATCTTGCACTGAAACTAACACTGTCTCCAAACGGACCGAAATGAGCTTCCATTTGTGCCACGTCACGCAAGAGCATCATCTGGTGCATCCAAAACAATTTCTTATCCTATGACCCGCGTCGCCAAGGATTTCCATCGGGAGCGTCCAAAATGATTTATGAGGCTATCATATGTTTGGTGCAAACTGTGGATCTATCTTGCACCGAGACTAACACTATCTCCAAATGGACCAAAACGAGATTCTACTTGACCCACGTCACCTAGGAGTTCCATCGGGTGTGTCCAAAATGATTTCTGAGCTTACGGTACGTTCGGTGCAAACCGTGCACCTATCTTGAATTAAGATTAGCACTATATCCAACGGACCGAAACAAGCTTGAATTTGAGCCTTGTCACCTAGAAGTACCATCCTGTGCATCCAAAATGATTTCTGAGGCTACGGTAGAATTGGCGTAAACCGTGCACCTATCTTGCACCGAAACTAACACTGTCTCCAAACGGACCGAAACGACCTTCCATTTGAGCCACGTCACCCAGGAGTACCATCCGGTGCGTCCAAAGCGATTTCAGAGGCTATGGTACATTTGGCGCGCACCTTGCACCTATCTTGCACTGAAACTAACACTGTCTCCAAACGGACCGAAACGAGCTTCCATTTGTGCCACGTCACGCAAGAGCATCATCTGGTGCATCTAAAACAATTTCTTAGCCTATGACCCGCGTCGCCTAGGATTTCCATCGGGAGCGTCCAAAATGATTAATGAGGCTATGATATGTTTGGTGCAAACTGTGGATCTATCTTGCACCGAGACTAACACTATCTCCAAATAGACCGAAACGAGATTCTACATGACCCATGTCACCTAGGAGTTCCATCGGGTGTGTCCAAAATGATTTCCGAGCTTATGGTACGTTCGGTGCAAACCGTGCACCTATCTTGAATTAAGATTAGCACTATATCCAACGGACCAAAACGAGCTTGAATTTGAGCCTTGTCACCTAGGAGTACCATCCTGTGCGTCCAAAATGATTTCTGAGGCTACGGTAGATTTGGCGCAAACCGTGCACCTATCTTGCACTGAAACTAACACTGTCTCCAAACGGACCGAAACGAGCTTCCATTTGAGCCACGTCAACCAGGAGTACCATCCGGTGCGTCCAAAGCGATTTCGGAGGCTATGGTACGTTTGGCGCACACCTTGCACCTATCTTGCACTGAAACTAACACTGTCTCCAAACGGACCGAAACGAGCTTCCATTTGTGCCACGTCATGCAAGAGCATCATCTGGTGCATCCAAAACAATTTCTTAGCCTATGACCCACGTCGCCTAGGATTTCCATCGGGAGCATCCAAAATGATTTATGAGGCTATGATATGTTTGGTGCAAATTGTGGATCTATCTTGCACCGAGACTAACACTATCACCAAATGGACCGAAACGAGATTCTGCATGACCCACGTCACCTAGGAGTTCCATCGGGTGTGTCCAAAATGATTTATGAGCTTACGGTACGTTCGGTGCAAACCGTGCACCTATCTTGAATTAAGATTAGCACTATATCCAACGGACCAAAATGAGCTTGCATTTGAGCCTTGTCACCTAGGAGTACCATCCTATGCGTCCAAAATGATTTCTGAGGCTATGGTAGATTTGGCGCTAACCGTGCACCTATCTTGCACCGAAACTAACACTGTCTCCAAACAGAACGAAACGAGCTTCCATTTGAGCCACGTCACCTAGGAGTACCATCCGGTGCGTCCAAAGCGATTTCGGAGGCTATGGTACATTTGGCGCGCACCTTGCACCTATCTTGCACTGAAACTAACACTGTCTCCAAACGGACCGAAACGAGCTTCTATTTGTGCCACGTCACGCAAGAGCATCATCTGGTGCATCCAAAACAATTTCTTAGCCTATGACCCGCGTCACCTAGGATTTCCATCGGGAGCGTCCAAAATGATTTATGAGGTAATATGTTTGGTGCAAATTGTGGATCTATCTTGCACCGAGACGAGATTCTACATGACCCACGTCACATAGCAGTTCCATCGGGTGTGTCCAAAATGATTTCTGAGCTTACAGTACGTTCGGTGCAAACCGTGCACCTATCTTGAATTAAGATTAGCACTATATCCAACGGACCGAAACGAGCTTGCATTTGAGCCTTATCACCTAGGAGTACCATCCTGTGCGTCCAAAATGATTTATGAGGCTACGGTAGATTTGGCGCAAACCGTGCACCTATCTTGCACCGAAACTAACACTGTCTCCAAACGGACCGAAACGAGCTTCCATTTGAGCCACGTCACCCAGGAGTACCATCCGGTGCGTCCAAAGCGATTTCGGAGGCTATGGTACATTTGGCGCACACCTTGCACCTATCTTGCACTGAAACTAACACTGTCTCCAAATGGACCGAAACGAGCTTGCATTTGAGCCTCGTCACCTAGGAGTACCATCCGGTGCGTCCAAAACGATTTCTGAGGCTATGGTACATTTGGCGCAAACCGTGCACCAATCTTGCACCGAAACTAACACTGTCTCCAAACGGACCGAAACGAGCTTCCATTTGAGCCACGTCACCCAGGAGTACCATCCGGTGCGTCCAAAGCGATTTCGGAGGCTATGGTACATTTGGCGCGCACCTTGCACCTATCTTGCACTGAAACTAACACTGTCTCCAAACGGACCGAAATGAGCTTCCATTTGTGCCACGTCACGCAAGAGCATCATCTGGTGCATCCATAACAATTTCTTAGCCTATGACCCGCGTCGCCAAGGATTTCCATCGGGAGCGTCCAAAATGATTTATGAGGCTATCATATGTTTGGTGCAAACTGTGGATCTATCTTGCACCGAGACTAACACTATCTCCAAATGGACCGAAACGAGATTCTACTTGACCCACGTCACCTAGGAGTTCCATCGGGTGTGTCCAAAATGATTTATGAGCTTACGGTACGTTCGGTGCAAACCGTGCACATATCTTGAATTAAGATTAGCACTATATCCAACAGACCGAAACGAGCTTGAATTTGAGCCTTGTCACCTAGAAGTACCATCCTGTGCGTCCAAAATGATTTCTGAGGCTACGGTAGATTTGGCGCAAACCGTGCACCTATCTTGCACCGAAACTAACACTGTCTCCAAACGGACCGAAACGACCTTCCATTTGAGCCACGTCACCCAGGAGTACCATCCGGTGCGTCCAAAGCGATTTCAGGGGCTATGGTACATTTGGCGCGCACCTTGCACCTATCTTGCACTGAAACTAACACTGTCTCCAAACGGACCGAAACGAGCTTCCATTTGTGCCACGTCACGCAAGAGCATCATCTGGTGCATCCAAAACAATTTCTTAGCCTATGACCCGCGTCGCCTAGGATTTCCATCGGGAGCGTCCAAAATGATTAATGAGGCTATGATATGTTTGGTGCAAACTGTGGATCTATCTTGCACCGAGACTAACACTATCTCCAAATGGACCAAAACGAGATTCTACATGACCCATGTCACCTAGGAGTTCCATCGGGTGTGTCCAAAATGATTTCCGAGCTTATGGTACGTTCGGTGCAAACCGTGCACCTATCTTGAATTAAGATTAGTACTATATCCAACGGACCAAAACGAGCTTGAATTTGAGCCTTGTCACCTAGGAGTACCATCCTGTGCGTCCAAAATGATTTCTGAGGCTACGGTAGATTTGGCGCAAACCGTGCACCTATCTTGCACTGAAACTAACACTGTCTCCAAACGGACCGAAACGAGCTTCCATTTGAGCCACGTCAACCAGGAGTACCATCCGGTGCGTCCAAAGCGATTTCGGAGGCTATGGTATGTTTGGCGCACACCTTGCACCTATCTTGCACTGAAACTAACACTGTCTCCAAACGGACCGAAACGAGCTTGCATTTGAGCCTCGTCAACTAGGAGTACCATCCTGTGCATCCAAAACGATTTCTGAGGCTATGGTACATTTGGCGCAAACCGTGCACCAATCTTGCACCGAAACTAACACTGTCTCCAAACGGACCGAAACGAGCTTCCATTTGAGCCACGTCACCCAGGAGTACCATCCGGTGCGTCTAAAGCGATTTCAGAGGCTATGGTACATTTGGCGCGCACCTTGCACCTATCTTGCACTGAAACTAACACTGTCTCCAAACGGACCGAAACGAGCTTCCATTTGTGCCACGTCACGCAAGAGCATCATCTGGTGCATCCAAAACAATTTCTTAGCCTATGACCCGCGTCGCCTAGGATTTCCATCGGGAGCGTCCAAAATGATTTATGAGGCTATGATATGTTTGGTGCAAACTGTGGATCTATCTTGCACCGAGACTAACACTATCTCCAATGGATCGAAACGAGATTCTACATGACCCACGTCACCTAGGAGTTCCATCGGGTGTGTACAAAATGATTTCTGAGCTTATGGTACGTTCGGTGCAAACCGTGCACCTATTTTGAATTAAGATTAGCACTATATCCAACGGACTGAAACGAGCTTGCATTTGAGCCTTGTCACCTAGGAGTACCATCCTGTGCGTCCAAAATGATTTCTGAGGCTACGATAGATTTGGCGCAAACCGTGCACCTATCTTGCACCGAAACTAACACTGTCTCGAAACGGACCGAAACGAGCTTCCATTTGAGCCACGTCACCCAGGAGTACCATCCGGTGCGTCCAAAGCGATTTCGGAGGCTATGGTACATTTGGAGCGCACCTTGCACCTATCTTGCACTAAAACTAACACTGTCTCCAAACGGGACCGAAACGAGCTTGCATTTGAGCCTCGTCACCTAGGAGTACCATCCGGTGCGTCCAAAACGATTTCTGAGGCTATGGTACATTTAGCGCAAACCGTGCACCTATCTTGCACCGAAACTAACGCTGTCTCCAAATGGAGCGAAACGAGCTTCCATTTCAGACACGTCACCCAGGATTACCATCTGGTGCGTCCAAAGCGATTTCAGAGGCTATGGTACATTTGGTGCGCACCTTGCACCTATCTTGCACTGAAACTAACACTGTCTCCAAACGGACCGAAACGAGATTCCATTTGTGCCACGTCACGCAAGAGCATCATCTTGTGCATCTAAAACAATTTCTTAGCCTATGACCCGCGTCGCCTAGGATTTCCATCGGGAGCGTCCAAAATGATTAATGAGGCTATATGTTTGGTGCAAACTGTGGATCTATCTTGCACCGAGACTAACACTATCTCAAAATCGACCGAAACGAGATTCTACATGACCCACGTCACATAGCAGTTCCATCGGGTGTGTCCAAAATGATTTCTGAGCTTACAGTACGTTCGGTGCAAACCGTGCACCTATCTTGAATTAAGATTAGCACTATATCCAACGGACCGAAACGAGCTTGCATTTGAGCCTTATCACCTAGGAGTACCATCCTGTGCGTCCAAAATGATTTATGAGGCTACGGTAGATTTGGCGCAAACCGTGCACCTATCTTGCACCGAAACTAACACTGTCTCCAAACGGACCGAAACGAGCTTCCATTTGAGCCACGTCACCCAGGAGTACCATCCGGTGCGTCCAAAGCGATTTCGGAGGCTATGGTACATTTGGCGCACACCTTGCACCTATCTTGCACTGAAACTAACACTGTCTCCAAATGGACCGAAACGAGCTTGCATTTGAGCCTCGTCACCTAGGAGTACCATCCGGTGCGTCCAAAACGATTTCTGAGGCTATGGTACATTTGGCGCAAACCGTGCACCAATCTTGCACCGAAACTAACACTGTCTCCAAACGGACCGAAACGAGCTTCCATTTGAGCCACGTCACCCAGGAGTACCATCCGGTGCGTCCAAAGCGATTTCGGAGGCTATGGTACATTTGGCGCGCACCTTGCACCTATCTTGCACTGAAACTAACACTGTCTCCAAACGGACCGAAATGAGCTTCCATTTGTGCCACGTCACGCAAGAGCATCATCTGGTGCATCCATAACAATTTCTTAGCCTATGACCCGCGTCGCCAAGGATTTCCATCGGGAGCGTCCAAAATGATTTATGAGGCTATCATATGTTTGGTGCAAACTGTGGATCTATCTTGCACCGAGACTAACACTATCTCCAAATGGACCGAAACGAGATTCTACTTGACCCACGTCACCTAGGAGTTCCATCGGGTGTGTCCAAAATGATTTATGAGCTTACGGTACGTTCGGTGCAAACCGTGCACATATCTTGAATTAAGATTAGCACTATATCCAACAGACCGAAACGAGCTTGAATTTGAGCCTTGTCACCTAGAAGTACCATCCTGTGCGTCCAAAATGATTTCTGAGGCTACGGTAGATTTGGCGCAAACCGTGCACCTATCTTGCACCGAAACTAACACTGTCTCCAAACGGACCGAAACGACCTTCCATTTGAGCCACGTCACCCAGGAGTACCATCCGGTGCGTCCAAAGCGATTTCAGGGGCTATGGTACATTTGGCGCGCACCTTGCACCTATCTTGCACTGAAACTAACACTGTCTCCAAACGGACCGAAACGAGCTTCCATTTGTGCCACGTCACGCAAGAGCATCATCTGGTGCATCCAAAACAATTTCTTAGCCTATGACCCGCGTCGCCTAGGATTTCCATCGGGAGCGTCCAAAATGATTAATGAGGCTATGATATGTTTGGTGCAAACTGTGGATCTATCTTGCACCGAGACTAACACTATCTCCAAATGGACCAAAACGAGATTCTACATGACCCATGTCACCTAGGAGTTCCATCGGGTGTGTCCAAAATGATTTCCGAGCTTATGGTACGTTCGGTGCAAACCGTGCACCTATCTTGAATTAAGATTAGTACTATATCCAACGGACCAAAACGAGCTTGAATTTGAGCCTTGTCACCTAGGAGTACCATCCTGTGCGTCCAAAATGATTTCTGAGGCTACGGTAGATTTGGCGCAAACCGTGCACCTATCTTGCACTGAAACTAACACTGTCTCCAAACGGACCGAAACGAGCTTCCATTTGAGCCACGTCAACCAGGAGTACCATCCGGTGCGTCCAAAGCGATTTCGGAGGCTATGGTATGTTTGGCGCACACCTTGCACCTATCTTGCACTGAAACTAACACTGTCTCCAAACGGACCGAAACGAGCTTGCATTTGAGCCTCGTCAACTAGGAGTACCATCCTGTGCATCCAAAACGATTTCTGAGGCTATGGTACATTTGGCGCAAACCGTGCACCAATCTTGCACCGAAACTAACACTGTCTCCAAACGGACCGAAACGAGCTTCCATTTGAGCCACGTCACCCAGGAGTACCATCCGGTGCGTCTAAAGCGATTTCAGAGGCTATGGTACATTTGGCGCGCACCTTGCACCTATCTTGCACTGAAACTAACACTGTCTCCAAACGGACCGAAACGAGCTTCCATTTGTGCCACGTCACGCAAGAGCATCATCTGGTGCATCCAAAACAATTTCTTAGCCTATGACCCGCGTCGCCTAGGATTTCCATCGGGAGCGTCCAAAATGATTTATGAGGCTATGATATGTTTGGTGCAAACTGTGGATCTATCTTGCACCGAGACTAACACTATCTCCAATGGATCGAAACGAGATTCTACATGACCCACGTCACCTAGGAGTTCCATCGGGTGTGTACAAAATGATTTCTGAGCTTATGGTACGTTCGGTGCAAACCGTGCACCTATTTTGAATTAAGATTAGCACTATATCCAACGGACTGAAACGAGCTTGCATTTGAGCCTTGTCACCTAGGAGTACCATCCTGTGCGTCCAAAATGATTTCTGAGGCTACGATAGATTTGGCGCAAACCGTGCACCTATCTTGCACCGAAACTAACACTGTCTCGAAACGGACCGAAACGAGCTTCCATTTGAGCCACGTCACCCAGGAGTACCATCCGGTGCGTCCAAAGCGATTTCGGAGGCTATGGTACATTTGGAGCGCACCTTGCACCTATCTTGCACTAAAACTAACACTGTCTCCAAACGGGACCGAAACGAGCTTGCATTTGAGCCTCGTCACCTAGGAGTACCATCCGGTGCGTCCAAAACGATTTCTGAGGCTATGGTACATTTGGCGCAAACCGTGCACCTATCTTGCACCGAAACTAACGCTGTCTCCAAATGGAGCGAAACGAGCTTCCATTTCAGACACGTCACCCAGGATTACCATCTGGTGCGTCCAAAGCGATTTCAGAGGCTATGGTACATTTGGTGCGCACCTTGCACCTATCTTGCACTGAAACTAACACTGTCTCCAAACGGACCGAAACGAGATTCCATTTGTGCCACGTCACGCAAGAGCATCATCTGGTGCATCTAAAACAATTTCTTAGCCTATGACCCGCGTCGCCTAGGATTTCCATCGGGAGCGTCCAAAATGATTAATGAGGCTATATGTTTGGTGCAAACTGTGGATCTATCTTGCACCGAGACTAACACTATCTCAAAATGGACCGAAACGAGATTCTACTTGACCCACGTCACCTAGGAGTTCCATCGGGTGTGTCCAAAATGATTTCCGAGCTTATGGTACGTTCGGTGCAAACCGTGCACCTATCTTGAATTAAGATTAGTACTATATCCAACGGACCAAAATGAGCTTGAATTTGAGCCTTGTCACCTAGGAGTACCATCCTGTGCGTCCAAAATGATTTCTGAGGCTACGGTAGATTTGGCGCAAACCGTGCACCTATCTTGCACTGAAACTAACACTGTCTCCAAACGGACCGAAACGAGCTTCCATTTGAGCCACGTCAACCAGGAGTACCATCCGGTGCGTCCAAAGCGATTTCGGAGGCTATGGTATGTTTGGCGCACACCTTGCACCTATCTTGCACTGAAACTAACACTGTCTCCAAACGGACCGAAACGAGCTTGCATTTGAGCCTCGTCAACTAGGAGTACCATCCTGTGCATCCAAAACGATTTCTGAGGCTATGGTACATTTGGCGCAAACCGTGCACCAATCTTGCACCGAAACTAACACTGTCTCCAAACGGACCGAAACGAGCTTCCATTTGAGCCACGTCACCCAGGAGTACCATCCGGTGCGTCTAAAGCGATTTCAGAGGCTATGGTACATTTGGCGCGCACCTTGCACCTATCTTGCACTGAAACTAACACTGTCTCCAAACGGACCGAAACGAGCTTCCATTTGTGCCACGTCACGCAAGAGCATCATCTGGTGCATCCAAAACAATTTCTTAGCCTATGACCCGCGTCGCCTAGGATTTCCATCGGGAGCGTCCAAAATGATTTATGAGGCTATGATATGTTTGGTGCAAACTGTGGATCTATCTTGCACCGAGACTAACACTATCTCCAATGGATCGAAACGAGATTCTACATGACCCACGTCACCTAGGAGTTCCATCGGGTGTGTACAAAATGATTTCTGAGCTTATGGTACGTTCGGTGCAAACCGTGCACCTATTTTGAATTAAGATTAGCACTATATCCAACGGACTGAAACGAGCTTGCATTTGAGCCTTGTCACCTAGGAGTACCATCCTGTGCGTCCAAAATGATTTCTGAGGCTACGATAGATTTGGCGCAAACCGTGCACCTATCTTGCACCGAAACTAACACTGTCTCGAAACGGACCGAAACGAGCTTCCATTTGAGCCACGTCACCCAGGAGTACCATCCGGTGCGTCCAAAGCGATTTCGGAGGCTATGGTACATTTGGAGCGCACCTTGCACCTATCTTGCACTAAAACTAACACTGTCTCCAAATGGGACCGAAACGAGCTTGCATTTGAGCCTCGTCACCTAGGAGTACCATCCGGTGCGTCCAAAACGATTTCTGAGGCTATGGTACATTTGGCGCAAACCGTGCACCTATCTTGCACCGAAACTAACGCTGTCTCCAAATGGAGCGAAACGAGCTTCCATTTCAGACACGTCACCCAGGATTACCATCTGGTGCGTCCAAAGCGATTTCAGAGGCTATGGTACATTTGGTGCGCACCTTGCACCTATCTTGCACTGAAACTAACACTGTCTCCAAACGGACCGAAACGAGATTCCATTTGTGCCACGTCACGCAAGAGCATCATCTGGTGCATCTAAAACAATTTCTTAGCCTATGACCCGCGTCGCCTAGGATTTCCATCGGGAGCGTCCAAAATGATTAATGAGGCTATATGTTTGGTGCAAACTGTGGATCTATCTTGCACCGAGACTAACACTATCTCAAAATGGACCGAAACGAGATTCTACTTGACCCACGTCACCTAGGAGTTCCATCGGGTGTGTCCAAAATGATTTCTGAGCTTACGGTACGTTCGGTGCAAACCGTGCACATATCTTGAATTAAGATTAGCACTATATCCAACAGACCGAAACGAGCTTGAATTTGAGCCTTGTCACCTAGAAGTACCATCCTGTGCGTCCAAAATGATTTCTGAGGCTACGGTAGATTTGGCGCAAACCGTGCACCTATCTTGCACCGAAACTAACACTGTCTCCAAACGGACCGAAACGACCTTCCATTTGAGCCACGTCACCCAGGAGTACCATCCGGTGCGTCCAAAGCGATTTCAGGGGCTATGGTACATTTGGCGCGCACCTTGCACCTATCTTGCACTGAAACTAACACTGTCTCCAAACGGACCGAAACGAGCTTCCATTTGTGCCACGTCACGCAAGAGCATCATCTGGTGCATCCAAAACAATTTCTTAGCCTATGACCCGCATCGCCTAGGATTTCCATCGGGAGCGTCCAAAATGATTAATGAGGCTATGATATGTTTGGTGCAAACTGTGGATCTATCTTGCACCGAGACTAACACTATCTCCAAATGGACCGAAACGAGATTCTACATGACCCATGTCACCTAGGAGTTCCATCAGGTGTGTCCAAAATGATTTCCGAGCTTATGGTACGTTCGGTGCAAACCGTGCACCTATCTTGAATTAAGATTAGTACTATATCCAACGGACCAAAACGAGATTGAATTTGAGCCTTGTCACCTAGGAGTACCATCCTGTGCGTCCAAAATGATTTCTGAGGCTACGGTAGATTTGGCGCAAACCGTGCACCTATCTTGCACTGAAACTAACACTGTCTCCAAACGGACCGAAACGAGCTTCCATTTGAGCCACGTCAACCAGGAGTACCATCCGGTGCGACCAAAGCGATTTCGGAGGCTATGGTATGTTTGGCGCACACCTTGCACCTATCTTGCACTGAAACGAACACTGTCTCCAAACGGACCGAAACGAGCTTGCATTTGAGCCTCGTCACCTAGGAGTACCATCCTGTGCATCCAAAACGATTTCTGAGGCTATGGTACATTTGGCGCAAACCGTGCACCAATCTTGCACCGAAACTAACACTGTCTCCAAACGGACCGAAACGAGCTTCCATTTGAGCCACGTCACCCAGGAGTACCATCCGGTGCGTCTAAAGCGATTTCAGAGGCTATGGTACATTTGGCGCGCACCTTGCACCTATCTTGCACTGAAACTAACACTGTCTCCAAACGGACCGAAACGAGCTTCCATTTGTGCCAGGTCACGCAAGAGCATCATCTGGTGCATCCAAAACAATTTCTTAGCCTATGACCCGCGTCGCCTAGGATTTCCATCGGGAGCGTCCAAAATTATTTATGAGGCTATGATATGTTTGGTGCAAACTGTGGATCTATCTTGCACCGAGACTAACACTATCTCCAATGGATCGAAACGAGATTCTACATGACCCACGTCACCTAGGAGTTCCATCGGGTGTGTACAAAATGATTTCTGAGCTTATGGTACGTTCGGTGCAAACCGTGCACCTATCTTGAATTAAGATTAGCACTATATCCAACGGACTGAAATGAGCTTGCATTTGAGCCTTGTCACCTAGGAGTACCATCCTGTGCGTCCAAAATGATTTCTGAGGCTACGATAGATTTGGCGCAAACCGTGCACCTATCTTGCACCGAAACTAACACTGTCTCGAAACGGACCGAAACGAGCTTCCATTTGAGCCACGTCATGCAGGAGTACCATCCGGTGCGTCCAAAGCGATTTCGGAGGCTATGGTACATTTGGAGCGCACCTTGCACCTATCTTGCACTAAAACTAACACTGTCTCCAAACGGGACCAAAACGATTTCTGAGGCTATGGTACATTTGGCGCAAACCGTGCACCTATCTTGCACCGAAACTAACGCTGTCTCCAAATGGAGCGAAACGAGCTTCCATTTCAGACACGTCACCCAGGATTACCATCTGGTGCGTCCAAAGCGATTTCAGAGGCTATGGTACATTTGGTGCGCACCTTGCACCTATCTTGCACTGAAACTAACACTGTCTCCAAACGGACCGAAACGAGCTTCCATTTGTGCCACGTCACGCAAGAGCATCATCTGGTGCATCTAAAACAATTTCTTAGCCTATGACCCGCGTCGCCTAGGATTTCCATCGGGAGCGTCCAAAATGATTAATGAGGCTATATGTTTGGTGCAAACTGTGGATCTATCTTGCACCGAGAGTAACACTATCTCCAAATGGACCGAAACGAGATTCTACATGACCCATGTCACCTAGGAGTTCCATCGGGTGTGTCCAAAATGATTTCTGAGCTTACGGTACGTTCGGTGCAAACTGTGCACCTATCTTGAATTAAGATAAGCACTATATCCAACGGACCAAAACGAGCTTGAATTTGAGCCTTGTCACCTAGGAGTACCATCCTGTGCGTCCAAAATGATTTCTGAGGCCACGGTAGATTTGGCGCAAACCGTGCACCTATCTTGCACCGAAACTAACACTGTCTCCAAACGGACCGAAACGAGCTTCCATTTGAGCCGCGTCAACCTGGATTACCATCCGGTGCGTCCAGAGCGATTTCGGAGGCTATGGTACATTTGGCGCACACCTTGCACCTATCTTGCACTAAAACTAACACTGTCTCCAAACGCACCGAAACGAGCTTGCATTTGAGCCTCGTCACCTAGGAGTACGATCCGGTGCGTCCAAAACGATTTCTGGGGCTATGGTACATTTGGCGCAAACCGTGCACCAATCTTGCACCGAAACTAACACTGTCTCCAAACGGACCGAAACGAGCTTCCATTTGAGCCACGTCACCCAGGAGTACCATCCGGTGCGTCCAAAGCGATTTCGGAGGCTATGGTACATTTGGCGCGCACCTTGCACCTATCTTGCACTGAAACTAACACTGTCTCCAAACGGACCGAAATGAGCTTCCATTTGTGCCACGTCACGCAAGAGCATCATCTGGTGCATCCAAAACAATTTCTTAGCCTATGACCCGCGTCGCCTAGGATTTCCATCGGGAGCGTCCAAAATGATTAATGAGGCTATATGTTTGGTGCAAACTGTGGATCTATCTTGCATCGAGACTAACACTATCTCAAAATGGACCGAAACGAGATTCTACTTGACCCACGTCACCTAGGAGTTCCATCGGGTGTGTCCAAAATGATTTCTGAGCTTACGGTACGTTCGGTGCAAACCGTGCACATATCTTGAATTAAGATTAGCACTATATCCAACAGACCGAAACGAGCTTGAATTTGAGCCTTGTCACCTAGAAGTACCATCCTGTGCGTCCAAAATGATTTCTGAGGCTACGGTAGATTTGGCGCAAACCGTGCACCTATCTTGCACCGAAACTAACACTGTCTCCAAACGGACCGAAACGACCTTCCATTTGAGCCACGTCACCCAGGAGTACCATCCGGTGCGTCCAAAGCGATTTCAGGGGCTATGGTACATTTGGCGCGCACCTTGCACCTATCTTGCACTGAAACTAACACTGTCTCCAAACGGACCGAAACGAGCTTCCATTTGTGCCACGTCACGCAAGAGCATCATCTGGTGCATCCAAAACAATTTCTTAGCCTATGACCCGCGTCGCCTAGGATTTCCATCGGGAGCGTCCAAAATGATTAATGAGGCTATGATATGTTTGGTGCAAACTGTGGATCTATCTTGCACCGAGACTAACACTATCTCCAAATGGACCGAAACGAGATTCTACATGACCCATGTCACCTAGGAGTTCCATCGGGTGTGTCCAAAATGATTTCCGAGCTTATGGTACGTTCGGTGCAAACCGTGCACCTATCTTGAATTAAGATTAGTACTATATCCAACGGACCAAAACGAGCTTGAATTTGAGCCTTGTCACCTAGGAGTACCATCCTGTGCGTCCAAAATGATTTCTGAGGCTACGGTAGATTTGGCGCAAACCGTGCACCTATCTTGCACTGAAACTAACACTGTCTCCAAACGGACCGAAACGAGCTTCCATTTGAGCCACGTCAACCAGGAGTACCATCCGGTGCGACCAAAGCGATTTCGGAGGCTATGGTATGTTTGGCGCACACCTTGCACCTATCTTGCACTGAAACGAACACTGTCTCCAAACGGACCGAAACGAGCTTGCATTTGAGCCTCGTCACCTAGGAGTACCATCCTGTGCATCCAAAACGATTTCTGAGGCTATGGTACATTTGGCGCAAACCGTGCACCAATCTTGCACCGAAACTAACACTGTCTCCAAACGGACCGAAACGAGCTTCCATTTGAGCCACGTCACCCAAGAGTACCATCCGGTGCGTCTAAAGCGATTTCAGAGGCTATGGTACATTTGGCGCGCACCTTGCACCTATCTTGCACTGAAACTAACACTGTCTCCAAACGGACCGAAACGAGCTTCCATTTGTGCCACGTCACGCAAGAGCATCATCTGGTGCATCCAAAACAATTTCTTAGCCTATGACCCGCGTCGCCTAGGATTTCCATCGGGAGCGTCCAAAATGATTTATGAGGCTATGATATGTTTGGTGCAAACTGTGGATCTATCTTGCACCGAGACTAACACTATCTCCAATGGATCGAAACGAGATTCTACATGACCCACGTCACCTAGGAGTTCCATCGGGTGTGTACAAAATGATTTCTGAGCTTATGGTACGTTCGGTGCAAACCGTGCACCTATCTTGAATTAAGATTAGCACTATATCCAACGGACTGAAACGAGCTTGCATTTGAGCCTTGTCACCTAGGAGTACCATCCTGTGCGTCCAAAATGATTTCTGAGGCTACGATAGATTTGGCGCAAACCGTGCACCTTTCTTGCACCGAAACTAACACTGTCTCGAAACAGACCGAAACGAGCTTCCATTTGAGCCACGTCACCCAGGAGTACCATCCGGTGCGTCCAAAGCGATTTCGGAGGCTATGGTACATTTGGAGCGCACCTTGCACCTATCTTGCACTAAAACTAACACTGTCTCCAAACGGGACCAAAACGAGCTTGCATTTGAGCCTCGTCACCTAGGAGTACCATCCGGTGCGTCCAAAACGATTTCTGAGGCTATGGTACATTTGGCGCAAACCGTGCACCTATCTTGCACCGAAACTAACGCTGTCTCCAAATGGAGCGAAACGAGCTTCCATTTCAGACACGTCACCCAGGATTACCATCTGGTGCGTCCAAAGCGATTTCAGAGGCTATGGTACATTTGGTGCGCACCTTGCACCTATCTTGCACTGAAACTAACACTGTCTCCAAACGGACCGAAACGAGCTTCCATTTGTGCCACGTCACGCAAGAGCATCATCTGGTGCATCTAAAACAATTTCTTAGCCTATGACCCGCGTCGCCTAGGATTTCCATCGGGAGCGTCCAAAATGATTAATGAGGCTATATGTTTGGTGCAAACTGTGGATCTATCTTGCACCGAGACTAACACTATCTCCAAATGGACCGAAACGAGATTCTACATGACCCATGTCACCTAGGAGTTCCATCGGGTGTGTCCAAAATGATTTCTGAGCTTACGGTACGTTCGGTGCAAACTGTGCACCTATCTTGAATTAAGATTAGCACTATATCCAACGGACCAAAACGAGCTTGAATTTGAGCCTTGTCACCTAGGAGTACCATCCTGTGCGTCCAAAATGATTTCTGAGGCCACGGTAGATTTGGCGCAAACCGTGCACCTATCTTGCACCGAAACTAACACTGTCTCCAAACGGACCGAAACGAGCTTCCATTTGAGCCGCGTCAACCTGGATTACCATCCGGTGCGTCCAGAGCGATTTCGGAGGCTATGGTACATTTGGCGCACACCTTGCACCTATCTTGCACTAAAACTAACACTGTCTCCAAACGGACCGAAACGAGCTTGCATTTGAGCCTCGTCACCTAGGAGTACCATCCGGTGCGTCCAAAACGATTTCTGGGGCTATGGTACATTTGGCGCAAACCGTGCACCAATCTTGCACCGAAACTAACACTGTCTCCAAACGGACCGAAACGAGCTTCCATTTGAGCCACGTCACCCAGGAGTACCATCCGGTGCGTCCAAAGCGATTTCGGAGGCTATGGTACATTTGGCGCACACCTTGCACCTATCTTGCACTGAAACTAACACTGTCTCCAAACGGACCGAAATGAGCTTCCATTTGTGCCACGTCACGCAAGAGCATCATCTGGTGCATCCAAAACAATTTCTTAGCCTATGACCCACGTCGCCTAGGATTTCCATCGGGAGCGTCCAAAATGATTAATGAGGCTATGATATGTTTGGTGCAAACTGTGGATCTATCTTGCACCGAGACTAACACTATCTCCAAATGGACCGAAACGAGATTCTACATGACCCATGTCACATAGGAGTTCCATCGGGTGTGTCCAAAATGATTTTCGAGCTTATGGTACGTTCGGTGCAAACCGTGCACCTATCTTGAATTAAGATTAGCACTATATCCAACGGACCAAAACGAGCTTGAATTTGAGCCTTGTCACCTAGGAGTACCATCCTGTGCGTCCAAAATGATTTCTGAGGCTATGATACATTTGGCGCAAACCGTGCACCTATCTTGCACTGAAACTAACACTGTCTCCAAACGGACCGAAACGAGCTTCCATTTGAGCCACGTCAACCAGGAGTACCATCCGGTGCGTCCAAAGCGATTTCGGAGGCTATGGTATGTTTGGCGCACACCTTGCACCTATCTTGCACTGAAACTAACACTGTCTCCAAACGGACCGAAACGAGCTTGCATTTGAGCCTCGTCACATAGGAGTACCATCCGGTGCATCCAAAACGATTTCTGAGGCTATGGTACATTTGGCGCAAACCGAGCACCAATCTTGCACCGAAACTAACACTGTCTCCAAACGGACCGAAACGAGCTTCCATTTGAGCCACGTCACCCAGGAGTACCATCCGGTGCGTCTAAAGCGATTTCAGAGGCTATGGTACATTTGGCGCGCACCTTGCACCTATCTTGCACTGAAACTAACACTGTCTCCAAACGGACCGAAATGAGCTTCCATTTGTGCCACATCACGCAAGAGCATCATCTGGTGCATCCAAAACAATTTCTTGGCCTATGTCCCGTGTCGCCTAGGATTTCCATCGGGAGCGTCCAAAATGATTTATGAGGCTATGATATGTTGGTGCAAACTGTGGATCTATCTTGCACCGAGACTAACACTATCTCAAAATGGACCGAAACGAGATTCTACTTGACCCACGTCACCTAGGAGTTCCATCGGGTGTGTCCAAAATGATTTCTGAGCTTACGGTACGTTCGGTGCAAACCGTGCACATATCTTGAATTAAGATTAGCACTATATCCAACAGACCGAAACGAGCTTGAATTTGAGCCTTGTGACCTAGAAGTACCATCCTGTGCGTCCAAAATGATTTCTGAGGCTACGGTAGATTTGGCGCAAACCGTGCACCTATCTTGCACCGAAACTAACACTGTCTCCAAACGGACCGAAACGACCTTCCATTTGAGCCACGTCACCCAGGAGTACCATCCGGTGCGTCCAAAGCGATTTCAGGGGCTATGGTACATTTGGCGCGCACCTTGCACCTATCTTGCACTGAAACTAACACTGTCTCCAAACGGACCGAAACGAGCTTCCATTTGTGCCACGTCACGCAAGAGCATCATCTGGTGCATCCAAAAAATTTTCTTAGCCTATGACCCGCGTCGCCTAGCATTTCCATCGGGAGCGTCCAAAATGATTTTGAGGCTATGATATGTTTGGTGCAAACTGTGGATCTATCTTGCACCGAGACTAACACTATCTCCAATGGACCGAAACGAGATTCTACATGACCCACGTCACCTAGGAGTTCCATCGGGTGTGTACAAAATGGTTTCTGAGCTTACGGTACGTTCGGTGCAAACCGTGCACCTATCTTGAATTAAGATTAGCACTATATCCAACGGACCAAAACGAGCTTGAATTTGAGCCTTGTCACCTAGGAGTACCATCCTGTGCGTCCAAAATGATTTCTGAGGCCACGGTAGATTTGGCGCAAACCGTGCACCTATCTTGCACCGAAACTAACACTGTCTCCAAACAGACCGAAACGAGCTTCCATTTGAGCCACGTCAACCAGGAGTACCATCCGGTGCGTCCAAAGCGATTTCGGAGGCTATGGCACATTTGGCGCACACCTTGCACCTATCTTGCACTGAAACTAACACTGTCTCCAAACGGACCGAAACGAGCTTGCATTTGAGCCTCGTCACCTAGGAGCACCATCCGGTGCGTCCAAAATGATTTCTGAGGCTATGGTACATTTGGCGCAAACCGTGCACCAATCTTGCACCGAAACTAACACTGTTTCCAAACGGACCGAAACGAGCTTCCATTTGAGCCACGTCACCCAGGAGTACCATCCGGTGCGTCCAAAGTGATTTCGGAGGCTATGGTACATTTGGCGCGCACCTTGCACCTATCTTGCACTGAAACTAACACTGTCTCCAAACGGACCGAAATGAGCTTCCATTTGTGCCACGTCACGCAAGTGCATCATCTGGTGCATCCAAAACAATTTCTTGGCCTATGACCTGCGTCGCCTAGGATTTCCATCGGGAGCATCCAAAATGATTTATGAGGCTATGATATGTTTGGTGCAAACTGTGGATCTATCTTGCACCGAGACTAACACTATCTCCAAATGGACCGAAATGAGATTCTACTTGACCCACGTCACCTAGGAGTTCCATCGGGTGTGTCCAAAATGATTTCTGAGCTTACGGTACGTTCAGTGCAAACCGTGCACCTATCTTGAATTAAGATTAGCACTATATCCAACGGACCGAAATGAGCTTGAATTTGAGCCTTGTCACCTAGAAGTATCATCCTGTGCGTCCAAAATGATTTCTGAGGCTACGGTAGATTTGGCGCAAACCGTGCACCTATCTTGCACCGAAACTAACACTGTCTCCAAACGGACCGAAACGACCTTCCATTTGAGCCACGTCACCCAAGAGTACCATCCGGTGCGTCCAAAGCGATTTCGGAGGCTATGGTACATTTGGCGCACAACTTGCACCTATCTTGCACTGAAACTAACACTGTCTCCAAACGTACCGAAATGAGCTTGCATTTGAGCCTCGTCACCTAGGAGTACCATCCGGTGCGTCCGAAACGATTTCTGAGGCTATGGTACATTTGGCGCAAACCATGCACCTATCTTGCGCCGAAACTAACACTGCCTCCAAACGGACCGAAACGAGCTTCCATTTGAGCCACGTCACCCAGGAGTACCATCCGGTGCGTCCAAAGCGATTTTGGAGGCTATGGTACATTTGGCGCGCACCTTGCACCTATCTTGCACTGAAACTAACACTGTCTCCAAACGGACCGAAACGAGCTTCCATTTGTGCCACATCATGCAAGAGCATCATCTGGTGCATCCAAAACAATTTCTTAGCCTATGACCTGCATCGCCTAGGATTTGCATCGGGAGCATCCAAAATGATTTATGAGGCTATGATATGTTTGGTGCAAACTGTGGATCTATCTTGCACCGAGACTAACACTATCTCCAAATGGACCGAAACGAGATTCTACTTGACCCACGTCACCTAGGAGTTCCATCGGGTGTGTCCAAAATGATTTCTGAGCTTACGGTACGTCCGGTGCAAACCGTGCACCTATCTTGAATTAAGATTAGCACTATATCCAACGGACCGAAACGAGCTTGAATTTGAGCCTTATCACCTAGGAGTACCATCCTGTGCGTCCAAAATGATTTCTGAGGCTACGGTAGATTTGGCGCAAACCGTGCACCTATCTTGCACCGAAACTAACACTATCTCCAAACGGACCGAAACGAGCTTCCATTTGAGCCACGTCACCCAGGAGTACCATCCGGTGCGTCCAAAGCGATTTCGGAGGCTATGGTACATTTGGCGCACACCTTGCACCTATCTTGCACTGAAACAAACACTGTCTCCAAACGGACCGAAATGAGCTTGCATTTCAGCCTCGTCACCTAGGAGTACCATCCGGTGCGTCCAAAACGATTTCTGAGGCTATGGTACATTTGGCGCAAACCGTGCACCTATCTTGCACCGAAACTAACGCTGTCTCCAAACGGACCGAAACGAGCTTCCATTTGAGCCATGTCACCCAGGAGTACCATCCGGTGTGTCCAAAGCGATTTTGGAGGCCATGGTACATTTGGCGCGCACCTCACACCTATCTTGCACTGAAACTAACACTGTCTCCAAACGGACCGAAACGAGCTTCCATTTGTGCCAGGTCACGCAAGAGCATCATCTGGTGCATCCAAAACAATTTCTTAGCCTATGACCCGCGTCGCCTAGGATTTCCATCGGCAGCGTCCAAAATGATTTATGAGGCTATGATATGTTTGGTGCAAACTGTGGATCTATCTTGCACCGAGACTAACACTATCTCCAATGGACCGAAACGAGATTCTACATGACCCACGTCACCTAGGAGTTCCGTCAGGTGTGTACAAAATGATTTCTGAGCTTACGGTACGTTCAGTGCAAACCGTGCACCTATCTTGAATTAAGATTAGCACTATATCCAACGGACTGAAGCGAGCTTGCATTTGAGCCTTGTCACCTAGGAGTACCATCCTGTGCGTCCAAAATGATTTCTGAGGCTATGGTAGATTTGGTGCAAACCGTGCACCTATCTTGCACCGAAACTAACACTGTCTCCAAACGGACCGAAACGAGCTTCCATTTGAGCCACGTCACCCAGGAGTGCCATCCTGTGCGTCCAAAGCGATTTCGGAGGCTATTGTACATTTGGCGCAAACCTTGCACCTATCTTTCACTGAAACTAACACTGTCTCCAAACGTTCCGAAACGAGATTGCATTTGAGCCTCGTCACCTAGGAGTACCATCCGGTGCGTCCAAAACGATTTCTGAGGCTATGGTACATTTGGCACAAACCGTGCACCTATCTTGCACCAAAACTAACACTGTCTCCAAACGGACCAAAACGAGTTTCCATTTGAGCCACGTCACCCAGGAGTACGATCTGGTGAGTCCAAAGCGATTTCGGAGGCTATGGTACATTTGGCGCGCACCTTGCACCTATCTTGCACTGAAACTAACACTGTCTCCAAATGGACCGAAACAACCTTCCATTTGTGCCACGTCACGCAAGAGTGTCATCTGGTGCATCCAAATCAATTTCTTAGCCTATGACCCGCGTCGCCTAGGATTTCCATCGGGAGCATCCAAAATGATTTATGAGGCTATGATATGTTTGGTGCAAATTGTGGATCTATCTTGCACCGAGACTAACACTATCTCCAAATGAACCGAAACGAGATTCTGCATGACCCACGTCACCTAGGAGTTCCATCGGGTGTGTCCAAAATGATTTATGAGCTTACGGTACGTTCGGTGCAAACCGTGCACCTATCTTGAATTAAGATTAGCACTATATCCAACGGACCAAAATGAGCTTGCATTTGAGCCTTGTCACCTAGGAGTACCATCTTATGCGTCCAAAATGATTTCTGAGGCTATGGTAGATTTGGCGCATACCGTGCACCTATCTTGCACCGAAACTAACACTGTCTCCAAACAGACCGAAACAAGCTTCCATTTGAGCCACGTCACCTAGGAGTACCATCCGGTGCGTCCAAAGTGATTTCGGAGGCTATGGTACAATTGGCGCGCACCTTGCACCTATCTTGCACTGAAACTAACACTGTCTCCAAACGGACCGAAACGAGCTTCTATTTGTGCCACGTCACGCAAGAGCATCATCTGGTGCATCCAAATCAATTTCTTAGCCTATGACCCGCGTCACCTAGGATTTCCATCGGGAGCGTCCAAAATGATTTATGAGGTAATATGTTTGGTGCAAATTGTGGATCTATCTTGCACCGAGACTAACACTATCTCCAAATGGACCGAAACGAGATTCTACATGACCCACGTCACATAGCAGTTCCGTCGGGTGTGTCCAAAATGATTTCTGAGCTTACAGTACGTTCGGTGCAAACCGTGCACCTATCTTGAATTAAGATTAGCATTATATCCAACGGACCGAAACAAGCTTGCATTTGAGCCATATCACCTAGGAGTACCATCCTGTGCGTCCAAAATGATTTATGAGGCTACGGAAGATTTGGCGCAAACCGTGCACCTATCTTGCACCGAAACTAACACTGTCTCCAAACGGACCGAAACGAGCTTCCATTTGAGCCACGTCACCCAGGAGTACCATCCGGTGCGTCCAAAGCGATTTCGGAGGCTATGGTACATTTGGCGCACACCTTGCACCTATCTTGCACTGAAACTAACACTGTCTCCAAATGGACCGAAACGAGCTTGCATTTGAGCCTCGTCACCTAGGAGTACCATCCGGTGCGTCCAAAACGATTTCTGAGGCTATGGTACATTTGGCGCAAACCGTGCACCTATCTTGCACCGAAACTAACACTGTCTCCAAATGGAGCGAAACGAGCTTCCATTTCAGCCACGTCACCCAGGAGTACCATCTGGTGCGTCCAAAGCGATTTCAGAGGCTATGGTACATTTGGTGCGCACCTTGCACCTATCTTGCACTGAAACTAACACTGTCTCCAAACGGACCGAAACGAGCTTCCATTTGTGCCACATCACGCAAGAGCATCATCTGGTGCATCTAAAACAATTTCTTAGCCTATGACCTGCGTCGCCTAGGATTTCCATCGGGAGCGTCCAAAATGATTAATGAGGCTATGATATGTTTGGTGCAAACTGTGGATCTATCTTGCACCGAGACTAACACTATCTCCAAATGTACCGAAACGAGATTCTACATGACCCATGTCACCTAGGAGTTCTATCGGGTGTGTCCAATATGATTTCCGAGCTTACAGTACGTTCGGTGCAAACCGTGCACCTATCTTGAATTAAGATTAGCACTATATCCAACGGACCAAAACGAGCTTGAATTTGAGCCTTGTCACCTAGGAGTACCATCCTGTGCGTCCAAAATGATTTCTGAGGCTACGGTAGATTTGGCGCAAACCGTGTACCTATCTTGCACCGAAACTAACACTGTCTCCAAACGGACCGAAACGAGCTTCCATTTGAGCCACGTCAACCTGGAGTACCATCCGGTGCGTCCAGAGCGATTTCGGAGGCTATGGTACATTTGGCGCACACCTTGCACCTATCTTGCACTAAAACTAACACTGTCTCCAAATGGACCGAAACAAGCTTGCATTTGAGCCACGTCACGCAAGAGCATCATCTGGTGCATCCAAAACAATTTCTTAGCCAATGACCCGCGTCGCCTAGGATTTCCATCGGGAGCGTCCAAAATGATTTATGAGGCTATGATATGTTTGGTGCAAACTGTGGATCTATCTTGCACCGAGACTAACACTATCTCCAAATGGACCGAAACGAGATTCTACTTGACCCACGTCACCTAGGAGTTCCATCGGGTGTGTCCAAAATGATTTCTGAGCTTACGGTACGTTCGGTGCAAACCGTGCACCTATCTTGAATTAAGATTAGCACTATATCCAACGGACCGAAACAAGCTTGAATTTGAGCCTTGTCACCTAGAAGTACCATCCTGTGCGTCCAAAATGATTTCTGAGGCTACGGTAGAATTGGCGTAAACCGTGCACCTATCTTGCACTGAAACTAACACTGTCTCCAAACGGACCGAAACGACCTTCCATTTGAGCCACGTCACCCAGGAGTACCATCCGGTGCGTCCAAAGCGATTTCAGAGGCTATGGTACATTTGGCGCGCACCTTGCACCTATCTTGCACTGAAACTAACACTGTCTCCAAACGGACCGAAACGAGCTTCCATTTGTGCCACGTCACGCAAGAGCATCATCTGGTGCATCCAAAACAATTTCTTAGCCTATGGTACGTATGGCACAAACCATGCACCTATCACGCACCGAAACTAACACTATCTCCAAAAGGACCGAAAGGAGATTCTACAGGACCCACGTCACCTAGGATTTCCATCGGGTGCGTCCAAAATGAATTATGAGGCTATGATATGTTTGGTGCAAACTGTGGATCTATCTTGCACCGAGACTAACACTATCTCCAAATGGACCGAAACGAGATTCTACATGACCCACATGACCTAGGAGTTCCATCGGGTGTGTCCAAAATGATTTCTGAGCTTACGTTACATTAGGCGCAAACCGTGCACCTATCTTGAAATAAGATTAGCACTATATCCAAACGGACCGAAATGAGCTTGCATTTGAGCCTCGTCCCCTAGGAGTACCATCCGGTGCGTCCAAAACGATTTCTAATGCTATGGTACATTTGGTGCAAACCGTGCACCTATCTTGCACCGAAACTAACACTGTCTCCAAACGGACCGAAACGAGCTTCCATTTGAGCCACGTCACCTAGGAGTACCATCCTGTGCGTCCAAAGCGATTTTGGAGGCTATGGTACATTTGGCGCGCACCTTGCACCTAACTTGCACTGAAACTAACTGTCTCCAAACAGACCGAAACGAGCTTCTATTTGTGCCACGTCACACAGGTGTATCATCTGGTGCATCCAAAGCAAATTCTTAGCCAATGGTACGTATGGCACAAACCATGCACCTATCACGCACCAAAACTAACACTATCTCCAAAAGGACCGAAAGGAGATTCTACAGGACCCACGTCACCGAGGATTTCCATCGGGTGCGTCCAAAATGATTTATGAGGCTTTGATATGTTTGGTGCAAACTGTGGATCTATCTTGCACCGAGACTAACACTATCTCCAAATGGACCGAAACGAGATTCTACATGACCCACGTCACCTAGGAGTTCCATCGGGTGTGTCCAAAATGATTTCTAAGCTTACGGTACGTTCAGCGCAAACCATGCACCTATCTTGAATTAAGATTAGCACTATATCCAAACGGACCGAAACGAGCTTGCTTTTGAGCCTCGTCACCTAGGAGTACCATCCGGTGCGTCCAAAACGGTTTATGAGGCTATGGTACATTTGGCGCAAACCGTGCACCTATCTTGCACCGGAACTAACACTGTCTCTAAACGGACCGAAACGAGCTTCTATTTGAGCCACGTCTCCCAGGAGTACCATCCTGTGCGTCCAAAGCGATGTCGGAGGCTATTGTACATTTGGCGCAAACCTTGCACCAATCTTTCACTGAAACTAACACTGTCTCCAAACGGACCGAAACGAGCTTCCATTTGAGCCACGTCACCGAGGAGTACCATCCTGTGCATCCAAAGCGATTTCAGAGGCTATGGTACATTTGGCGCAAACCGTGCACCTATCTTGCACCGAAACTAACACTGTCTCCAAACGGACTGAAACGAGCTTCCATTTGAGCCACGTCACCCAGGAGTACCATCCTGTGCGTCCAAAGCGATTTCGGAGGCTATTGTACATTTGGCGCAAACCTTGCACCTATCTTTCACTGAAACTAACACTGTGTCCAAACGGACCGAAACGAGCTTCCATTTGTGCCACGTCATGCAGGAGTATCATCTGGTGCATCCAAAACAAATTCTTAGCCTATGGTACGTATGGCAGAAACCATGCACCTATCACGCACCGAAACTAACACTATCTCCAAAAGGACCGAAACGAGATTCTACAGGACCCACGTCACCTAGGATTTCCATTGGGTGCGTCCAAAATGATTTATGAGGCTATGATATGTTTTGGTGCAAACTGTGGATCTATCTTGCACCGAGACTAACACTATCTCCAAATGGACCGAAACGAGATTCTACATGACCCACGTGACCTAGGAGTTCCATCGGGTGTGTCCAAAATGATTTCTGAGCTTACGTTACATTAGGCGCAAACCGTGCACCTATCTTGAATTAAGATTAGCACTATATCCAAACGGACCGAAACGAGCTTGCATTTGAGCCTCGTCCCCTAGGAGTACCATCCGGTGCGTCCAAAACGATTTCTAAGGCTATGGTACATTTGGCGCAAACCGTGCACCTATCTTGCACCGAAACTAACACTGTCTCCAAACGGACCGAAACGAGCTTCCATTTGAGCCACGTCACCCAGGAGTACCATCCTGTGCGTCCAAAGCGATTTTGGAGGCTATGGTACATTTGGCGCGCACCTTGCACCTAACTTGCACTGAAACTAACTGTCTCCAAACAGACCGAAACGAGCTTCTATTTGTGCCACGTCACGCAGGAGTATCATCTGGTGCATCCAAAGCAAATTCTTAGCCAATGGTACGTATGGCACAAACCATGCACCTATCACGCACCAAAACTAACACTATCTCCAAAAGGACCGAAAGGAGATTCTACAGGACCCATGTCACCTAGGATTTCCATCGGGTGCGTCCAAAATGATTTATGAGGCTATGATATGTTTGGTGCAAACTGTGGATCTATCTTGCACCGAGACTAACACTATCTCCAAATGGACCGAAATGAGATTCTACATGACCCACGTCACCTAGGAGTTCCATCGGGTGTGTTCAAAATGATTTCTAAGCTTACGGTACGTTCAGCGCAAACCGTGCACCTATCTTGAATTAAGATTAGCACTATATCCAAACGGACCGAAACGAGCTTGCTTTTGAGCCTCGTCACCTAGGAGTACCATCCGGTGCGTCCAAAACGGTTTATGAGGCTATGGTACATTTGGCGCAAACCGTGCACCTATCTTGCACCGGAACTAACACTGTCTCTAAACGGACCGAAACGAGCTTCTATTTGAGCCACGTCTCCCAGGAGTACCATCCTGTGCGTCCAAAGCGATGTCGGAGGCTATTGTACATTTGGCGCAAACCTTGCACCAATCTTTCACTGAAACTAACACTGTCTCCAAACGGACCGAAACGAGCTTCCATTTGAGCCACGTCACCGAGGAGTACCATCCTGTGCATCCAAAGCGATTTCAGAGGCTATGGTACATTTGGCGCAAACCGTGCACCTATCTTGCACCGAAACTAACACTGTCTCCAAACGGACTGAAACGAGCTTCCATTTGAGCCACGTCACCCAGGAGTACCATCCTGTGCGTCCAAAGCGATTTCGGAGGCTATTGTACATTTGGCGCAAACCTTGCACCTATCTTTCACTGAAACTAACACTGTGTCCAAACGGACCGAAACGAGCTTCCATTTGTGCCACGTCATGCAGGAGTATCATCTGGTGCATCCAAAACAAATTCTTAGCCTATGGTACGTATGGCAGAAACCATGCACCTATCACGCACCGAAACTAACACTATCTCCAAAAGGACCGAAAGGAGATTCTACAGGACCCACGTCACCTAGGATTTCCATTGGGTGCGTCCAAAATGATTTATGAGGCTATGATATGTTTGGTGCAAACTGTGGATCTATCTTGCACCGAGACTAACACCATCTCCAAATGGACCGAAACGAGATTCTACATGACCCACGTGACCTAGGAGTTCCATCGGGTGTGTCCAAAATAATTTCTGAGCATACGTTACATTAGGCGCAAACCGTGCACCTATCTTGAATTAAGATTAGCACTATATCCAAACGGACCGAAACGAGCTTGCATTTGAGCCTCGTCCCCTAGGAGTACCATCCGGTGCGTCCAAAACGATTTCTAAGGCTATGGTACATTTGGCGCAAACCGTGCACCCATCTTGCACCGAAACTAACACTGTCTCCAAACGGACCGAAACGAGCTTCCATTTGAGCCACGTCACCCAGGAGTACCATCCTGTGCGTCCAAAGCGATTTTGGAGGCTATGGTACATTTGGCGCGCACCTTGCACCTAACTTGCACTGAAACTAACTGTCTCCAAACAGACCGAAACGAGCTTCTATTTGTGCCACGTCACGCAGGAGTATCATCTGGTGCATCCAAAGCAAATTCTTAGCCAATGGTACGTATGGCACAAACCATGCACCTATCACGCACCAAAACTAACACTATCTCCAAAAGGACCGAAAGGAGATTCTACAGGACCCATGTCACCTAGGATTTCCATCGGGTGCGTCCAAAATGATTTATGAGGCTATGATATGTTTGGTGCAAACTGTGGATCTATCTTGCACCGAGACTAACACTATCTCCAAATGGACCGAAACGAGATTCTACATGACCCACGTCACCTAGGAGTTCCATCGGGTGTGTCCAAAATGATTTCTAAGCTTACGGTACGTTCAGCGCAAACCGTGCACCTATCTTGAATTAAGATTAGCACTATATCCAAACGGACCGAAACGAGCTTGCTTTTGAGCCTCGTCACCTAGGAGTACCATCCGGTGCGTCCAAAACGGTTTATGAGGCTATGGTACATTTGGCGCAAACCGTGCACCTATCTTGCACCGGAACTAACACTGTCTCTAAACGGACCGAAACGAGCTTCTATTTGAGCCACGTCTCCCAGGAGTACCATCCTGTGCGTCTAAAGCGATGTCGGAGGCTATTGTACATTTGGCGCAAACCTTGCACCAATCTTTCACTGAAACTAACACTGTCTCCAAACGGACCGAAACGAGCTTCCATTTGAGCCACGTCACCGAGGAGTACCATCCTGTGCATCCAAAGCGATTTCAGAGGCTATGGTACATTTGGCGCAAACCGTGCACCTATCTTGCACCGAAACTAACACTGTCTCCAAACGGACTGAAACGAGCTTCCATTTGAGCCACGTCACCCAGGAGTACCATCCTGTGCGTCCAAAGCGATTTTGGAGGCTATGGTACATTTGGCGCGCACCTTGCACCTAACTTGCACTGAAACTAACTGTCTCCAAACAGACCGAAACGAGCTTCTATTTGTGCCACGTCACGCAGGAGTATCATCCGGTGCATCCAAAGCAAATTCTTAGCCAATGGTACGTATGGCACAAACCATGCACCTATCACGCACCAAAACTAACACTATCTCCAAAAGGACCGAAAGGAGATTCTACAGGACCCATGTCACCTAGGATTTCCATCGGGTGCGTCCAAAATGATTTATGAGGCTATGATATGTTTGGTGCAAACTGTGGATCTATCTTGCACCGAGACTAACACTATCTCCAAATGGACCGAAACGAGATTCTACATGACCCACATCACCTAGGAGTTCCATCGGGTGTGTCCAAAATGATTTCTGAGCTTACGTTACATTCGGCGCAAACCGTGCACCTATCTTGAATTAAGATTAGCACTATATCCAAACGGACCGAAACGAGCTTGCATTTGAGCCTCGTTTCCTAGGAGTACCATCCGGTGCATCCAAAACGATTTCTGAGGCTATGGTACATTTGGCGCAAACCGTGCACCTATCTTGCACCGAAACTAACACTGTCTCCAAACGGACCGAAACGAGCTTTCATTTGTGCCACGTCATGCAGGAGTATCATCTGGTGCATCCAAAACAATTTCTTAGCCTAAGGTACGTATGGCACAAACCATGCACCTATCACACACCGAAACTAACACTATCTCCAAAAGGACCGAAAGGAGATTCTACAGGACCCACGTCACCGAGGATTTCCATCGGGTGCGTCCAAAATGATTTATGAGGCTATGATATGTTTGGTGCAAACTGTGTATCTATCTTGCACCGAGACTAACACTATCTCCAAATGGACCGAAACGAGATTCTACATGACCCACGTCACCTAGGAGTTCCATCGGGTGTGAACAAAATGATTTCTAAGCTTACGGTACGTTCGGCGCAAACCGTGCACCTATCTTGAATTAAGATTAGCACTATATCCAATCGGACCGAAACGAGCTTGCTTTTGAGCCTCGTCACCTAGGAGTACCATCCGGTGCGTCCAAAACGATTTATGAGGCTATGGTACATTTGGCGCAAACCGTGCACCTATCTTGCACCGGAACTAACACTGTCTCCAAACGGACCGAAACGAGCTTCTATTTGAGCCACGTCTCCCAGGAGTACCATCCTGTGCGTCCAAAGCGATTTCGGAGGCTATTGTACATTTGGCGCAAACCTTGCACCAATCTTTCACTGAAACTAACACTGTCTCCAAACGGACCGAAACGAGCTTCCATTTGAGCCACGTCACCGAGGAGTACCATCCTGTGCATCCAAAGCGATTTCAGAGGCTATGGTACATTTGGCGCAAACCGTGTACCTATCTTGCACTGAAACTAACACTGTCTCTAAACGGACTGAAAACGAGCTTCCATTTGAGCCACGTCACCCAGGAGTACCATCCTGTGCGTCCAAAGCGATTTCGGAGGCTATTGTACATTTGGCGCAAACCTTGCACCTATCTTTCACTGAAACTAACACTGTGTCCAAACGGACCGAAACGAGCTTCCATTTGTGCCACGTCATGCAGGAGTATCATCTGGTGCATCCAAAACAAATTCTTAGCCTATGGTACGTATGGCACAAACCATGCACCTATCACGCACCGAAACTAACACTATCTCCAAAAGGACCGAAAGGAGATTCTACAGGACCCATGTCACCTAGGATTTCCATTGGGTGCGTCCAAAATGATTTCTGAGGCTATGATATGTTTGGTGCAAACTGTGGATCTATCTTGCACCGAGACTAACACTATCTCCAAATGGACCGAAACGAGATTCTACATGACCCACATGACCTAGGAGTTCCATCGGGTGTGTCCAAAATGATTTCTGAGCATACGTTACATTAGGCGCAAACCATGCACCTATCTTGAATTAAGATTAGCACTATATCCAAACGGACCGAACCGAGCTTGCATTTGAGCCTCGTCCCCTAGGAGTACCATCCGGTGCGTCCAAAACGATTTCTAAGGCTATGGTACATTTGGCGCAAACCGTGCACCTATCTTGCACCGAAACTAACACTGTCTCCAAACGGACCGAAACGAGCTTCCATTTGAGCCACGTCACCCAGGAGTACCATCCTGTGCGTCCAAAGCGATTTTAGAGGCTATGGTACATTTGGCGCGCACCTTGCACCTAACTTGCACTGAAACTAATTGTCTCCAAACAGACCGAAACGAGCTTCTATTTGTGCCACGTCACGCAGGAGTATCATCTGGTGCATCCAAAGCAAATTCTTAGCCAATGGTACGTATGGCACAAACCATGCACCTATCACGCACCAAAACTAACACTATCTCCAAAAGGACCGAAAGGAGATTCTACAGGACCCACGTCACCTAGGATTTCCATCGGGTGCATCCAAAATGATTTATGAGGCTATGATATGTTTGGTGCAAACTGTGGATCTATCTTGCACCGAGACTAACACTATCTCCAAATGGACCGAAACGAGATTCTACATGACCCACATCACCTAGGAGTTCCATTGGGTGTGTCCAAAATGATTTCTGAGCTTACGTTACATTCGGCGCAAACCGTGCACCTATCTTGAATTAAGATTAGCACTATATCCAAACGGACCGAAACGAGCTTGGATTTGAGCCTCGTCCCCTAGGAGTACCATCCAGTGCATCCAAAACGATTTCTGAGGCAATGGTACATTTGGCGCAAACTGTGCACCTATCTTGCACCGAAACTAACACTGTCTCCAAACGGACCGAAACGAGCTTTCATTTGTGCCACGTCATGCAGGAGTATCATCTGGTGCATCCAAAACAATTTCTTAGCCTAAGGTACGTATGGCACAAACCATGCACCTATCACACACCGAAACTAACACTATCTCCAAAAGGACCGAAAGGAGATTCTACAGGACCCACGTCACCGAGGATTTCCATCGGGTGCGTCCAAAATGATTTATGAGGCTATGATATGTTTGGTGCAAACTGTGGATCTATCTTGCACCGAGACTAACACTATCTCCAAATGGACCGAAACGAGATTCTACATGACCCACATCACCTAGGAGTTCCATCGGGTGTGTCCAAAATGATTTCTGAGCTTACGTTACATTCGGCGCAAACCGTGCACCTATCTTGAATTAAGATTAGCACTATATCCAAACGGACCGAAACGAGCTTGCATTTGAGCCTCGTCCCCTAGGAGTACCATCCGGTGCATCCAAAACGATTTCTGAGGCTATGGTACATTTGGCGCAAACCGTGCACCTATCTTGCACCGAAACTAACACTGTCTCCAAACGGACCGAAACGAGCTTTCATTTGTGCCACGTCATGCAGGAGTATCATCTGGTGCATCCAAAACAATTTCTTAGCCTAAGCTACGTATGGCACAAACCATGCACCTATCACACACCGAAACTAACACTATCTCCAAAAGGACCGAAAGGAGATTCTACAGGACCCACGTCACCGAGGATTTCCATCGGGTGCGTCCAAAATGATTTATGAGGCTATGATATGTTTGGTGCAAACTGTGGATCTATCTTGCACCGAGACTAACACTATCTCCAAATGGACCGAAACGAGATTCTACATGACCCACGTCACCTAGGAGTTCCATCGGGTGTGTCCAAAATGATTTCTAAGCTTACGGTACGTTCGGCGCAAACCGTGCACCTATCTTGAATTAAGATTAGCACTATATCCAATCGGACCGAAACGAGCTTGCTTTTGAGCCTCGTCACCTAGGAGTACCATCCGGTGCGTCCAAAACGATTTATGAGGCTATGGTACATTTGGCGCAAACCGTGCACCTATCTTGCACCGGAACTAACACTGTCTCCAAACGGACCGAAACGAGCTTCTGTTTGAGCCACGTCTCCCAGGAGTACCATCCTCTGCGTCCAAAGCGATTTCGGAGGCTATTGTACATTTGGCGCAAACCTTGCACCAATCTTTCACTGAAACTAACACTGTCTCCAAACGGACCGAAACGAGCTTCCATTTGAGCCACGTCACCGAGGAGTACCATCCTGTGCATCCAAAGCGATTTCAGAGGCTATGGTACATTTGGCGCAAACCGTGTACCTATCTTGCACTGAAACTAACACTGTCTCTAAACGGACTGAAAACGAGCTTCCATTTGAGCCACGTCACCCAGGAGTACCATCCTGTGCGTCCAAAGCGATTTCGGAGGCTATTGTACATTTGGCGCAAACCTTGCACCTATCTTTCACTGAAACTAACACTGTGTCCAAACGGACCGAAACGAGCTTCCATTTGTGCCACGTCATGCAGGAGTATCATCTGGTGCATCCAAAACAAATTCTTAGCCTATGGTACGTATGGCACAAACCATGCACCTATCACGCACCGAAACTAACACTATCTCCAAAAGGACCGAAAGGAGATTCTACAGGACCCATGTCACCTAGGATTTCCATTGGGTGCGTCCAAAATGATTTCTGAGGCTATGATATGTTTGGTGCAAACTGTGGATCTATCTTGCACCGAGACTAACACTATCTCCAAATGGACCGAAACGAGATTCTACATGACCCACATGACCTAGGAGTTCCATCGGGTGTGTCCAAAATGATTTCTGAGCATACGTTACATTAGGCGCAAACCGTGCACCTATCTTGAATTAAGATTAGCACTATATCCAAACGGACCGAACCGAGCTTGCATTTGAGCCTCGTCCCCTAGGAGTACCATCCGGTGCGTCCAAAACGATTTCTAAGGCTATGGTACATTTGGCGCAAACCGTGCACCTATCTTGCACCGAAACTAACACTGTCTCCAGACGGACCGAAACGAGCTTCCATTTGAGCCACGTCACCCAGGAGTACCATCCTGTGCGTCCAAAGCGATTTTAGAGGCTATGGTACATTTGGCGCGCACCTTGCACCTAACTTGCACTGAAACTAATTGTCTCCAAACAGACCGAAACGAGCTTCTATTTGTGCCACGTCACGCAGGAGTATCATCTGGTGCATCCAAAGCAAATTCTTAGCCAATGGTACGTATGGCACAAACCATGCACCTATCACGCACCAAAACTAACACTATCTCCAAAAGGACCGAAAGGAGATTCTACAGGACCCACGTCACCTAGGATTTCCATCGGGTGCGTCCAAAATGATTTATGAGGCTATGATATGTTTGGTGCAAACTGTGGATCTATCTTGCACCGAGACTAACACTATCTCTAAATGGACCGAAACGAGATTCTACATGACCCACATCACCTAGGAGTTCCATTGGGTGTGTCCAAAATGATTTCTGAGCTTACGTTACATTCGGCGCCAACCGTGCACCTATCTTGAATTAAGATTAGCACTATATCCAAACGGACCGAAACGAGCTTGGATTTGAGCCTCGTCCCCTAGGAGTACCATCCAGTGCATCCAAAACGATTTCTGAGGCAATGGTACATTTGGCGCAAACCGTGCACCTATCTTGCACCGAAACTAACACTGTCTCCAAACGGACCGAAACGAGCTTTCATTTGTGCCACGTCATGCAGGAGTATCATCTGGTGCATCTAAAACAATTTCTTAGCCTAAGGTACGTATGGCACAAACCATGCACCTATCACACACCGAAACTAACACTATCTCCAAAAGGACCGAAAGGAGATTCTACAGGACCCACGTCACCGAGGATTTCCATCGGGTGCGTCCAAAATGATTTATGAGGCTATGATATGTTTGGTGCAAACTGTGGATCTATCTTACACTGAGACTAACACTATCTCCAAATGGACCGAAACGAGATTCTACATGACCCACGTCACCTAGGAGTTCCATCGGGTGTGTCCAAAATGATTTCTGAGCTTACGGTACGTTCGGCGCAAACCGTGCACCTATCTTGAATTAAGATTAACACTATATCCAAACGGACCGAAACGAGCTTGACTTTGAGCCTCGTCACCTGGGAGTACCATCCGGTGCGTCCAAAACGATTTATGAGGCTATGGTACATTTGGCGCAAACCGTGCACCTATCTTGCACCGGAACTAACACTGTCTCCAAACGGACCGAAACGAGCTTCTATTTGAGCCACGTCTCCCAGGAGTACCATCCTGTGCGTCCAAAGCGATTTCGGAGGCTATTGTACATTTGGCGCAAACCATGCACCAATCTTTCACTGAAACTAACACTGTCTCCAAACGGACCGAAACGAGCTTCCATTTGAGCCACGTCACCGAGGAGTACCATCCTGTGCATCCAAAGCGATTTCAGAGGCTATGGTACATTTGGCGCAAACCGTGCACCTATCTTGCACCGAAACTAACACTGTCTCCAAACGGACTGAAACAAGCTTCCATTTGAGCCACGTCACCCAGTAGTACCATCCTGTGTGTCCAAAGCGATTTCAGAGGCTATTGTACATTTGGCGCAAACCTTGCACCTATCTTTCACTGATACTAACACTGTGTCCAAATGGACCGAAACGAGCTTCCATTTGTGCCACGTCATGCAGGAGTATCATCTGGTGCATCCAAAACAAATTCTTAGCCTATGGTACGTATGGCACAAACCATGCACCTGTCACGCCCCGAAACTATCACTATCTCCAAAAGGACCGAAAGCAGATTCTACAGGACCCACGTCACCTAGGATTTCCATCGGGTTCGTCCAAAATGATTTATGAGGCTACGATATGTTTGGTGCAAACTGTGGATCTATCTTGCACCGAGACTAACACTATCTCCAAATGGATCGAAACGAGATTCTACATGACCCACAAGACCTAGGAGTTCCATCGGGTGTGTCCAAAATGATTTCTGAGCTTGAGTTACATTCGGCGCAAACCGTGCACCTATCTTGAATTAAGGTTAGCACTATATCCAAATGAACCGAAACGAGCTTGCATTTGAGCCTCGTCCCCTAGGAGTACCATCCGGTGCGTCCAAAACGATTTCTAAGGCCATGGTACATTTGGCGCAACCCGTGCACCTATCTTGCGCCGAAACTAACACTGTCTCCAAACGGACCGAAACGAGCTTCCATTTGAGCCACGTCACCCAGGAGTACCATCCTGTGCGTCCAAAGCAATTTCGGAGGCTATGGTACATTTGGCGCGCACCTTGCACCTAACTTGCACTGAAACTAACTGTCTCCAAACAGACCGAAACGAGCTTCTATTTGTGCCACGTCTCCCAGGAGTACCATCCTGTGCGTCCAAAGCGATTTCAGAGGCTATTGTACATTTGGCGCAAACCTTGCACCTATCTTTCACTGAAACTAACACTGTGTCCAAACGGACCGAAACGAGCTTCCATTTGTGCTACGTCATGCAGGAGTATCATCTGGTGCATCCAAAACAAATTCTTAGCCTATGGTACGTATGGCACAAACCATGCACCTATCACGCACCGAAACTAACACTATCTCCAAAAGGACCGAAAGGAGATTCTACAGGACCCATGTCACCTAGGATTTCCATTGGGTGCGTCCAAAATGATTTCTGAGGCTATGATATGTTTGGTGCAAACTGTGGATCTATCTTGCACCGAGACTAACACTATCTCCAAATGGACCGAAACGAGATTCTACATGACCCACATGACCTAGGAGTTCCATCGGGTGTGTCCAAAATGATTTCTGAGCATACGTTACATTAGGCGCAAACCGTGCACCTATCTTGAATTAAGATTAGCACTATATCCAAACGGACCGAACCGAGCTTGCATTTGAGCCTCGTCCCCTAGGAGTACCATCCGGTGCGTCCAAAACGATTTCTAAGGCTATGGTACATTTGGCGCAAACCGTGCACCTATCTTGCACCAAAACTAACACTGTCTCCAGACGGACCGAAACGAGCTTCCATTTGAGCCACGTCACCCAGGAGTACCATCCTGTGCGTCCAAAGCGATTTTAGAGGCTATGGTACATTTGGCGCGCACCTTGCACCTAACTTGCACTGAAACTAATTGTCTCCAAACAGACCGAAACGAGCTTCTATTTGTGCCACGTCACGCAGGAGTATCATCTGGTGCATCCAAAGCAAATTCTTAGCCAATGGTACGTATGGCACAAACCATGCACCTATCACGCACCAAAACTAACACTATCTCCAAAAGGACCGAAAGGAGATTCTACAGGACCCACGTCACCTAGGATTTCCATCGGGTGCGTCCAAAATGATTTATGAGGCTATGATATGTTTGGTGCAAACTGTGGATCTATCTTGCACCGAGACTAACACTATCTCCAAATGGACCGAAACGAGATTCTACATGACCCACATCACCTAGGAGTTCCATTGGGTGTGTCCAAAATGATTTCTGAGCTTACGTTACATTCGGCGCAAACCGTGCACCTATCTTGAATTAAGATTAGCACTATATCCAAACGGACCGAAACGAGCTTGGATTTGAGCCTCGTCCCCTAGGAGTACCATCCAGTGCATCCAAAACGATTTCTGAGGCAATGGTACATTTGGCGCAAACCGTGCACCTATCTTGCACCGAAACTAACACTGTCTCCAAACGGACCGAAACGAGCTTTCATTTGTGCCACGTCATGCAGGAGTATCATCTGGTGCATCCAAAACAATTTCTTAGCCTAAGGTACGTATGGCACAAACCATGCACCTATCACACACCGAAACTAACACTATCTCCAAAAGGACCGAAAGGAGATTCTACAGGACCCACGTCACCGAGGATTTCCATCGGGTGCGTCCAAAATGATTTATGAGGCTATGATATGTTTGGTGCAAACTGTGGATCTATCTTGCACCGAGACTAACACTATCTCCAAATGGACCGAAACGAGATTCTACATGACCCACATGACCTAGGAGTTCCATCGGGTGTGTCCAAAATGATTTCTGAGCATACGTTACATTAGGCGCAAACCGTGCACCTATCTTGAATTAAGATTAGCACTATATCCAAACGGACCGAACCGAGCTTGCATTTGAGCCTCGTCCCCTAGGAGTACCATCCGGTGCGTCCAAAACGATTTCTAAGGCTATGGTACATTTGGCGCAAACCGTGCACCTATCTTGCACCAAAACTAACACTGTCTCCAGACGGACCGAAACGAGCTTCCATTTGAGCCACGTCACCCAGGAGTACCATCCTGTGCGTCCAAAGCGATTTTAGAGGCTATGGTACATTTGGCGCGCACCTTGCACCTAACTTGCACTGAAACTAATTGTCTCCAAACAGACCGAAACGAGCTTCTATTTGTGCCACGTCACGCAGGAGTATCATCTGGTGCATCCAAAGCAAATTCTTAGCCAATGGTACGTATGGCACAAACCATGCACCTATCACGCACCAAAACTAACACTATCTCCAAAAGGACCGAAAGGAGATTCTACAGGACCCACGTCACCTAGGATTTCCATCGGGTGCGTCCAAAATGATTTATGAGGCTATGATATGTTTGGTGCAAACTGTGGATCTATCTTGCACCGAGACTAACACTATCTCCAAATGGACCGAAACGAGATTCTACATGACCCACATCACCTAGGAGTTCCATTGGGTGTGTCCAAAATGATTTCTGAGCTTACGTTACATTCGGCGCAAACCGTGCACCTATCTTGAATTAAGATTAGCACTATATCCAAACGGACCGAAACGAGCTTGGATTTGAGCCTCGTCCCCTAGGAGTACCATCCAGTGCATCCAAAACGATTTCTGAGGCAATGGTACATTTGGCGCAAACCGTGCACCTATCTTGCACCGAAACTAACACTGTCTCCAAACGGACCGAAACGAGCTTTCATTTGTGCCACGTCATGCAGGAGTATCATCTGGTGCATCCAAAACAATTTCTTAGCCTAAGGTACGTATGGCACAAACCATGCACCTATCACACACCGAAACTAACACTATCTCCAAAAGGACCGAAAGGAGATTCTACAGGACCCACGTCACCGAGGATTTCCATCGGGTGCGTCCAAAATGATTTATGAGGCTATGATATGTTTGGTGCAAACTGTGGATCTATCTTGCACCGAGACTAACACTATCTCCAAATGGACCGAAACGAGATTCTACATGACCCACGTCACCTAGGAGTTCCATCGGGTGTGTCCAAAATGATTTCTGAGCTTACGGTACGTTCGGCGCAAACCGTGCACCTATCTTGAATTAAGATTAACACTATATCCAAACGGACCGAAACGAGCTTGACTTTGAGCCTCGTCACCTGGGAGTACCATCCGGTGCGTCCAAAACGATTTATGAGGCTATGGTACATTTGGCGCAAACCGTGCACCTATCTTGCACCGGAACTAACACTGTCTCCAAACGGACCGAAACGAGCTTCTATTTGAGCCACCTCTCCCAGGAGTACCATCCTGTGCGTCCAAAGCGATTTCGGAGGCTATTGTACATTTGGCGCAAACCTTGCACCAATCTTTCACTGAAACTAACACTGTCTCCAAACGGACCGAAACGAGCTTCCATTTGAGCCACGTCACCGAGGAGTACCATCCTGTGCATCCAAAGCGATTTCAGAGGCTATGGTACATTTGGCGCAAACCGTGCACCTATCTTGCACCGAAACTAACACTGTCTCCAAACGGACTGAAACAAGCTTCCATTTGAGCCACGTCACCCAGTAGTACCATCCTGTGCGTCCAAAGCGATTTCAGAGGCTATTGTACATTTGGCGCAAACCTTGCACCTATCTTTCACTGATACTAACACTGTGTCCAAATGGACCGAAACGAGCTTCCATTTGTGCCACGTCATGCAGGAGTATCATCTGGTGCATCCAAAACAAATTCTTAGCCTATGGTACGTATGGCACAAACCATGCACCTGTCACGCCCCGAAACTATCACTATCTCTAAAAGGACCGAAAGGAGATTCTACAGGACCCACGTCACCTAGGATTTCCATCGGGTTCGTCCAAAATGATTTATGAGGCTACGATATGTTTGGTGCAAACTGTGGATCTATCTTGCACCGAGACTAACACTATCTCCAAATGGATCGAAACGAGATTCTACATGACCCACAAGACCTAGGAGTTCCATCGGGTGTGTCCAAAATGATTTCTGAGCTTGAGTTACATTCGGCGCAAACCGTGCACCTATCTTGAATTAAGGTTAGCACTATATCCAAATGAACCGAAACGAGCTTGCATTTGAGCCTCGTCCCCTAGGAGTACCATCCGGTGCGTCCAAAACGATTTCTAAGGCCATGGTACATTTGGCGCAAACCGTGCACCTATCTTGCGCCGAAACTAACACTGTCTCCAAACGGACCGAAACGAGCTTCCATTTGAGCCACGTCACCCAGGAGTACCATCCTGTGCGTCCAAAGCAATTTCGGAGGCTATGGTACATTTGGCGCGCACCTTGCACCTAACTTGCACTGAAACTAACTGTCTCCAAACAGACCGAAACGAGCTTCTATTTGTGCCACGTCTCCCAGGAGTACCATCCTGTGCGTCCAAAGCGATTTCAGAGGCTATTGTACATTTGGCGCAAACCTTGCACCTATCTTTCACTGATACTAACACTGTGTCCAAATGGACCGAAACGAGCTTCCATTTGTGCCACGTCATGCAGGAGTATCATCTGGTGCATCCAAAACAAATTCTTAGCCTATGGTACGTATGGCACAAACCATGCACCTGTCACGCACCAAAACTAACACTTTCTCCAAAAGGACAGAAAGCAGATTCTACAGGACCCACGTCACCTATGATTTCGATCGGGTGCGTCCAAAATGATTTATGAGGCTATGATATGTTTGGTGCAAACTGTGGATCTATCTTGCACCGAGCCAAACACTATCTCCAAATGGACCGAAACGAGATTCTACATGACCCACATCACCTAGGAGTTCCATCGGGTGTGTCCAAAATGATTTCTAAGCTTACGTTACATTCGACGCAAACCGTGCACCTATCTTGAATTAAGATTAGCACTATATCCAAACGGACCGAAACGAGCTTGCATTTGAGCCTCGTCCCCTAGGAGTACCATCCGGTGCGTCCAAAACGATTTCTGAGGCTATGGTACATTTGGCGCAAACCGTGCACCTATCTTGCACCGAAACTAACACTGTCTCCAAACGGACCGACACGAGCTTCCATTTGAGCCACGTCACCTAGGAGTACCATCCTGTGCGTCCAAAGCGATTTCAGAGGCTATTGTACATTTGGCGCAAATCTTGCACCTATCTTTCACTGAAACTAACACTGTGTCCAAACGGACCGAAACGAGCTTCCATTTGTGCCACGTCATGCAGGAGTATCATCTGGTGCATCCAAAACAAATTCTTAGCCTATGGTACGTATGGCACAAACCATGCACCTGTCACGCACCGAAACTAACACTATCTCCAAAAGGACCGAAAGGAGATTCTACAGGACCCACGTCACCTAGGATTTCCATTGGGTGCGTCCAAAATGATTTATGAGGCTATGATATGTTTGGTGCAAACTGTGGATCTATCTTGCACCGAGACTAACACTATCTCCAAATGGACCGAAACGAGATTCTACATGACCCACATCACCTAGGAGTTCCATCGGGTGTGTCCAAAATGATTTCTGAGCTTACGTTACATTAGGCGCAAACCGTGCACCTATCTTGAATTAAGATTAGCACTATATCCAAACGGACCGAAACGAGCTTGCATTTGAGCCTCGTCCCCTAGGAGTACCATCCGGTGCGTCCAAAACGATATCTAAGGCTATGGTACATTTGGCGCAAACCGTGCACCTATCTTGCACCGAAACTAACACTGTCTCCAAACGGACCGAAACGAGCTTCCATTTGAGCCACGTCACCCAGAAGTACCATCCTGTGCGTCCAAAGCGACTTTAGAGGCTATGGTACATTTGGCGCGCACCTTGCACCTAACTTGCACTGAAACTAACTGTCTCCAAAGGGACCGAAACGAGCTTCTATTTGTGCCACGTCACACAGGAGTATCATCTGGTGCATCCAAAACAAATTCTTAGCCTATGGTTCGTATGGCACAAACCATGCACCTGTCACGCACCAAAACTAACACTATCTCCAAAAGGACCGAAAGGAGATTCTACAGGACCCACGTCACCTAGGATTTCCATCGGGTGCGTCCAAAATGATTTATGAGGCTATGATATGTTTGGTGCAAACTGTGGATCTATCTTGCACCGAGCCAAACACTATCTCCAAACCGAAACGAGATTCTACGTGACCCACATCACCTAGGAGTTCCATCGGGTGTGTCCAAAATGATTTCTGAGCTTACGTTACATTCGACGCAAAGCGTGCACCTATCTTGAATTAAGATTAGCACTATATCCAAACGGACCGAAACGATCTTGCATTTGAGCCTCGTCCCATAGGAGTACCATCCGGTGCATCCAAAACGATTTCTGAGGCTATGGTACATTTGGCGCAAACCGTGCACCTATCTTGCACCGAAAGTAACACTGTCTCCAAACGGACCGACACGAGCTTCCATTTGAGCCACGTCGCCTAGGAGTCCCATCCTGTGCGTCCAAAGCGTTTTCAAAGGCCATTGTACATTGGGCGCAAACCTTGCACCTATCTTTCACTGAAACTAACACTGTGTCCAAACGGACCGAAACGAGCTTCTATTTGTGCCACGTCATGCAAGAGTATCATCTGGTGCATCCAAAACAAATTCTTAGCCTATGGTACATATGGCACAAACCATGCACCTGTCATGCACAGAAACTAACACTATCTCCAAAAGGACCGAAAGGAGATTCTACAGGACCCACGTCACCTAGGATTTCCATCGGGTGCGTCCAAAATGTTTTATGAGGCTATGATATGTTTGGTGCAAACTGCGGATCTATCTTGCACCGAGTCTAACACTATCTCCAAATGGACCGAAACGAGATTCTACATGACCCACATGACCTAGGAGTTCCATCGGGTGTGTCCAAAATGATTTCTGAGCTTACGTTACATTCGGCGCAAACCGTGCACCTGTCTTGAATTATGATTAGCACTATATCCAAACGGACCGAAACGAGCTTGCATTTGAGCCTCGTCCCCTAGGAGTACCATCCGGTGCGTCCAAAACGATTTCTGAGGCTATGATACATTTGGCGCAAACCGTGCACCTATCTTGCACCGAAACTAACACTGTCTCCAAACGGACCGACACGAGCTTCCATTTGAGCCACGTCACCTAGGAGTACCATCCTGTGCGTCCAAAGCGATTTCAGAGGCTATTGTACATTTGGCGCAAATCTTGCACCTATCTTTCACTGAAACTAACACTGTGTCCAAACGGACCGAAACGAGCTTCCATTTGTGCCACGTCATGCAGGAGTATCATCTGGTGCATCCAAAACAAATTCTTAGCCTATGGTACGTATGGCACAAACCATGCACCTGTCACGCACCGAAACTAACACTATCTCCAAAAGGACCGAAAGGAGATTCTACAGGACCCACGTCACCTAGGATTTCCATTGGGTGCGTCCAAAATGATTTATGAGGCTATGATATGTTTGGTGCAAACTGTGGATCTATCTTGCACCGAGACTAACACTATCTCCAAATGGACCGAAACGAGATTCTACATGACCCACATCACCTAGGAGTTCCATCGGGTGTGTCCAAAATGATTTCTGAGCTTACGTTACATTAGGCGCAAACCGTGCACCTATCTTGAATTAAGATTAGCACTATATCCAAACGGACCGAAACGAGCTTGCATTTGAGCCTCGTCCCCTAGGAGTACCATCCGGTGCGTCCAAAACGATATCTAAGGCTATGGTACATTTGGCGCAAACCGTGCACCTATCTTGCACCGAAACTAACACTGTCTCCAAACGGACCGAAACGAGCTTCCATTTGAGCCACGTCACCCAGAAGTACCATCCTGTGCGTCCAAAGCGACTTTAGAGGCTATGGTACATTTGGCGCGCACCTTGCACCTAACTTGCACTGAAACTAACTGTCTCCAAAGAGATCGAAACGAGCTTCTATTTGTGCCACGTCACGCAGGAGTATCATCTGGTGCATCCAAAACAAATTCTTAGCCTATGGTTCGTATGGCACAAACCATGCACCTGTCACGCACCAAAACTAACACTATCTCCAAAAGGACCGAAAGGAGATTCTACAGGACCCACGTCACCTAGGATTTCCATCGGGTGCGTCCAAAATGATTTATGAGGCTATGATATGTTTGGTGCAAACTGTGGATCTATCTTGCACCGAGCCAAACACTATCTCCAAACCGAAACGAGATTCTACGTGACCCACATCACCTAGGAGTTCCATCGGGTGTGTCCAAAAATGATTTCTGAGCTTACGTTACATTCGACGCAAAGCGTGCACCTATCTTGAATTAAGATTAGCACTATATCCAAACGGACCGAAACGATCTTGCATTTGAGCCTCGTCCCATAGGAGTACCATCCGGTGCATCCAAAACGATTTCTGAGGCTATGGTACATTTGGCGCAAACCGTGCACCTATCTTGCACCGAAACTAACACTGTCTCCAAACGGACCGACACGAGCTTCCATTTGAGCCACGTCGCCTAGGAGTCCCATCCTGTGCGTCCAAAGCGTTTTCAAAGGCCATTGTACATTGGGCGCAAACCTTGCACCTATCTTTCACTGAAACTAACACTGTGTCCAAACGGACCGAAACGAGCTTCTATTTGTGCCACGTCATGCAAGAGTATCATCTGGTGCATCCAAAACAAATTCTTAGCCTATGGTACATATGGCACAAACCATGCACCTGTCATGCACAGAAACTAACACTATCTCCAAAAGGACCGAAAGGAGATTCTACAGGACCCACGTCACCTAGGATTTCCATCGGGTGCGTCCAAAATGTTTTATGAGGCTATGATATGTTTGGTGCAAACTGCGGATCTATCTTGCACCGAGTCTAACACTATCTCCAAATGGACCGAAACGAGATTCTACATGACCCACATGACCTAGGAGTTCCATCGGGTGTGTCCAAAATGATTTCTGAGCTTACGTTACATTCGGCGCAAACCGTGCACCTGTCTTGAATTATGATTAGCACTATATCCAAACGGACCGAAACGAGCTTGCATTTGAGCCTCGTCCCCTAGGAGTACCATCCGGTGCGTCCAAAACGATTTCTAAGGCTATGGTACATTTGGCGCAAACCGTGCACCTATCTTGCACCGAAACTAACACAGTCTCCAAACGGACCGAAAGGAGCTTCCATTTGAGCCACGTCACCCAAGAGTACCATCCTGTGCGTCCAAAGCGATTTCGGAGGCTATGGTACATTTGGCGCGCACCTTGTACCTAACTTGCACTGAAACTAACTGTCTCCAAACAGACCGAAACGAGCTTCTATTTGTGCCACGTCACGCAGGAGTATCATCTGGTGCATCCAAAACAAATTCTTAGCCTATGGTATGTATGGCACAAACCATGCACCTATCACGCACGAAAACTAACACTATCTCCAAAAGGACCGAAAGGAGATTCTACAGGACTCACGTCACCTAGGATTTCCACCGGGTGCGTCCAAAATGATTTATGAGGCTATGAAATGTTTGGTGCAAACTGTGGATCTATCTTGCACCGAGCCTAACACTATCTCCAAATGGACCGAAACGAGATTCTACATGACCCACGTCACCTAGGAGTTCCATCGGGTGTGTCCAAAATGATTTCTGAGCTTACGGTACGTTCGGCGCAAACCGTGCACCTATCTTGAATTAAGATTAGCACTATATCCAAATGGACCGAAACGAGCTTGCATTTGAGCCTCGTCACCTAGGAGTACCATCCGGTGCGTCCAAAACGATTTCTGAGGCTATGGTACATTTGGCGCAAACCGTGCACCTATCTTACACTGAAACTAACACTGTCTCCAAACGGACCGACACGAGCTTCCATTTGAGCCACGTCACCCAGGAGTACCATCCTGTGCATCCAAAGCGATTTCGGAGGCTATTGTACATTTGGCGCAAACCTTGCACCAATCTTTCACTGAAACTAACATTGTCTCCAAACGGACCGAAACGAGCTTCCATTTGTGCCACGTCATGCAGGAGTATCATCTAGTGCATCCAAAACAATTTCTTAGCCTATGGTACGTATGGCACAAACCATGCACCTATCACGCACCGAAACTAACACTATCTCCAAAAGGACCGAAAGGAGATTCTATAGGATCCACGTCACCTAGGATTTCTATCGGGTGCGTCCAAAATGATTTATGAGGCTATGATATGTTTGGTGCAAACTGTGGATCTATCTTGCACCGAGACTAACACTATCTCCAAATGGACCGACACGAGATTCTACATGACCCATGTCAGCTAGGAGTTCCATCGGGTGTCTCCAAAATGATTTCTGAGCATACGGTACGTTCGGCGCAAACCGTGCACCCATCTTGAATTAAGATTAGCACTATATCCAAACGGACCGAAACGAGCTTGCATTTGAGCCTCGTCACCTAGGAGTACCCTCCGATGCGTCCAAAACGATTTCTGAGGCTATGGTACATTCGGCGGAAACCGTGCACCTATCTTGAATTAAGATTAGCACTATATCCAAACGGACCGAAACGAGCTTGCATTTGAGCCTCGTCCCCTAGGAGTACCATCCGGTGCGTCCAAAACGATTTCTTAGGCCATGGTACATTTGGCGCAAACCGTGCACCTATCTTGCACCGAAACTAACACTGTCTCCAAACAGACCGAAACGAGCTTCCATTTGAGCCACGTCACCCAAGAGTACCATCCTGTGCGTCCAAAGCGATTTCGGAGGCTATGGTACATTTGGCGCGCACCTTGTACCTAACTTGCACTGAAACTAACTGTCTCCAAACAGACCGAAACGAGCTTCTATTTGTGCCACGTCACGCAGGAGTATCATCTGGTGCATCCAAAACAAATTCTTAGCCTATGGTATGTATGGCACAAACCATGCACCTATCACGCACGAAAACTAACACTATCTCCAAAAGGACCGAAAGGAGATTCTACAGGACTCACGTCACCTAGGATTTCCATCGGGTGCGTCCAAAATGATTTATGAGGCTATGATATGTTTGGTGCAAACTGTGGATCTATCTTGCACCGAGCCTAACACTATCTCCAAATGGACCGAAACGAGATTCTACATGACCCACGTCACCTAGGAGTTCCATCGGGTGTGTCCAAAATGATTTCTGAGCTTACGGTACGTTCGGCGCAAACCGTGCACCTATCTTGAATTAAGATTAGCACTATATCCAAATGGACCGAAACGAGCTTGCATTTGGGCCTCGTCACCTAGGAGTACCATCCGGTGCGTCCAAAACGATTTCTGAGGCTATGGTACATTTGGCGCAAACCGTGCACCTATCTTACACCGAAACTAACACTGTCTCCAAACGGACCGACACGAGCTTCCATTTGAGCCACGTCACCCAGGAGTACCATCCTATGCGTCCAAAGTGATTTTGGAGGCTATTGTACATTTGGCGCAAACCTTGCACCAATCTTTCACTGAAACTAACACTGTCTCCAAACAGACCGAAACGAGCTTCCATTTGTGCCACGTCATGCAGGAGTATCATCTAGTGCATCCAAAACAATTTCTTAGCCTATGGTATGTATGGCACAAACCATGCACCTATCACGCACCGAAACTAACACTATCTCCAAAAGGACCGAAAGGAGATTCTACAGCATCCACGTCACCTAGGATTTCTATCGGGTGCGTCCAAAATGATTTATGAGGCTATGATATGTTTGGTGCAAACTGTGGATCTATCTTGCACCGAGACTAACACTATCTCCAAATAGACCGAAACGAGATTCTACATGACCCATGTCACCTAGGAGTTCCATCGGGTGTGTCCAAAATGATTTCTGAGCTTACGGTACGTTCGGCGCAAACCGTGCACCCATCTTGAATTAAGATTAGCACTATATCCAAACGGACTGAAACGAGCTTGCATTTGAGCCTCGTCACCTACGAGTACCATCCGGTGCGTCCAAAACGATTTCTGAGGCTATGGTACATTCGGCGCAAACCGTGCACCTATCTTGAATTAAGATTAGCACTATATCCAAACGGACCGAAACGAGCTTGCATTTGAGCCTCGTCCCCTAGGAGTACCATCCGGTGCGTCCAAAACGATTTCTAAGGCCATGGTACATTTGGCACAAACCGTGCACCTATCTTGCACCGAAACTAACACTGTCTCCAAACGGACCGAAACGAGCTTCCATTTGAGCCACGTCACCCAAGAGTACCATCCTGTGCGTCCAAAGCGATTTCGGAGGCTATGGTACATTTGGCGCGCACCTTGTACCTAACTTGCACTGAAACTAACTGTCTCCAAACAGACCGAAACGAGCTTCTATTTGTGCCACGTCACGCAGGAGTATCATCTGGTGCATCCAAAACAAATTCTTAGCCTATGGTATGTATGGCACAAACCATGCACCTATCACGCACGAAAACTAACACTATCTCCAAAAGGACCGAAAGGAGATTCTACAGGACTCACGTCACCTAGGATTTCCATCGGGTGCGTCCAAAATGATTTATGAGGCTATGATATGTTTGGTGCAAACTGTGGATCTATCTTGCACCGAGCCTAACACTATCTCCAAATGGACCGAAACGAGATTCTACATGACCCACGTCACCTAGGAGTTCCATCGGGTGTGTCCAAAATGATTTCTGAGCTTACGGTACGTTCGGCGCAAACCGTGCACCTATCTTGAATTAAGATTAGCACTATATCCAAATGGACCGAAACAAGCTTGCATTTGAGCCTCGTCACCTAGGAGTACCATCCGGTGCGTCCAAAACGATTTCTGAGGCTATGGTACATTTGGCGCAAACCGTGCACCTATCTTACACCGAAACTAACACTGTCTCCAAACGGACCGACACGAGCTTCCATTTGAGCCGCGTCACCCAGGAGTACCATCCTGTGCGTCCAAAGCGATTTCGGAGGCTATTGTACATTTGGCGCAAACCTTGCACCAATCTTTCACTGAAACTAACACTGTCTCCAAACGGACCGAAACGAGCTTCCATTTGTGCCACGTCATGCAGGAGTATCATCTAGTGCATCCAAAACAATTTCTTAGCCTATGGTACGTATGGCACAAACCATGCACCTATCACGCACCGAAACTAACACAATCTCCAAAAGGACCGAAAGGAGATTCTACTGGATCCACGTCACCTAGGATTTCTATCGGGTGCGTCCAAAATGATTTATGAGGCTATGATATGTTTGGTGCAAACTATGGATCTATCTTGCACCGAGACTAACACTATCTCCAAATGGACCGAAACGAGATTCTACATGACCCATGTCACCTAGGAGTTCCATCGGGTGTGTCCAAAATGATTTCTGAGCTTACGGTACGTTCGGCGCAAACCGTGCACCCATCTTGAATTAAGATTAGCACTATATCCAAACGGACCGAAACGAGCTTGCATTTGAGCCTCGTCACCTAGGAGTACCATCCGGTGCGTCCAAAACGATTTCTGAGGCTATGGTACATTCGGCGCAAACCGTGCACCTATCTTGAATTAAGATTAGCACTACATCCAAACGGACCGAAACGAGCTTGCATTTGAGCCTCGTCCCCTAGGAGTACCATCCGGTGCGTCCAAAACGATTTCTAAGGCCATGGTACATTTGGCGCAAACCGTGCACCTATCTTGCACCGAAACTAACACTGTCTCCAAACGGACCGAAACGAGCTTCCATTTGAGCCACGTCACCCAAGAGAACCATCCTGTGCGTCCAAAGCGATTTCGGAGGCTATGGTACATTTGGCGCGCACCTTGTACCTAACTTGCACTGAAACTAACTGTCTCCAAACAGACCGAAACGAACTTCTATTTGTGCCACGTCACGCAGGAGTATCATCTGGTGCATCCAAAACAAATTCTTAGCCTATGGTATGTATGGCACAAACCATGCACCTATCACGCACGAAAACTAACACTATCTCCAAAAGGACCGAAAGGAGATTCTACAGGACTCACGTCACCTAGGATTTCCATCGGGTGCGTCCAAAATGATTTATGAGGCTATGATATGTTTGGTGCAAACTGTGGATCTATCTTGCACCGAGCCTAACACTATCTCCAAATGGACCGAAACGAGATTCTACATGACCCACGTCACCTAGGAGTTCCATCGGGTGTGTCCAAAATGATTTCTGAGCTTACGGTACGTTCGGCGCAAACCGTGCACCTATCTTGAATTAAGATTAGCACTATATCCAAATGGACCGAAACGAGCTTGCATTTGAGCCTCGTCACCTAGGAGTACCATCCGGTGCGTCCAAAACGATTTCTGAGGCTATGGTACATTTGGCGCAAACCGTGCACCTATCTTACACCGAAACTAACACTGTCTCCAAACGGACCGACACGAGCTTCCATTTGAGCCACGTCACCCAGGAGTACCATCCTATGCGTCCAAAGCGATTTTGGAGGCTATTGTACATTTGGCGCAAACCTTGCACCAATCTTTCACTGAAACTAACACTGTCTCCAAACAGACCGAAACGAGCTTCCATTTGTGCCACGTCATGCAGGAGTATCATCTAGTGCATCCAAAACAATTTCTTAGCCTATGGTATGTATGGCACAAACCATGCACCTATCACGCACGAAAACTAACACTATCTCCAAAAGGACCGAAAGGAGATTCTACAGGACTCACGTCACCTAGGATTTCCATCGGGTGCGTCCAAAATGATTTATGAGGCTATGATATGTTTGGTGCAAACTGTGGATCTATCTTGCACCGAGCCTAACACTATCTCCAAATGGACTGAAACGAGATTCTACATGACCCACGTCACCTAGGAGTTCCATCGGGTGTGTCCAAAATGATTTCCGAGCTTACGGTACGTTCGGCGCAAACCGTGCACCTATCTTGAATTAAGATTAGCACTATATCCAAATGGACCGAAACGAGCTTGCATTTGAGCCTCGTCACCTAGGAGTACCATCCGGTGCGTCCAAAACGATTTCTGAGGCTATGGTACATTTGGCGCAAACCGTGCACCTATCTTGCACCGAAACTAACACTGTCTCCAAACGGACCGACACGAGCTTCCATTTGAGCCACGTCACCCAGCAGTACCATCCTGTGCGTCCAAAGCGATTTCGGAGGGTATTGTACATTTGGCGCAAACCTTGCACCAATCTTTCACTGAAACTAACACTGTCTCCAAACGGACCGAAACGAGCTTCCATTTGTGCCACGTCATGCAGGAGTATCATCTAGTGCATCCAAAACAATTTCTTAGCCTATGGTACGTATGGCACAAACCATGCACCTATCACGCACCGAAACTAACACAATCTCCAAAAGGACCGAAAGGAGGTTCTACAGGATCCACGTCAGCTAGGATTTCTATCGGGTGCGTCCAAAATGATTTATGAGGCTATGATATGTTTGGTGCAAACTGTGGATCTATCTTGCACCAAGACTAACACTATCTCCAAACGGACCGAAACAAGATTCTACATGACCCATGTCACCTAGGAGTTCCATCGGGTGTGTCCAAAATGATTTCTGAGCTTACGGTACGTTCAGCGCAAACCGTGCACCTATCTTGAATTAAGATTAGCACTATATCCAAACGGACCGAAACGAGCTTGCATTTGAGCCTCGTCACCTAGGAGTACCATCCGGTGCGTCCAAAACGATTTCTAGGCTATGGTACATTTGGCGCAAACCGTGCACCTATCTTGCACCGAAACTAACACTGTCTCCAAACGGACCGAAACGAGCTTCCATTTGAGCCACGTCACCCAGGAGTACCATCCTGTGCGTCCAAAGCGATTTCGGAGGCCATTGTACATTTGGCGCAAACCTTGCACCAATCTTTCACTGAAACTAACACTGTCTCCAAACGGACCGAAACGAGCTTCCATTTGTGCCACGTCATGCAGGAGTATCATCTGGTGCATCCAAAACAAATTCTTAGCCTATGGTACGTATGGCACAAACCATGCACCTGTCACGCACCGAAACTAACACTATCTCCAAAAGGACCGAAAGGAGATTCTACAGGACCCACGTCACCTAGGATTTCCATCGGGTGCGTCCAAAATGATTTATGAGGCTATGATATGTTTGGTGCAAACTGTGGATCTATCTTGCACCGATCCTAACACTATCTCCAAATGGACCGAAACGAGATTCTACATGACCCACGTCACCTAGGAGTTCCATCGGGTGTGTCCAAAATGATTTCTGAGCTTACGGTATGTTCGGCGCAAACCGTGCACCTATCTTGAATTAAGATTAGCACTATATCCAAACGGACCGAAACGAGCTTGCATTTGAGCCTCGTCACCTAGGAGTTCCATCCGGTGCGTCCAAAACGATTTCTGAGGCTATGGTACATTTGGCGCAAACCGTGCACCTATCTTACACCGAAACTAACACTGTCTCCAAACGGATCGACACGAGCTTCCATTTGAGCCACGTCACCCAGTAGTACCATCCTGTGCGTCCAAAGCGATTTCGGAGGCTATTGTACATTTGGCGCAAACCTTGCACCAATCTTTCACTGAAACTAACACTGTCTCCAAACGGACCGAAACGAGCTTCCATTTGTGCCACGTCATGCAGGAGTATCATCTGGTGCATCCAAAACAATTTCTTAGCCTATGGTACGTATGGCACAAACCATGCACCTATCACGCACCGAAACTAACACTATCTCCAACAGGACCGAAAGGAGATTCTACAGGATCCACGTCACCTAGGATTTCTATCGGGTGCGTCCAAAATGATTTATGAGGCTATGATATGTTTGGGGCAAACTGTGGATCTATCTTGCACCGAGACTAACACTATCTCCAAATGGACCGAAACGAGATTCTACATGACCCACATGACCTAGGAGTTCCATCGGGTGTGTCCAAAATGATTTCTGAGCTTACGTTACGTTCGGCGCAAACCGTGCACCTATCTTGAATTAAGATTAGCACTATATCCAAACGGACCGAAACGAGCGTGCATTTGAGCCTCGTCACCTAGGAGTACCATCCGGTGCGTCCAAAATGATTTCTGAGGCTATGGTACATTTGGCGCAAACCGTGCACCTATCTTGCACCGAAACTAACACTGTCTCCAAACGGACCGAAACGAGCTTCCATTTGAGCCACGTCACCCAGGAGTACCATCCTGTGCGTCCAAAGCGATTTCGGAGGCTATTGTACATTTGGCGCAAACCTTGCACCAATCTTTCACTGAAACTAACACTGTCTCCAAACGGACCAAAACGAGCTTCCATTTGTGCCACGTCATGCAGGAGTATCATCTGGTGCATCCAAAACAAATTCTTAGCCTATGGTACGTATGGCACAAACCATGCACCTGTCACGCACCGAAACTAACACTATCTCCAAAAGGACCGAAAGGAGATTCTACAGGACCCACGTCACCTAGGATTTCTATCGGGTGCGTCCAAAATGATTTATGAGGCTATGATATGTTTGGTGCAAACTGTGAATCTATCTTGCACCGAGACTAACACTATCTCCAAATGGACCGAAACGAGATTCTACATGACCCACATGACCTAGGAGTTCCATCGGGTGTGTCCAAAATGATTTCTGAGCTTACGGTACGTTCAGCGCAAACCATGCACCTATCTTGAATTAAGATTAGCACTATATCCAAATGGACCGAAACAAGCTTGCATTTGAGCCTCGTCACCTAGGAGTACCATCCGGTGCGTCCAAAACGATTTCTGAGGCTATGGTACATTTGGCGCAAACCGTGCACCTATCTTGCACCGAAACTAACACTGTCTCCAAACGGACCGAAACGAGCTTCCATTTGAGCCACGTCACCCAGGAGTACCATCCTGTGCGTCCAAAGCGATTTCGGAGGCTATTGTACATTTGGCGCAAACCTTGCACCAATCTTTCACTGAAACTAACACTGTCTCCAAACGGACCGAAACGAGCTTCCATTTGTGCCACGTCATGCAGGAGTATCATCTGGTGCATCCAAAACAAATTCTTAGCCTATGGTACGTATGGCACAAACCATGCACCTGTCACGCACCGAAACTAACACTATCTCCAAAAGGACCGAAAGGAGATTCTACAGGACCCACGTCACCTAGGATTTCCATCGGGTGCGTCCAAAATGATTTATGAGGCTATGATATGTTTGGTGCAAACTGTGGATCTATCTTGCACCGAGCCTAACACTATCTCCAAATGGACCGAAACAAGATTCTACATGACCCACGTCACCTAGGAGTTCCATCGGGTGTGTCCAAAATGATTTCTGAGCTTACGGTATGTTCGGCGCAAACCGTGCACCTATCTTGAATTAAGATTAGCACTATATCCAAACGGACCGAAACGAGCTTGCATTTGAGCCTCGTCACCTAGGAGTTCCATCCGGTGCGTCCAAAACGATTTCTGAGGCTATGGTACATTTGGCGCAAACCGTGCACCTATCTTACACCGAAACTAACACTGTCTCCAAACGGACCGACACGAGCTTCCATTTGAGCCACGTCACCCAGCAGTACCATCCTGTGCGTCCAAAGCGATTTCGGAGGGTATTGTACATTTGGCGCAAACCTTGCACCAATCTTTCACTGAAACTAACACTGTCTCCAAACGGACCGAAACGAGCTTCCATTTGTGCCACGTCATGCAGGAGTATCATCTGGTGCATCCAAAACAAATTCTTAGCCTATGGTACGTATGGCACAAACCATGCACCTGTCACGCACCGAAACTAACACTATCTCCAAAAGGACCGAAAGGAGATTCTACAGGACCCACGTCACCTAGGATTTCCATCGGGTGCGTCCAAAATGATTTATGAGGCTATGATATGTTTGGTGCAAACTGTGGATCTATCTTGCACCGAGCCTAACACTATCTCCAAATGGACCGAAACAAGATTCTACATGACCCACGTCACCTAGGAGTTCCATCGGGTGTGTCCAAAATGATTTCTGAGCTTACGGTATGTTCGGCGCAAACCGTGCACCTATCTTGAATTAAGATTAGCACTATATCCAAACGGACCGAAACGAGCTTGCATTTGAGCCTCGTCACCTAGGAGTTCCATCCGGTGCGTCCAAAACGATTTCTGAGGCTATGGTACATTTGGCGCAAACCGTGCACCTATCTTACACCGAAACTAACACTGTCTCCAAACGGACCGACACGAGCTTCCATTTGAGCCACGTCACCCAGCAGTACCATCCTGTGCGTCCAAAGCGATTTCGGAGGGTATTGTACATTTGGCGCAAACTTGCACCAATCTTTCACTGAAACTAACACTGTCTCCAAACGGACCGAAACGAGCTTCCATTTGTGCCACGTCATGCAGGAGTATCATCTAGTGCATCCAAAACAATTTCTTAGCCTATGGTACGTATGGCACAAACCATGCACCTATCACGTACCGAAACTAACACTATCTCCAAAAGGACCGAAAGGAGATTCTACAGGATCCACGTCAGCTAGGATTTCTATCGGGTGCGTCCAAAATGATTTATGAGGCTATGATATGTTTGGTGCAAACTGTGGATCTATCTTGCACCGAGACTAACACTATCTCCAAATGGACCGAAACAAGATTCTACATGACCCATGTCACCTAGGAGTTCCATCGGGTGTGTCCAAAATGATTTCTGAGCTTACGGTACGTTCAGCGCAAACCGTGCACCTATCTTGAATTAAGATTAGCACTATATCCAAACGGACCGAAACGAGCTTGCATTTGAGCCTCGTCACCTAGGAGTACCATCCGGTGCGTCCAAAACGATTTCTAGGCTATGGTACATTTGGCGCAAACCGTGCACCTATCTTGCACCGAAACTAACACTGTCTCCAAACGGACCGAAACGAGCTTCCATTTGAGCCACGTCACCCAGGAGTACCATCCTGTGCGTCCAAAGCGATTTCGGAGGCTATTGTACATTTGGCGCAAACCTTGCACCAATCTTTCACTGAAACTAACACTGTCTCCAAACGGACCGAAACGAGCTTCCATTTGTGCCACGTCATGCAGGAGTATCATCTGGTGCATCCAAAACAAATTCTTAGCCTACGGTACGTATGGCACAAACCATGCACCTATCACGCACCGAAACTAACACTATCTCCAAAAGGACCGAAAGGAGATTCTACAGGACCCACGTCACCTAGGATTTCCATCGGGTGCGTCCAAAATGATTTATGAGGCTATGATATGTTTGGTGCAAACTGTGGATCTATCTTGCACCGAGCCTAACACTATCTCCAAATGGACCGAAACAAGATTCTACATGACCCACGTCACCTAGGAGTTCCATCGGGTGTGTCCAAAATGATTTCTGAGCTTACGGTATGTTCGGCGCAAACCGTGCACCTATCTTGAATTAAGATTAGCACTATATCCAAACGGACCGAAACGAGCTTGCATTTGAGCCTCGTCACCTAGGAGTTCCATCCGGTGCGTCCAAAATGATTTCTGAGGATATGGTACATTTGGCGCAAACCGTGCACCTATCTTACACCGAAACTAACACTGTCTCCAAACGGACCGACACGAGCTTCCATTTGAGCCACGTCACCTAGCAGTACCATCCTGTGCGTCCAAAGCGATTTCGGAGGCTATTGTACATTTGGCGCAAACCTTGCACCAATCTTTCACTGAAACTAACACTGTCTCCAAACGGACCGAAACGAGCTTCCATTTGTGCCACGTCATGCAGGAGTATCATCTGGTGCATCCAAAACAATTTCTTAGCCTATGGTACGTATGGCACAAACCATGCACCTATCACGCACCGAAACTAACACTATCTCCAACAGGACCGAAAGGAGATTCTACAGGATCCACGTCACCTAGGATTTCTATCGGGTGCGTCCAAAATGATTTATGAGGCTATGATATGTTTGGGGCAAACTGTGGATCTATCTTGCACCGAGACTAACACTATCTCCAAATGGACCGAAACGAGATTCTACATGACCCACATGATCTAGGAGTTCCATCGGGTGTGTCCAAAATGATTTCTGAGCTTACGTTACGTTCGGCGCAAACCGTGCACCTATCTTGAATTAAGATTAGCACTATATCCAAACGGACCGAAACGAGCGTGCATTTGAGCCTTGTCACCTAGGAGTACCATCCGGTGCGTCCAAAATGATTTCTGAGGCTATGGTACATTTGGCGCAAACCGTGCACCTATCTTGCACCGAAACTAACACTGTCTCCAAACGGACCGAAACGAGCTTCCATTTGAGCCACGTCACCCAGGAGTACCATCCTGTGCGTCCAAAGCGATTTCGGAGGCTATTGTACATTTGGCGCAAACCTTGCACCAATCTTTCACTGAAACTAACACTGTCTCCAAACGGACCGAAACGAGCTTCCATTTGTGCCACGTCATGCAGGAGTATCATCTGGTGCATCCAAAACAAATTCTTAGCCTATGGTACGTATGGCACAAACCATGCACCTGTCACGCACCGAAACTAACACAATCTCCAAAAGGACCGAAAGGAGATTCTACAGGACCCACGTCACCTAGGATTTCTATCGGGTGCGTCCAAAATGATTTATGAGGCTATGATATGTTTGGTGCAAACTGTGAATCTATCTTGCACCGAGACTAACACTATCTCCAAATGGACCGAAACGAGATTCTACATGACCCACATGACCTAGGAGTTCCATCGGGTGTGTCCAAAATGATTTCTGAGCTTACGGTACGTTCAGCGCAAACCATGCACCTATCTTGAATTAAGATTAGCACTATATCCAAATGGACCGAAACAAGCTTGCATTTGAGCCTCGTCACCTAGGAGTACCATCCGGTGCGTCCAAAACGATTTCTGAGGCTATGGTACATTTGGCGCAAACCGTGCACCTATCTTGCACCGAAACTAACACTGTCTCCAAACGGACCGAAACGAGCTTCCATTTGAGCCACGTCACCCAGGAGTACCATCCTGTGCGTCCAAAGCGATTTCGGAGGCTATTGTACATTTGGCGCAAACCTTGCACCAATCTTTCACTGAAACTAACACTGTCTCCAAACGGACCGAAACGAGCTTCCATTTGTGCCACGTCATGCAGGAGTATCATCTGGTGCATCCAAAACAAATTCTTAGCCTATGGTACGTATGGCACAAACCATGCACCTGTCACGCACCGAAACTAACACTATCTCCAAAAGGACCGAAAGGAGATTCTACAGGACCCACGTCACCTAGGATTTCCATCGGGTGCGTCCAAAATGATTTATGAGGCTATGATATGTTTGGTGCAAACTGTGGATCTATCTTGCACCGAGCCAAACACTATCTCCAAATGGACCGAAACAAGATTCTACATGACCCACGTCACCTAGGAGTTCCATCGGGTGTGTCCAAAATGATTTCTGAGCTTACGGTATGTTCGGCGCAAACCGTGCACCTATCTTGAATTAAGATTAGCACTATATCCAAACGGACCGAAACGAGCTTGCATTTGAGCCTCGTCACCTAGGAGTTCCATCCGGTGCGTCCAAAACGATTTCTGAGGCTATGGTACATTTGGCGCAAACCGTGCACCTATCTTACACCGAAACTAACACTGTCTCCAAACGGACCGACACGAGCTTCCATTTGAGCCACGTCACCCAGCAGTACCATCCTGTGCGTCCAAAGCGATTTCGGAGGCTATTGTACATTTGGCGCAAACCTTGCACCAATCTTTCACTGAAACTAACACTGTCTCCAAACGGACCGAAACGAGCTTCCATTTGTGCCACGTCATGCAGGAGTATCATCTAGTGCATCCAAAACAATTTCTTAGCCTATGGTACGTATGGCACAAACCATGCACCTATCACGCACCGAAACTAACACTATCTCCAACAGGACCGAAAGGAGATTCTACAGGATCCACGTCACCTAGGATTTCTATCGGGTGCGTCCAAAATGATTTATGAGGCTATGATATGTTTGGTGCAAACTGTGAATCTTTCTTGCACCGAGACTAACACTATCTCCAAATGGACCGAAACGAGATTCTACATGACCCACATGACCTAGGAGTTCCATCGGGTGTGTCCAAAATGATTTCTGAGCTTACGGTACGTTCAGCGCAAACCGTGCACCTATCTTGAATTAAGATTAGCACTATATCCAAATGGACCGAAACGAGCTTGCATTTGAGCCTCGTCACCTAGGAGTACCATCCGGTGCGTCCAAAACGATTTCTGAGGCTATGGTACATTTGGCGCAAACCGTGCACCTATCTTGCACCGAAACTAACACTGTCTCCAAACGGACCGAAACGAGCTTCCATTTGAGCCACGTCACCCAGGAGTACCATCCTGTGCGTCCAAAGCGATTTCGGAGGCTATTGTACATTTGGCGCAAACCTTGCACCAATCTTTCACTGAAACTAACACTGTCTCCAAACGGACCGAAACGAGCTTCCATTTGTGCCACGTCATGCAGGAGTATCATCTGGTGCATCCAAAACAAATTCTTAGCCTATGGTACGTATGGCACAAACCATGCACCTGTCACGCACCGAAACTAACACTATCTCCAAAAGGACCGAAAGGAGATTCTACAGGACCCACGTCACCTAGGATTTCCATTGGGTGCGTCCAAAATGATTTATGAGGCTATGATATGTTTGGTGCAAACTGTGGATCTATCTTGCACCGAGCCTAACACTATCTCCAAATGGACCGAAACAAGATTCTACATGACCCACGTCACCTAGGAGTTCCATCGGGTGTGTCCAAAATGATTTCTGAGCTTACGGTATGTTCGGCGCAAACCGTGCACCTATCTTGAATTAAGATTAGCACTATATCCAAACGGACCGAAACGAGCTTGCATTTGAGCCTCGTCACCTAGGAGTTCCATCCGGTGCGTCCAAAACGATTTCTGAGGCTATGGTACATTTGGCGCAAACAGTGCACCTATCTTATACCGAAACTAACACTGTCTCCAAACGGACCGACACGAGCTTCCATTTGAGCCACGTCACCCAGCAGTACCATCCTGTGCGTCCAAAGCGATTTCGGAGGCTATTGTACATTTGGCGCAAACCTTGCACCAATCTTTCACTGAAACTAACACTGTCTCCAAACAGACCGAAACGAGCTTCCATTTGTGCCACGTCATGCAGGAGTATCATCTAGTGCATCCAAATCAATTTCTTAGCCTATGGTACGTATGGCACAAACCATGCACCTATCACGCACCGAAACTAACACTATCTCCAATAGGACCGAAAGGAGATTCTACAGGATCCACGTCACCTAGGATTTCTATCGGGTGCGTCCAAAATGATTTATGAGGCTATGATATGTTTGGTGCAAACTGTGAATCTATCTTGCACCGAGACTAACACTATCTCCAAATGGACCGAAACGAGATTCAACATGACCCACATGACCTAGGAGTTCCATCGGGTGTGTCCAAAATGATTTCTGAGCTTACGGTACGTTCAGCGCAAACCGTGCACCTATCTTGAATTAAGATTAGCACTATATCCAAATGGACCGAAACGAGCTTGCATTTGAGCCTCGTCACCTAGGAGTACCATCCGGTGCGTCCAAAACGATTTCTGAGGCTATGGTACATTTGGCGCAAACCGTGCACCTATCTTGCACCGAAACTAACACTGTCTCCAAACGGACCGAAACGAGCTTCCATTTGAGCCACGTCACCCAGGAGTACCATCCTGTGCGTCCAAAGCGATTTCGGAGGCTATTGTACATTTGGCGCAAACCTTGCACCAATCTTTCACTGAAACTAACACTGTCTCCAAACGGACCGAAACGAGCTTCCATTTGTGCCACGTCATGCAGGAGTATCATCTGGTGCATCCAAAACAAATTCTTAGCCTATGGTACGTATGGCACAAACCATGCACCTGTCACGCACCGAAACTAACACTATCTCCAAAAGGACCGAAAGGAGATTCTACAGGACCCACGTCACCTAGGATTTCCATCGGGTGCGTCCAAAATGATTTATGAGGCTATGATATGATTGGTGCAAACTGTGGATCTATCTTGCACCGAGCCTAACACTATCTCCAAATGGACCGAAACAAGATTCTACATGACCCACGTCACCTAGGAGTTCCATCGGGTGTGTCCAAAATGATTTCTGAGCTAACGGTATGTTCGGCGCAAACCGTGCACCTATCTTGAATTAAGATTAGCACTATATCCAAACGGACCGAAACGAGCTTGCATTTGAGCCTCGTCACCTAGGAGTTCCATCCGGTGCGTCCAAAACGATTTCTGAGGCTATGGTACATTTGGCGCAAACCGTGCACCTATCTTACACCGAAACTAACACTGTCTCCAAACGGACCGACACGAGCTTCCATTTGAGCCACGTCACCCAGCAGTACCATCCTGTGCGTCCAAAGCGATTTCGGAGGCTATTGTACATTTGGCGCAAACCTTGCACCAATCTTTCACTGAAACTAACACTGTCTCCAAACAGACCGAAACGAGCTTCCATTTGTGCCACGTCATGCCGGAGTATCATCAAGTGCATCCAAAACAATTTCTTAGCCTATGGTACGTATGGCACAAACCATGCACCTATCACGCACCGAAACTAACACTATCTCCAATAGGACCGAAAGGAGATTCTACAGGATCCACGTCACCTAGGATTTCTATCGGGTGCGTCCAAAATGATTTATGAGGCTATGATATGTTTGGTGCAAACTGTGAATCTATCTTGCACCGAGACTAACACTATCTCCAAATGGACCGAAACGAGATTCTACATGACCCACATGACCTAGGAGTTCCATCGGGTGTGTCCAAAATGATTTCTGAGCTTACGGTACGTTCAGCGCAAACCGTGCACCTATCTTGAATTAAGATTAGCACTATATCCAAATGGACCGAAACGAGCTTGCATTTGAGCCTCGTCACCTAGGAGTACCATCCGGTGCGTCCAAAACGATTTCTGAGGCTATGGTACATTTGGCGCAAACCGTGCACCTATCTTGCACCGAAACTAACACTGTCTCCAAACGGACCGAAACGAGCTTCCATTTGAGCCACGTCACCCAGGAGTACCATCCTGTGCGTCCAAAGCGATTTCGGAGGCTATTGTACATTTGGCGCAAACCTTGCACCAATCTTTCACTGAAACTAACACTGTCTCCAAACGGACCGAAACGAGCTTCCATTTGTGCCACGTCATGCAGGAGTATCATCTGGTGCATCCAAAACAAATTCTTAGCCTATGGTACGTATGGCACAAACCATGCACCTGTCACGCACCGAAACTAACACTATCTCCAAAAGGACCGAAAGGAGATTCTACAGGACCCACGTCACCTAGGATTTCCATCGGGTGCGTCCAAAATGATTTATGAGGCTATGATATGTTTGGTGCAAACTGTGGATCTATCTTGCACCGAGCCTAACACTATCTCCAAATGGACCAAAACGAGGTTCTACATGACCCACGTCACCTAGGAGTTCCATCGGGTGTGTCCAAAATGATTTCTGAGCTTACGGTACGTTCAGCGCAAACCGTGCACCTATCTTGAATTAAGATTAGCACTATATCCAAACGGACCGAAACGAGCTTGCATTTGAGCCTCGTCACCTAGGAGTACCATCCGGTGCGTCCAAAACGATTTCTAGGCTATGGTACATTTGGCGCAAACCGTGCACCTATCTTGCACCGAAACTAACACTGTCTCCAAACGGACCGAAACGAGCTTCCATTTGAGCCACGTCACCCAGGAGTACCATCCTGTGCGTCCAAAGCGATTTCGGAGGCTATTGTACATTTGGCGCAAACCTTGCACCAATCTTTCACTGAAACTAACACTGTCTCCAAACGGACCGAAACGAGCTTCCATTTGTGCCACGTCATGCAGGAGTATCATCTGGTGCATCCAAAACAAATTCTTAGCCTACGGTACGTATGGCACAAACCATGCACCTATCACGCACCGAAACTAACACTATCTCCAAAAGGACCGAAAGGAGATTCTACAGGACCCACGTCACCTAGGATTTCCATCGGGTGCGTCCAAAATGATTTATGAGGCTATGATATGTTTGGTGCAAACTGTGGATCTATCTTGCACCGAGCCTAACACTATCTCCAAATGGACCGAAACAAGATTCTACATGACCCACGTCACCTAGGAGTTCCATCGGGTGTGTCCAAAATGATTTCTGAGCTTACGGTATGTTCGGCGCAAACCGTGCACCTATCTTGAATTAAGATTAGCACTATATCCAAACGGACCGAAACGAGCTTGCATTTGAGCCTCGTCACCTAGGAGTTCCATCCGGTGCGTCCAAAATGATTTCTGAGGATATGGTACATTTGGCGCAAACCGTGCACCTATCTTACACCGAAACTAACACTGTCTCCAAACGGACCGACACGAGCTTCCATTTGAGCCACGTCACCTAGCAGTACCATCCTGTGCGTCCAAAGCGATTTCGGAGGCTATTGTACATTTGGCGCAAACCTTGCACCAATCTTTCACTGAAACTAACACTGTCTCCAAACGGACCGAAACGAGCTTCCATTTGTGCCACGTCATGCAGGAGTATCATCTGGTGCATCCAAAACAATTTCTTAGCCTATGGTACGTATGGCACAAACCATGCACCTATCACGCACCGAAACTAACACTATCTCCAACAGGACCGAAAGGAGATTCTACAGGATCCACGTCACCTAGGATTTCTATCGGGTGCGTCCAAAATGATTTATGAGGCTATGATATGTTTGGGGCAAACTGTGGATCTATCTTGCACCGAGACTAACACTATCTCCAAATGGACCGAAACGAGATTCTACATGACCCACATGACCTAGGAGTTCCATCGGGTGTGTCCAAAATGATTTCTGAGCTTACGTTACGTTCGGCGCAAACCGTGCACCTATCTTGAATTAAGATTAGCACTATATCCAAACGGACCGAAACGAGCGTGCATTTGAGCCTCGTCACCTAGGAGTACCATCCGGTGCGTCCAAAATGATTTCTGAGGCTATGGTACATTTGGCGCAAACCGTGCACCTATCTTGCACCGAAACTAACACTGTCTCCAAACGGACCGAAACGAGCTTCCATTTGAGCCACGTCACCCAGGAGTACCATCCTGTGCGTCCAAAGCGATTTCGGAGGCTATTGTACATTTGGCGCAAACCTTGCACCAATCTTTCACTGAAACTAACACTGTCTCCAAACGGACCGAAACGAGCTTCCATTTGTGCCACGTCATGCAGGAGTATCATCTGGTGCATCCAAAACAAATTCTTAGCCTATGGTACGTATGGCACAAACCATGCACCTGTCACGCACCGAAACTAACACAATCTCCAAAAGGACCGAAAGGAGATTCTACAGGACCCACGTCACCTAGGATTTCTATCGGGTGCGTCCAAAATGATTTATGAGGCTATGATATGTTTGGTGCAAACTGTGAATCTATCTTGCACCGAGACTAACACTATCTCCAAATGGACCGAAACGAGATTCTACATGACCCACATGACCTAGGAGTTCCATCGGGTGTGTCCAAAATGATTTCTGAGCTTACGGTACGTTCAGCGCAAACCATGCACCTATCTTGAATTAAGATTAGCACTATATCCAAATGGACCGAAACAAGCTTGCATTTGAGCCTCGTCACCTAGGAGTACCATCCAGTGCGTCCAAAACGATTTCTGAGGCTATGGTACATTTGGCGCAAACCGTGCACCTATCTTGCACCGAAACTAACACTGTCTCCAAACGGACCGAAACGAGCTTCCATTTGAGCCACGTCACCCAGGAGTACCATCCTGTGCGTCCAAAGCGATTTCGGAGGCTATTGTACATTTGGCGCAAACCTTGCACCAATCTTTCACTGAAACTAACACTGTCTCCAAACGGACCGAAACGAGCTTCCATTTGTGCCACGTCATGCAGGAGTATCATCTGGTGCATCCAAAACAAATTCTTAGCCTATGGTACGTATGGCACAAACCATGCACCTGTCACGCACCGAAACTAACACTATCTCCAAAAGGACCGAAAGGAGATTCTACAGGACCCACGTCACCTAGGATTTCCATCGGGTGCGTCCAAAATGATTTATGAGGCTATGATATGTTTGGTGCAAACTGTGGATCTATCTTGCACCGAGCCTAACACTATCTCCAAATGGACCAAAACGAGGTTCTACATGACCCACGTCACCTAGGAGTTCCATCGGGTGTGTCCAAAATGATTTCTGAGCTTACGGTACGTTCAGCGCAAACCGTGCACCTATCTTGAATTAAGATTAGCACTATATCCAAACGGACCGAAACGAGCTTGCATTTGAGCCTCGTCACCTAGGAGTACCATCCGGTGCGTCCAAAACGATTTCTAGGCTATGGTACATTTGGCGCAAACCGTGCACCTATCTTGCACCGAAACTAACACTGTCTCCAAACGGACCGAAACGAGCTTCCATTTGAGCCACGTCACCCAGGAGTACCATCCTGTGCGTCCAAAGCGATTTCGGAGGCTATTGTACATTTGGCGCAAACCTTGCACCAATCTTTCACTGAAACTAACACTGTCTCCAAACGGACCGAAACGAGCTTCCATTTGTGCCACGTCATGCAGGAGTATCATCTGGTGCATCCAAAACAAATTCTTAGCCTACGGTACGTATGGCACAAACCATGCACCTATCACGCACCGAAACTAACACTATCTCCAAAAGGACCGAAAGGAGATTCTACAGGACCCACGTCACCTAGGATTTCCATCGGGTGCGTCCAAAATGATTTATGAGGCTATGATATGTTTGGTGCAAACTGTGGATCTATCTTGCACCGAGCCTAACACTATCTCCAAATGGACCGAAACAAGATTCTACATGACCCACGTCACCTAGGAGTTCCATCGGGTGTGTCCAAAATGATTTCTGAGCTTACGGTATGTTCGGCGCAAACCGTGCACCTATCTTGAATTAAGATTAGCACTATATCCAAACGGACCGAAACGAGCTTGCATTTGAGCCTCGTCACCTAGGAGTTCCATCCGGTGCGTCCAAAATGATTTCTGAGGATATGGTACATTTGGCGCAAACCGTGCACCTATCTTACACCGAAACTAACACTGTCTCCAAACGGACCGACACGAGCTTCCATTTGAGCCACGTCACCTAGCAGTACCATCCTGTGCGTCCAAAGCGATTTCGGAGGCTATTGTACATTTGGCGCAAACCTTGCACCAATCTTTCACTGAAACTAACACTGTCTCCAAACGGACCGAAACGAGCTTCCATTTGTGCCACGTCATGCAGGAGTATCATCTGGTGCATCCAAAACAATTTCTTAGCCTATGGTACGTATGGCACAAACCATGCACCTATCACGCACCGAAACTAACACTATCTCCAACAGGACCGAAAGGAGATTCTACAGGATCCACGTCACCTAGGATTTCTATCGGGTGCGTCCAAAATGATTTATGAGGCTATGATATGTTTGGGGCAAACTGTGGATCTATCTTGCACCGAGACTAACACTATCTCCAAATGGACCGAAACGAGATTCTACATGACCCACATGACCTAGGAGTTCCATCGGGTGTGTCCAAAATGATTTCTGAGCTTACGTTACGTTCGGCGCAAACCGTGCACCTATCTTGAATTAAGATTAGCACTATATCCAAACGGACCGAAACGAGCGTGCATTTGAGCCTCGTCACCTAGGAGTACCATCCGGTGCGTCCAAAATGATTTCTGAGGCTATGGTACATTTGGCGCAAACCGTGCACCTATCTTGCACCGAAGCTAACACTGTCTCCAAACGGACCGAAACGAGCTTCCATTTGAGCCACGTCACCCAGGAGTACCATCCTGTGCGTCCAAAGCGATTTCGGAGGCTATTGTACATTTGGCGCAAACCTTGCACCAATCTTTCACTGAAACTAACACTGTCTCCAAACGGACCGAAACGAGCTTCCATTTGTGCCACGTCATGCAGGAGTATCATCTGGTGCATCCAAAACAAATTCTTAGCCTATGGTACGTATGGCACAAACCTTGCACCTGTCACGCACCGAAACTAACACAATCTCCAAAAGGACCGAAAGGAGATTCTACAGGACCCACGTCACCTAGGATTTCTATCGGGTGCGTCCAAAATGATTTATGAGGCTATGATATGTTTGGTGCAAACTGTGAATCTATCTTGCACCGAGACTAACACTATCTCCAAATGGACCGAAACGAGATTCTACATGACCCACATGACCTAGGAGTTCCATCGGGTGTGTCCAAAATGATTTCTGAGCTTACGGTACGTTCAGCGCAAACCATGCACCTATCTTGAATTAAGATTAGCACTATATCCAAATGGACCGAAACAAGCTTGCATTTGAGCCTCGTCACCTAGGAGTACCATCCAGTGCGTCCAAAACGATTTCTGAGGCTATGGTACATTTGGCGCAAACCGTGCACCTATCTTGCACCGAAACTAACACTGTCTCCAAACGGACCGAAACGAGCTTCCATTTGAGCCACGTCACCCAGGAGTACCATCCTGTGCGTCCAAAGCGATTTCGGAGGCTATTGTACATTTGGCGCAAACCTTGCACCAATCTTTCACTGAAACTAACACTGTCTCCAAACGGACCGAAACGAGCTTCCATTTGTGCCACGTCATGCAGGAGTATCATCTGGTGCATCCAAAACAAATTCTTAGCCTATGGTACGTATGGCACAAACCATGCACCTGTCACGCACCGAAACTAACACTATCTCCAAAAGGACCGAAAGGAGATTCTACAGGACCCACGTCACCTAGGATTTCCATCGGGTGCGTCCAAAATGATTTATGAGGCTATGATATGTTTGGTGCAAACTGTGGATCTATCTTGCACCGAGCCAAACACTATCTCCAAATGGACCGAAACAAGATTCTACATGACCCACGTCACCTAGGAGTTCCATCGGGTGTGTCCAAAATGATTTCTGAGCTTACGGTATGTTCGGCGCAAACCGTGCACCTATCTTGAATTAAGATTAGCACTATATCCAAACGGACCGAAACGAGCTTGCATTTGAGCCTCGTCACCTAGGAGTTCCATCCGGTGCGTCCAAAACGATTTCTGAGGCTATGGTACATTTGGCGCAAACCGTGCACCTATCTTACACCGAAACTAACACTGTCTCCAAACGGACCGACACGAGCTTCCATTTGAGCCACGTCACCCAGCAGTACCATCCTGTGCGTCCAAAGCGATTTCGGAGGCTATTGTACATTTGGCGCAAACCTTGCACCAATCTTTCACTGAAACTAACACTGTCTCCAAACGGACCGAAACGAGCTTCCATTTGTGCCACGTCATGCAGGAGTATCATCTAGTGCATCCAAAACAATTTCTTAGCCTATGGTACGTATGGCACAAACCATGCACCTATCACGCACCGAAACTAACACTATCTCCAACAGGACCGAAAGGAGATTCTACAGGATCCACGTCACCTAGGATTTCTATCGGGTGCGTCCAAAATGATTTATGAGGCTATGATATGTTTGGTGCAAACTGTGAATCTATCTTGCACCGAGACTAACACTATCTCCAAATGGACCGAAACGAGATTCTACATGACCCACATGACCTAGGAGTTCCATCGGGTGTGTCCAAAATGATTTCTAAGCTTACGGTACGTTCAGCGCAAACCGTGCACCTATCTTGAATTAAGATTAGCACTGTATCCAAATGGACCGAAACGAGCTTGCATTTGAGCCTCGTCACCTAGGAGTACCATCCGGTGCGTCCAAAACGATTTCTGAGGCTATGGTACATTTGGCGCAAACCGTGCACCTATCTTGCACCGAAACTAACACTGTCTCCAAACGGACCGAAACGAGCTTCCATTTGAGCCACGTCACCCAGGAGTACCATCCTGTGCGTCCAAAGCGATTTCGGAGGCTATTGTACATTTGGCGCAAACCTTGCACCAATCTTTCACTGAAACTAACACTGTCTCCAAACGGACCGAAACGAGCTTCCATTTGTGCCACGTCATGCAGGAGTATCATCTGGTGCATCCAAAACAAATTCTTAGCCTATGGTACGTATGGCACAAACCATGCACCTGTCACGCACCGAAACTAACACTATCTCCAAAAGGACCGAAAGGAGATTCTACAGGACCCACGTCACCTAGGATTTACATTGGGTGCGTCCAAAATGATTTATGAGGCTATGATATGTTTGGTGCAAACTGTGGATCTATCTTGCACCGAGCCTAACACTATCTCCAAATGGACCGAAACAAGATTCTACATGACCCACGTCACCTAGGAGTTCCATCGGGTGTGTCCAAAATGATTTCTGAGCTTACGGTATGTTCGGCGCAAACCGTGCACCTATCTTGAATTAAGATTAGCACTATATCCAAACGGACCGAAACGAGCTTGCATTTGAGCCTCGTCACCTAGGAGTTCCATCCGGTGCGTCCAAAACGATTTCTGAGGCTATGGTACATTTGGCGCAAACAGTGCACCTATCTTATACCGAAACTAACACTGTCTCCAAACGGACCGACACGAGCTTCCATTTGAGCCACGTCACCCAGCAGTACCATCCTGTGCGTCCAAAGCGATTTCGGAGGCTATTGTACATTTGGCGCAAACCTTGCACCAATCTTTCACTGAAACTAACACTGTCTCCAAACAGACCGAAACGAGCTTCCATTTGTGCCACGTCATGCAGGAGTATCATCTAGTGCATCCAAATCAATTTCTTAGCCTATGGTACGTATGGCACAAACCATGCACCTATCACGCACCGAAACTAACACTATCTCCAATAGGACCGAAAGGAGATTCTACAGGATCCACGTCACCTAGGATTTCTATCGGGTGCGTCCAAAATGATTTATGAGGCTATGATATGTTTGGTGCAAACTGTGAATCTATCTTGCACCGAGACTAACACTATCTCCAAATGGACCGAAACGAGATTCAACATGACCCACATGACCTAGGAGTTCCATCGGGTGTGTCCAAAATGATTTCTGAGCTTACGGTACGTTCAGCGCAAACCGTGCACCTATCTTGAATTAAGATTAGCACTATATCCAAATGGACCGAAACGAGCTTGCATTTGAGCGTCGTCACCTAGGAGTACCATCCGGTGCGTCCAAAACGATTTCTGAGGCTATGGTACATTTGGCGCAAACCGTGCACCTATCTTGCACCGAAACTAACACTGTCTCCAAACGGACCGAAACGAGCTTCCATTTGAGCCACGTCACCCAGGAGTACCATCCTGTGCGTCCAAAGCGATTTCGGAGGCTATTGTACATTTGGCGCAAACCTTGCACCAATCTTTCACTGAAACTAACGCTGTCTCCAAACGGACCGAAACGAGCTTCCATTTGTGCCACGTCATGCAGGAGTATCATCTGGTGCATCCAAAACAAATTCTTAGCCTATGGTACGTATGGCACAAACCATGCACCTGTCACGCACCGAAACTAACACTATCTCCAAAAGGACCGAAAGGAGATTCTACAGGACCCACGTCACCTAGGATTTCCATCGGGTGCGTCCAAAATGATTTATGAGGCTATGATATGATTGGTGCAAACTGTGGATCTATCTTGCACCGAGCCTAACACTATCTCCAAATGGACCGAAACAAGATTCTACATGACCCACGTCACCTAGGAGTTCCATCGGGTGTGTCCAAAATGATTTCTGAGCTAACGGTATGTTCGGCGCAAACCGTGCACCTATCTTGAATTAAGATTAGCACTATATCCAAACGGACCGAAACGAGCTTGCATTTGAGCCTCGTCACCTAGGAGTTCCATCCGGTGCGTCCAAAACGATTTCTGAGGCTATGGTACATTTGGCGCAAACCGTGCACCTATCTTACACCGAAACTAACACTGTCTCCAAACGGACCGACACGAGCTTCCATTTGAGCCACGTCACCCAGCAGTACCATCCTGTGCGTCCAAAGCGATTTCGGAGGCTATTGTACATTTGGCGCAAACCTTGCACCAATCTTTCACTGAAACTAACACTGTCTCCAAACAGACCGAAACGAGCTTCCATTTGTGCCACGTCATGCAGGAGTATCATCAAGTGCATCCAAAACAATTTCTTAGCCTATGGTACGTATGGCACAAACCATGCACCTATCACGCACCGAAACTAACACTATCTCCAATAGGACCGAAAGGAGATTCTACAGGATCCACGTCACCTAGGATTTCTATCGGGTGCGTCCAAAATGATTTATGAGGCTATGATATGTTTGGTGCAAACTGTGAATCTATCTTGCACCGAGACTAACACTATCTCCAAATGGACCGAAACGAGATTCTACATGACCCACATGACCTAGGAGTTCCATCGGGTGTGTCCAAAATGATTTCTGAGCTTACGGTACGTTCAGCGCAAACCGTGCACCTATCTTGAATTAAGATTAGCACTATATCCAAATGGACCGAAACGAGCTTGCATTTGAGCCTCGTCACCTAGGAGTACCATCCGGTGCGTCCAAAACGATTTCTGAGGCTATGGTACATTTGGCGCAAACCGTGCACCTATCTTGCACCGAAACTAACACTGTCTCCAAACGGACCGAAACGAGCTTCCATTTGAGCCACGTCACCCAGGAGTACCATCCTGTGCGTCCAAAGCGATTTCGGAGGCTATTGTACATTTGGCGCAAACCTTGCACCAATCTTTCACTGAAACTAACACTGTCTCCAAACGGACCGAAACGAGCTTCCATTTGTGCCACGTCATGCAGGAGTATCATCTGGTGCATCCAAAACAAATTCTTAGCCTATGGTACGTATGGCACAAACCATGCACCTGTCACGCACCGAAACTAACACTATCTCCAAAAGGACCGAAAGGAGATTCTACAGGACCCACGTCACCTAGGATTTCCATCGGGTGCGTCCAAAATGATTTATGAGGCTATGATATGTTTGGTGCAAACTGTGGATCTATCTTGCACCGAGCCTAACACTATCTCCAAATGGACCAAAACGAGGTTCTACATGACCCACGTCACCTAGGAGTTCCATCGGGTGTGTCCAAAATGATTTCTGAGCTTACGGTATGTTCGGCGCAAACCGTGCACCTATCTTGAATTAAGATTAGCACTATATCCAAACGGACCGAAACGAGCTTGCATTTGAGCCTTGTCACCTAGGAGTTCCATCCGGTGCGTCCAAAACGATTTCTGAGGCTATGGTACATTTGGCGCAAACCGTGCACCTATCTTACACCGAAACTAACACTGTCTCCAAACGGACCGACACGAGCTTCCATTTGAGCCACGTCACCCAGCAGTACCATCCTGTGCGTCCAAAGCGATTTCGGAGGCTATTGTACATTTGGCGCAAACCTTGCACCAATCTTTCACTGAAACTAACACTGTCTCCAAACGGACCGAAACGAGCTTCCATTTGTGCCACGTCATGCAGGAGTATCATCTAGTGCATCCAAAACAATTTCTTAGCCTATGGTACGTATGGCACAAACCATGCACCTATCACGCACCGAAACTAACACTATCTCCAACAGGACCGAAAGGAGATTCTACAGGATCCACGTCACCTAGGATTTCTATCGGGTGCGTCCAAAATGATTTATGAGGCTATGATATGTTTGGGGCAAACTGTGGATCTATCTTGCACCGAGACTAACACTATCTCCAAATGGACCGAAACGAGATTCTACATGACCCACATGACCTAGGAGTTCCATCGGGTGTGTCCAAAATGATTTCTGAGCTTACGTTACGTTCGGCGCAAACCGTGCACCTATATTGAATTAAGATTAGCACTATATCCAAATGGACCGAAACGAGCTTGCATTTGAGCCTCGTCACCTAGGAGTACCATCCGGTGCGTCCAAAACGATTTCTGAGGCTATGGTACATTTGGCGCAAACCGTGCACCTATCTTGCACCGAAACTAACACTGTCTCCAAACGGACCGAAACGAGCTTCCATTTGAGCCACGTCACCCAGGAGTACCATCCTGTGCGTCCAAAGCGATTTCGGAGGCTATTGTACATTTGGCGCAAACCTTGCACCAATCTTTCACTGAAACTAACACTGTCTCCAAACGGACCAAAACGAGCTTCCATTTGTGCCACGTCATGCAGGAGTATCATCTGGTGCATCCAAAACAAATTCTTAGCCTATGGTACGTATGGCACAAACCATGCACCTGTCACGCACCGAAACTAACACTATCTCCAAAAGGACCGAAAGGAGATTCTACAGGACCCACGTCACCTAGGATTTCCATCGGGTGCATCCAAAATGATTTATGAGGCTATGATATGTTTGGTGCAAACTGTGGATCTATCTTGCACCGAGCCTAACACTATCTCCAAATGGACCGAAACGAGATTCTACATGACCCACGTCACCTAGGAGTTCCATCGGGTGTGTCCAAAATGATTTCTGAGCTTACGGTATGTTCGGCGCAAACCGTGCACCTATCTTGAATTAAGATTAGCACTATATCCAAACGGACCGAAACGAGCTTGCATTTGAGCCTCGTCACCTAGGAGTTCCATCCGGTGCATCCAAAACGATTTCTGAGGCTATGGTACATTTGGCGCAAACCGTGCACCTATCTTACACCGAAACTAACACTGTCTCCAAATGGACCGACACGAGCTTCCATTTGAGCCACGTCACCCAGCAGTACCATCCTGTGCGTCCAAAGCGATTTCGGAGGCTATTGTACATTTGGCGCAAACCTTGCACCAATCTTTCACTGAAACTAACACTGTCTCCAAACGGACCGAAACGAGCTTCCATTTGTGCCACGTCATGCAGGAGTATCATCTGGTGCATCCAAAACAATTTCTTAGCCTATGGTACGTATGGCACAAACCATGCACCTATCACGCACCGAAACTAACACTATCTCCAACAGGACCAAAAGGAGATTCTACAGGATCCACGTCACCTAGGATTTCTATCGGGTGCGTCCAAAATGATTTATGAGGCTATGATATGTTTGGGGCAAACTGTGGATCTATCTTGCACCGAGACTAACACTATCTCCAAATGGACCGAAACGAGATTCTACATGACCCACATGACCTAGGAGTTCCATCGGGTGTGTCCAAAATGATTTCTGAGCTTACGTTACGTTCGGCGCAAACCGTGCACCTATATTGAATTAAGATTAGCACTATATCCAAATGGACCGAAACGAGCTTGCATTTGAGCCTCGTCACCTAGGAGTACCATCCGGTGCGTCCAAAACGATTTCTGAGGCTATGGTACATTTGGCGCAAACCGTGCACCTATCTTGCACCGAAACTAACACTGTCTCCAAACGGACCGAAACGAGCTTCCATTTGAGCCACGTCACCCAGGAGTACCATCCTGTGCGTCCAAAGCGATTTCGGAGGCTATTGTACATTTGGCGCAAACCTTGCACCAATCTTTCACTGAAACTAACACTGTCTCCAAACGGACCGAAACGAGCTTCCATTTGTGCCACGTCATGCAGGAGTATCATCTGGTGCATCCAAAACAAATTCTTAGCCTATGGTACGTATGGCACAAACCATGCACCTGTCACGCACCAAAACTAACACTATCTCCAAAAGGACCGAAAGGAGATTCTACAAGACCCACGTCACCTAAGATTTCCATCGGGTGCGTCCAAAATGATTTATGAGGCTATGATATGTTTGGTGCAAACTGTGGATCTATCTTGCACCGAGCCTAACACTATCTCCAAATGGACCGAAACAAGATTCTACATGACCCACGTCACCTAGGAGTTCCATCGGGTGTGTCCAAAATGATTTCTGAGCTTACGGTATGTTCGGCGCAACCCGTGCACCTATCTTGAATTAAGATTAGCACTATATCCAAACGGACCGAAACGAGCTTGCATTTGAGCCTCGTCACCTAGGAGTTCCATCCGGTGCGTCCAAAACGATTTCTGAGGCTATGGTACATTTGGCGCAAACCGTGCACCTATCTTACACCGAAAGTAACACTGTCTCCAAACGGACCGACACGAGATTCCATTTGAGCCACGTCACCCAGCAGTACCATCCTGTGCGTCCAAAGCGATTTCGGAGGCTATTGTACATTTGGCGCAAACCTTGCACCAATCTTTCACTGAAACTAACACTGTCTCCAAACGGACCGAAACGAGCTTCCATTTGTGCCACGTCATGCAGGAGTATCATCTGGTGCATCCAAAACAAATTCTTAGCCTATGGTACGTATGGCACAAACCATGCACCTGTCACGCACCGAAACTAACACTATCTCCAAAAGGACCGAAAGGAGATTCTACAGGACCCACGTCACCTAGGATTTCCATCGGGTGCGTCCAAAATGATTTATGAGGCTATGATATGTTTGGTGCAAACTGTGGATCTATCTTGCACCGAGCCTAACACTATCTCCAAATGGACCAAAACGAGGTTCTACATGACCCACGTCACCTAGGAGTTCCATCGGGTGTGTCCAAAATGATTTCTGAGCTTACGGTATGTTCGGCGCAAACCGTGCACCTATCTTGAATTAAGATTAGCACTATATCCAAACGGACCGAAACGAGCTTGCATTTGAGCCTTGTCACCTAGGAGTTCCATCCGGTGCGTCCAAAACGATTTCTGAGGCTATGGTACATTTGGCGCAAACCGTGCACCTATCTTACACCGAAACTAACACTGTCTCCAAACGGACCGACACGAGCTTCCATTTGAGCCACGTCACCCAGCAGTACCATCCTGTGCGTCCAAAGCGATTTCGGAGGCTATTGTACATTTGTCGCAAACCTTGCACCAATCTTTCACTGAAACTAACACTGTCTCCAAACGGACCGAAACGAGCTTCCATTTGTGCCACGTCATGCAGGAGTATCATCTAGTGCATCCAAAACAATTTCTTAGCCTATGGTACGTATGGCACAAACCATGCACCTATCACGCACCGAAACTAACACTATCTCCAACAGGACCGAAAGGAGATTCTACAGGATCCACGTCACCTAGGATTTCTATCGGGTGCGTCCAAAATGATTTATGAGGCTATGATATGTTTGGGGCAAACTGTGGATCTATCTTGCACCGAGACTAACACTATCTCCAAATGGACCGAAACGAGATTCTACATGACCCACATGACCTAGGAGTTCCATCGGGTGTGTCCAAAATGATTTCTGAGCTTACGTTACGTTCGGCGCAAACCGTGCACCTATATTGAATTAAGATTAGCACTATATCCAAATGGACCGAAACGAGCTTGCATTTGAGCCTCGTCACCTAGGAGTACCATCCGGTGCGTCCAAAACGATTTCTGAGGCTATGGTACATTTGGCGCAAACCGTGCACCTATCTTACACCGAAACTAACACTGTCTCCAAACAGACCGACACGAGCTTCCATTTGAGCCACGTCACCCAGCAGTACCATCCTATGCGTCCAAAGCGATTTCGGAGGCTATTGTACATTTGGCGCAAACCTTGCACCAATCTTTCACTGAAACTAACACTGTCTCCAAACGGACCGAAACGAGCTTCCATTTGTGCCACGTCATGCAGGAGTATCATCTAGTGCATCCAAAACAATTTCTTAGCCTATGGTACGTATGGCACAAACCATGCACCTATCACGCACCGAAACTAACACTATCTCCAACAGGACCGAAAGGAGATTCTACAGGATCCACGTCACCTAGGATTTCTATCGGGTGCGTCCAAAATGATTTATGAGGCTATGATATGTTTGGGGCAAACTGTGGATCTATCTTGCACCGAGACTAACACTATCTCCAAATGGACCGAAACGAGATTCTACATGACCCACATGACCTAGGAGTTCCATCGGGTGTGTCCAAAATGATTTCTGAGCTTACGTTACGTTCGGCGCAAACCGTGCACCTATATTGAATTAAGATTAGCACTATATCCAAATGGACCGAAACGAGCTTGCATTTGAGCCTCGTCACCTAGGAGTACCATCCGGTGCGTCCAAAACGATTTCTGAGGCTATGGTACATTTGGCGCAAACCGTGCACCTATCTTGCACCGAAACTAACACTGTCTCCAAACGGACCGAAACGAGCTTCCATTTGAGCCACGTCACCCAGGAGTACCATCCTGTGCGTCCAAAGCGATTTCGGAGGCTATTGTACATTTGGCGCAAACCTTGCACCAATCTTTCACTGAAACTAACACTGTCTCCAAACGGACCGAAACGAGCTTCCATTTGTGCCACGTCATGCAGGAGTATCATCTGGTGCATCCAAAACAAATTCTTAGCCTATGGTACGTATGGCACAAACCATGCACCTGTCACGCACCGAAACTAACACTATCTCCAAAAGGACCGAAAGGAGATTCTACAGGACCCACGTCACCTAGGATTTCCATCGGGTGCATCCAAAATGATTTATGAGGCTATGATATGTTTGGTGCAAACTGTGGATCTATCTTGCACCGAGCCTAACACTATCTCCAAATGGACCGAAACGAGATTCTACATGACCCACGTCACCTAGGAGTTCCATCGGGTGTGTCCAAAATGATTTCTGAGCTTACGGTATGTTCGGCGCAAACCGTGCACCTATCTTGAATTAAGATTAGCACTATATCCAAACGGACCGAAACGAGCTTGCATTTGAGCCTCGTCACCTAGGAGTTCCATCCGGTGCATCCAAAACGATTTCTGAGGCTATGGTACATTTGGCGCAAACCGTGCACCTATCTTACACCGAAACTAACACTGTCTCCAAATGGACCGACACGAGCTTCCATTTGAGCCACGTCACCCAGCAGTACCATCCTGTGCGTCCAAAGCGATTTCGGAGGCTATTGTACATTTGGCGCAAACCTTGCACCAATCTTTCACTGAAACTAACACTGTCTCCAAACGGACCGAAACGAGCTTCCATTTGTGCCACGTCATGCAGGAGTATCATCTGGTGCATCCAAAACAATTTCTTAGCCTATGGTACGTATGGCACAAACCATGCACCTATCACGCACCGAAACTAACACTATCTCCAACAGGACCAAAAGGAGATTCTACAGGATCCACGTCACCTAGGATTTCTATCGGGTGCGTCCAAAATGATTTATGAGGCTATGATATGTTTGGGGCAAACTGTGGATCTATCTTGCACCGAGACTAACACTATCTCCAAATGGACCGAAACGAGATTCTACATGACCCACATGACCTAGGAGTTCCATCGGGTGTGTCCAAAATGATTTCTGAGCTTACGTTACGTTCGGCGCAAACCGTGCACCTATATTGAATTAAGATTAGCACTATATCCAAATGGACCGAAACGAGCTTGCATTTGAGCCTCGTCACCTAGGAGTACCATCCGGTGCGTCTAAAACGATTTCTGAGGCTATGGTACATTTGGCGCAAACCGTGCACCTATCTTGCACCGAAACTAACACTGTCTCCAAACGGACCGAAACGAGCTTCCATTTGAGCCACGTCACCCAGGAGTACCATCCTGTGCGTCCAAAGCGATTTCGGAGGCTATTGTACATTTGGCGCAAACCTTGCACCAATCTTTCACTGAAACTAACACTGTCTCCAAACGGACCGAAACGAGCTTCCATTTGTGCCACGTCATGCAGGAGTATCATCTGGTGCATCCAAAACAAATTCTTAGCCTATGGTACGTATGGCACAAACCATGCACCTGTCACGCACCGAAACTAACACTATCTCCAAAAGGACCGAAAGGAGATTCTACAGGACCCACGTCACCTAGGATTTCCATCGGGTGCGTCCAAAATGATTTATGAGGCTATGATATGTTTGGTGCAAACTGTGGATCTATCTTGCACCGAGCCTAACACTATCTCCAAATGGACCGAAACAAGATTCTACATGACCCACGTCACCTAGGAGTTCCATCGGGTGTGTCCAAAATGATTTCTGAGCTTACGGTATGTTCGGCGCAACCCGTGCACCTATCTTGAATTAAGATTAGCACTATATCCAAACGGACCGAAACGAGCTTGCATTTGAGCCTCGTCACCTAGGAGTTCCATCCGGTGCGTCCAAAACGATTTCTGAGGCTATGGTACATTTGGCGCAAACCGTGCACCTATCTTACACCGAAAGTAACACTGTCTCCAAACGGACCGACACGAGCTTCCATTTGAGCCACGTCACCCAGCAGTACCATCCTGTGCGTCCAAAGCGATTTCGGAGGCTATTGTACATTTGGCGCAAACCTTGCACCAATCTTTCACTGAAACTAACACTGTCTCCAAACGGACCGAAACGAGCTTCCATTTGTGCCACGTCATGCAGGAGTATCATCTAGTGCATCCAAAACAATTTCTTAGCCTATGGTACGTATGGCACAAACCATGCACCTATCACGCACCGAAACTAACACTATCTCCAACAGGACCGAAAGGAGATTCTACAGGATCCACGTCACCTAGGATTTCTATCGGGTGCGTCCAAAATGATTTATGAGGCTATGATATGTTTGGTGCAAACTGTGAATCTATCTTGCACCGAGACTAACACTCTCCAAATGGACCGAAACGAGCTTCTACATGACCCACATGACCTAGGAGTTCCATCGGGTGTGTCCAAAATGATTTCTGAGCTTACGGTATGTTCGGCGCAAACCGTGCACCTATCTTGAATTAAGATTAGCACTATATCCAAACGGACCGAAACGAGCTTGCATTTGAGCCTCGTCACCTAGGAGTTCCATCCGGTGCGTCCAAAACGATTTCTGAGGCTATGGTACATTTGGCGCAAACCGTGCACCTATCTTGCACCAAAACTAACACTGTCTCCAAACGGACCGAAACGAGCTTCCATTTGAGCCACGTCACCCAGGAGTACCATCCTGTGCGTCCAAAGCGATTTCGGAGGCTATTGTACATTTGTCGCAAACCTTGCACCAATCTTTCACTGAAACTAACACTGTCTCCAAACGGACCGAAACGAGCTTCCATTTGTGCCACGTCATGCAGGAGTATCATCTAGTGCATCCAAAACAATTTCTTAGCCTATGGTACGTATGGCACAAACCATGCACCTATCACGCACCGAAACTAACACTATCTCCAACAGGACCGAAAGGAGATTCTACAGGATCCACGTCACCTAGGATTTCTATCGGGTGCGTCCAAAATGATTTATGAGGCTATGATATGTTTGGGGCAAACTGTGGATCTATCTTGCACCGAGACTAACACTATCTCCAAATGGACCGAAACGAGATTCTACATGACCCACATGACCTAGGAGTTCCATCGGGTGTGTCCAAAATGATTTCTGAGCTTACGTTACGTTCGGCGCAAACCGTGCACCTATATTGAATTAAGATTAGCACTATATCCAAATGGACCGAAACGAGCTTGCATTTGAGCCTCGTCACCTAGGAGTACCATCCGGTGCGTCCAAAACGATTTCTGAGGCTATGGTACATTTGGCGCAAACCGTGCACCTATCTTACACCGAAACTAACACTGTCTCCAAACAGACCGACACGAGCTTCCATTTGAGCCACGTCACCCAGCAGTACCATCCTATGCGTCCAAAGCGATTTCGGAGGCTATTGTACATTTGGCGCAAACCTTGCACCAATCTTTCACTGAAACTAACACTGTCTCCAAACGGACCGAAACGAGCTTCCATTTGTGCCACGTCATGCAGGAGTATCATCTAGTGCATCCAAAACAATTTCTTAGCCTATGGTACGTATGGCACAAACCATGCACCTATCACGCACCGAAACTAACACTATCTCCAACAGGACCGAAAGGAGATTCTACAGGATCCACGTCACCTAGGATTTCTATCGGGTGCGTCCAAAATGATTTATGAGGCTATGATATGTTTGGGGCAAACTGTGGATCTATCTTGCACCGAGACTAACACTATCTCCAAATGGACCGAAACGAGATTCTACATGACCCACATGACCTAGGAGTTCCATCGGGTGTGTCCAAAATGATTTCTGAGCTTACGTTACGTTCGGCGCAAACCGTGCACCTATATTGAATTAAGATTAGCACTATATCCAAATGGACCGAAACGAGCTTGCATTTGAGCCTCGTCACCTAGGAGTACCATCCGGTGCGTCCAAAACGATTTCTGAGGCTATGGTACATTTGGCGCAAACCGTGCACCTATCTTGCACCGAAACTAACACTGTCTCCAAACGGACCGAAACGAGCTTCCATTTGAGCCACGTCACCCAGGAGTACCATCCTGTGCGTCCAAAGCGATTTCGGAGGCTATTGTACATTTGGCGCAAACCTTGCACCAATCTTTCACTGAAACTAACACTGTCTCCAAACGGGCCGAAACGAGCTTCCATTTGTGCCACGTCATGCAGGAGTATCATCTGGTGCATCCAAAACAAATTCTTAGCCTATGGTACGTATGGCACAAACCATGCACCTGTCACGCACCGAAACTAACACTATCTCCAAAAGGACCGAAAGGAGATTCTACAGGACCCACGTCACCTAGGATTTCCATCGGGTGCATCCAAAATGATTTATGAGGCTATGATATGTTTGGTGCAAACTGTGGATCTATCTTGCACCGAGCCTAACACTATCTCCAAATGGACCGAAACGAGATTCTACATGACCCACGTCACCTAGGAGTTCCATCGGGTGTGTCCAAAATGATTTCTGAGCTTACGGTATGTTCGGCGCAACCCGTGCACCTATCTTGAATTAAGATTAGCACTATATCCAAACGGACCGAAACGAGCTTGCATTTGAGCCTCGTCACCTAGGAGTTCCATCCGGTGCGTCCAAAACGATTTCTGAGGCTATGGTACATTTGGCGCAAACCGTGCACCTATCTTACACCGAAAGTAACACTGTCTCCAAACGGACCGACACGAGCTTCCATTTGAGCCACGTCACCCAGCAGTACCATCCTGTGCGTCCAAAGCGATTTCGGAGGCTATTGTACATTTGGCGCAAACCTTGCACCAATCTTTCACTGAAACTAACACTGTCTCCAAACGGACCGAAACGAGCTTCCATTTGTGCCACGTCATGCAGGAGTATCATCTAGTGCATCCAAAACAATTTCTTAGCCTATGGTACGTATGGCACAAACCATGCACCTATCACGCACCGAAACTAACACTATCTCCAACAGGACCGAAAGGAGATTCTACAGGATCCACGTCACCTAGGATTTCTATCGGGTGCGTCCAAAATGATTTATGAGGCTATGATATGTTTGGTGCAAACTGTGAATCTATCTTGCACCGAGACTAACACTCTCCAAATGGACCGAAACGAGCTTCTACATGACCCACATGACCTAGGAGTTCCATCGGGTGTGTCCAAAATGATTTCTGAGCTTACGGTATGTTCGGCGCAAACCGTGCACCTATCTTGAATTAAGATTAGCACTATATCCAAACGGACCGAAACGAGCTTGCATTTGAGCCTCGTCACCTAGGAGTTCCATCCGGTGCGTCCAAAACGATTTCTGAGGCTATGGTACATTTGGCGCAAACCGTGCACCTATCTTGCACCAAAACTAACACTGTCTCCAAACGGACCGAAACGAGCTTCCATTTGAGCCACGTCACCCAGGAGTACCATCCTGTGCGTCCAAAGCGATTTCGGAGGCTATTGTACATTTGTCGCAAACCTTGCACCAATCTTTCACTGAAACTAACACTGTCTCCAAACGGACCGAAACGAGCTTCCATTTGTGCCACGTCATGCAGGAGTATCATCTAGTGCATCCAAAACAATTTCTTAGCCTATGGTACGTATGGCACAAACCATGCACCTATCACGCACCGAAACTAACACTATCTCCAACAGGACCGAAAGGAGATTCTACAGGATCCACGTCACCTAGGATTTCTATCGGGTGCGTCCAAAATGATTTATGAGGCTATGATATGTTTGGGGCAAACTGTGGATCTATCTTGCACCGAGACTAACACTATCTCCAAATGGACCGAAACGAGATTCTACATGACCCACATGACCTAGGAGTTCCATCGGGTGTGTCCAAAATGATTTCTGAGCTTACGTTACGTTCGGCGCAAACCGTGCACCTATATTGAATTAAGATTAGCACTATATCCAAATGGACCGAAACGAGCTTGCATTTGAGCCTCGTCACCTAGGAGTACCATCCGGTGCGTCCAAAACGATTTCTGAGGCTATGGTACATTTGGCGCAAACCGTGCACCTATCTTACACCGAAACTAACACTGTCTCCAAACAGACCGACACGAGCTTCCATTTGAGCCACGTCACCCAGCAGTACCATCCTATGCGTCCAAAGCGATTTCGGAGGCTATTGTACATTTGGCGCAAACCTTGCACCAATCTTTCACTGAAACTAACACTGTCTCCAAACGGACCGAAACGAGCTTCCATTTGTGCCACGTCATGCAGGAGTATCATCTAGTGCATCCAAAACAATTTCTTAGCCTATGGTACGTATGGCACAAACCATGCACCTATCACGCACCGAAACTAACACTATCTCCAACAGGACCGAAAGGAGATTCTACAGGATCCACGTCACCTAGGATTTCTATCGGGTGCGTCCAAAATGATTTATGAGGCTATGATATGTTTGGGGCAAACTGTGGATCTATCTTGCACCGAGACTAACACTATCTCCAAATGGACCGAAACGAGATTCTACATGACCCACATGACCTAGGAGTTCCATCGGGTGTGTCCAAAATGATTTCTGAGCTTACGTTACGTTCGGCGCAAACCGTGCACCTATATTGAATTAAGATTAGCACTATATCCAAATGGACCGAAACGAGCTTGCATTTGAGCCTCGTCACCTAGGAGTACCATCCGGTGCGTCCAAAACGATTTCTGAGGCTATGGTACATTTGGCGCAAACCGTGCACCTATCTTGCACCGAAACTAACACTGTCTCCAAACGGACCGAAACGAGCTTCCATTTGAGCCACGTCACCCAGGAGTACCATCCTGTGCGTCCAAAGCGATTTCGGAGGCTATTGTACATTTGGCGCAAACCTTGCACCAATCTTTCACTGAAACTAACACTGTCTCCAAACGGACCGAAACGAGCTTCCATTTGTGCCACGTCATGCAGGAGTATCATCTGGTGCATCCAAAACAAATTCTTAGCCTATGGTACGTATGGCACAAACCATGCACCTGTCACGCACCGAAACTAACACTATCTCCAAAAGGACCGAAAGGAGATTCTACAGGACCCACGTCACCTAGGATTTCCATCGGGTGCATCCAAAATGATTTATGAGGCTATGATATGTTTGGTGCAAACTGTGGATCTATCTTGCACCGAGCCTAACACTATCTCCAAATGGACCGAAACGAGATTCTACATGACCCACGTCACCTAGGAGTTCCATCGGGTGTGTCCAAAATGATTTCTGAGCTTACGGTATGTTCGGCGCAAACCGTGCACCTATCTTGAATTAAGATTAGCACTATATCCAAACGGACCGAAACGAGCTTGCATTTGAGCCTCGTCACCTAGGAGTTCCATCCGGTGCATCCAAAACGATTTCTGAGGCTATGGTACATTTGGCGCAAACCGTGCACCTATCTTACACCGAAACTAACACTGTCTCCAAATGGACCGACACGAGCTTCCATTTGAGCCACGTCACCCAGCAGTACCATCCTGTGCGTCCAAAGCGATTTCGGAGGCTATTGTACATTTGGCGCAAACCTTGCACCAATCTTTCACTGAAACTAACACTGTCTCCAAACGGACCGAAACGAGCTTCCATTTGTGCCACGTCATGCAGGAGTATCATCTGGTGCATCCAAAACAATTTCTTAGCCTATGGTACGTATGGCACAAACCATGCACCTATCACGCACCGAAACTAACACTATCTCCAACAGGACCAAAAGGAGATTCTACAGGATCCACGTCACCTAGGATTTCTATCGGGTGCGTCCAAAATGATTTATGAGGCTATGATATGTTTGGGGCAAACTGTGGATCTATCTTGCACCGAGACTAACACTATCTCCAAATGGACCGAAACGAGATTCTACATGACCCACATGACCTAGGAGTTCCATCGGGTGTGTCCAAAATGATTTCTGAGCTTACGTTACGTTCGGCGCAAACCGTGCACCTATATTGAATTAAGATTAGCACTATATCCAAATGGACCGAAACGAGCTTGCATTTGAGCCTCGTCACCTAGGAGTACCATCCGGTGCGTCCAAAACGATTTCTGAGGCTATGGTACATTTGGCGCAAACCGTGCACCTATCTTGCACCGAAACTAACACTGTCTCCAAACGGACCGAAACGAGCTTCCATTTGAGCCACGTCACCCAGGAGTACCATCCTGTGCGTCCAAAGCGATTTCGGAGGCTATTGTACATTTGGCGCAAACCTTGCACCAATCTTTCACTGAAACTAACACTGTCTCCAAACGGACCGAAACGAGCTTCCATTTGTGCCACGTCATGCAGGAGTATCATCTGGTGCATCCAAAACAAATTCTTAGCCTATGGTACGTATGGCACAAACCATGCACCTGTCACGCACCGAAACTAACACTATCTCCAAAAGGACCGAAAGGAGATTCTACAGGACCCACGTCACCTAGGATTTCCATCGGGTGCGTCCAAAATGATTTATGAGGCTATGATATGTTTGGTGCAAACTGTGGATCTATCTTGCACCGAGCCTAACACTATCTCCAAATGGACCGAAACAAGATTCTACATGACCCACGTCACCTAGGAGTTCCATCGGGTGTGTCCAAAATGATTTCTGAGCTTACGGTATGTTCGGCGCAACCCGTGCACCTATCTTGAATTAAGATTAGCACTATATCCAAACGGACCGAAACGAGCTTGCATTTGAGCCTCGTCACCTAGGAGTTCCATCCGGTGCGTCCAAAACGATTTCTGAGGCTATGGTACATTTGGCGCAAACCGTGCACCTATCTTACACCGAAAGTAACACTGTCTCCAAACGGACCGACACGAGCTTCCATTTGAGCCACGTCACCCAGCAGTACCATCCTGTGCGTCCAAAGCGATTTCGGAGGCTATTGTACATTTGGCGCAAACCTTGCACCAATCTTTCACTGAAACTAACACTGTCTCCAAACGGACCGAAACGAGCTTCCATTTGTGCCACGTCATGCAGGAGTATCATCTAGTGCATCCAAAACAATTTCTTAGCCTATGGTACGTATGGCACAAACCATGCACCTATCACGCACCGAAACTAACACTATCTCCAACAAGACCGAAAGGAGATTCTACAGGATCCACGTCACCTAGGATTTCTATCGGGTGCGTCCAAAATGATTTATGAGGCTATGATATGTTTGGTGCAAACTGTGAATCTATCTTGCACCGAGACTAACACTCTCCAAATGGACCGAAACGAGCTTCTACATGACCCACATGACCTAGGAGTTCCATCGGGTGTGTCCAAAATGATTTCTGAGCTTACGGTATGTTCGGCGCAAACCGTGCACCTATCTTGAATTAAGATTAGCACTATATCCAAACGGACCGAAACGAGCTTGCATTTGAGCCTCGTCACCTAGGAGTTCCATCCGGTGCGTCCAAAACGATTTCTGAGGCTATGGTACATTTGGCGCAAACCGTGCACCTATCTTGCACCAAAACTAACACTGTCTCCAAACGGACCGAAACGAGCTTCCATTTGAGCCACGTCACCCAGGAGTACCATCCTGTGCGTCCAAAGCGATTTCGGAGGCTATTGTACATTTGGCGCAAACCTTGCACCAATCTTTCACTGAAACTAACACTGTCTCCAAACGGACCGAAACGAGCTTCCATTTGTGCCACGTCATGCAGGAGTATCATCTGGTGCATCCAAAACAAATTCTTAGCCTATGGTACGTATGGCACAAACCATGCACCTGTCACGCACCGAAACTAACACTATCTCCAAAAGGACCGAAAGGAGATTCTACAGGACCCACGTCACCTAGGATTTCCATCGGGTGCGTCCAAAATGATTTATGAGGCTATGATATGTTTGGTGCAAACTGTGGATCTATCTTGCACCGAGCCTAACACTATCTCCAAATGGACCGAAACGAGGTTCTACATGACCCACGTCACCTAGGAGTTCCATCAGGTGTGTCCAAAATGATTTCTGAGCTTACGGTATGTTCGGCGCAAACCGTGCACCTATCTTGAATTAAGATTAGCACTATATCCAAACGGACCGAAACGAGCTTGCATTTGAGCCTCGTCACCTAGGAGTTCCATCCGGTGCGTCCAAAACGATTTCTGAGGCTATGGTACATTTGGCGCAAACCGTGCACCTATCTTACACCGAAACTAACACTGTCTCCAAACGGACCGACACGAGCTTCCATTTGAGCCACTTCACCCAGCAGTACCATCCTCTGCGTCCAAAGCGATTTCGGAGGCTATTGTACATTTGGCGCAAACCTTGCACCAATCTTTCACTGAAACTAACACTGTCTCCAAACGGACCGAAACGAGCTTCCATTTGTGCCACGTCATGCAGGAGTATCATCTAGTGCATCCAAAACAATTTCTTAGCCTATGGTACGTATGGCACAAACCATGCACCTATCACGCACCGAAACTAACACTATCTCCAACAGGACCGAAAGGAGATTCTACAGGATCCACGTCACCTAGGATTTCTATCGGGTGCGTCCAAAATGATTCATGAGGCTATGATATGTTTGGTGCAAACTGTGAATCTGTCTTGCACCGAGACTAACACTATCTCCAAATGGACCGAAACGAGATTCTACATGACCCACATGACCTAGGAGTTCCATCGGGTGTGTCCAAAATGATTTCTGAGCTTACGGTACGTTCAGCGCAAACCGTGCACCTATCTTGAATTAAGATTAGCACTATATCCAAATGGACCGAAACGAGCTTGCATTTGAGCCTCGTCACCTAGGAGTACCATCCGGTGCGTCCAAAACGATTTCTGAGGCTATGGTACATTTGGCGCAAACCGTGCACCTATCTTGCACTGAAACTAACACTGTCTCCAAACGGACCGAAACGAGCTTCCATTTGAGCCACGTCACCCAGGAGTACCATCCTGTGCGTCCAAAGCGATTTCGGAGGCTATTGTACATTTGGCGCAAACCTTGCACCAATCTTTCACTGAAACTAACACTGTCTCCAAACGGACCGAAACGAGCTTCCATTTGTGCCACGTCATGCAGGAGTATCATCTGGTGCATCCAAAACAAATTCTTAGCCTATGGTACGTATGGCACAAACCATGCACCTGTCACGCACCGAAACTAACACTATCTCCAAAAGGACCGAAAGGAGATTCTACAGGACCCACGTCACCTAGGATTTCCATCGGGTGCGTCCAAAATGATTTATGAGGCTATGATATGTTTGGTGCAAACTGTGGATCTATCTTGCACCGAGCCCAACACTATCTCCAAATGGACCGAAACGAGGTTCTACATGACCCACGTCACCTAGGAGTTCCATCGGGTGTGTCCAAAATGATTTCTGAGCTTACGGTATGTTCGGCGCAAACCGTGCACCTATCTTGAATTAAGATTAGCACTATATCCAAACGGACCGAAACGAGCTTGCATTTGAGCCTTGTCACCTAGGAGTTCCATCCGGTGCGTCCAAAACGATTTCTGAGGCTATGGTACATTTGGCGCAAACCGTGCACCTATCTTACACCGAAACTAACACTGTCTCCAAACGGACCGACACGAGCTTCCATTTGAGCCACGTCACCCAGCAGTACCATCCTGTGCGTCCAAAGCGATTTCGGAGGCTATTGTACATTTGGCGCAAACCTTGCACCAATCTTTCACTGAAACTAACACTGTCTCCAAACGGACCGAAACGAGCTTCCATTTGTGCCACGTCATGCAGGAGTATCATCTAGTGCATCCAAAACAATTTCTTAGCCTATGGTACGTATGGCACAAACCATGCACCTATCACGCACCGAAACTAACACTATCTCCAACAGGACCAAAAGGAGATTCTATAGGATCCACGTCACCTAGGATTTCTATCGGGTGCGTCCAAAATGATTTATGAGGCTATGATATGTTTGGTGCAAACTGTGAATCTGTCTTGCACCGAGACTAACACTATCTCCAAATGGACCGAAACGAGATTCTACATGACCCACATGACCTAGGAGTTCCATCGGGTGTGTCCAAAATGATTTCTGAGCTTACGGTACGTTCAGCGCAAACCATGCACCTATCTTGAATTAAGATTAGCACTATATCCAAATGGACCGAAACGAGCTTGCATTTGAGCCTCGTCACCTAGGAGTTCCATCCGGTGCGTCCAAAACGATTTCTGAGGCTATGGTACATTTGGCGCAAACCGTGCACCTATCTTGCACCGAAACTAACACTGTCTCCAAACGGACCGAAACGAGCTTCCATTTGAGCCACGTCACCCAGGAGTACCATCCTGTGCGTCCAAAGCGATTTCAGAGGCTATTGTACATTTGGCGCAAACCTTGCACCAATCTTTCACTGAAACTAACTCTGTCTCCAACGGACCGAAACGAGCTTCCATTTGTGCCACGTCATGCAGGAGTATAATCTGGTGCATCCAAAACAAATTCTTAGCCTATGGTACGTATGGCACAAACCATGCACCTGTCACGCACCGAAACTAACACTATCTCCAAAAGGACCGAAAGGAGATTCTACAGGACCCACGTCACCTAGGATTTCCATCGGGTGCGTCCAAAATGATTTATGAGGCTATGATATGTTTGGTGCAAACTGTGGATCTATCTTGCACCGAGCCTAACACTATCTCCAAATGGACCGAAACGAGGTTCTACATGACCCACGTCACCTAGGAGTTCCATCAGGTGTGTCCAAAATGATTTCTGAGCTTACGGTATGTTCGGCGCAAACCGTGCACCTATCTTGAATTAAGATTAGCACTATATCCAAACGGACCGAAACGAGCTTGCATTTGAGCCTCGTCACCTAGGAGTTCCATCCGGTGCGTCCAAAACGATTTCTGAGGCTATGGTACATTTGGCGCAAACCGTGCACCTATCTTACACCGAAACTAACACTGTCTCCAAACGGACCGACACGAGCTTCCATTTGAGCCACTTCACCCAGCAGTACCATCCTCTGCGTCCAAAGCGATTTCGGAGGCTATTGTACATTTGGCGCAAACCTTGCACCAATCTTTCACTGAAACTAACACTGTCTCCAAACGGACCGAAACGAGCTTCCATTTGTGCCACGTCATGCAGGAGTATCATCTAGTGCATCCAAAACAATTTCTTAGCCTATGGTACGTATGGCACAAACCATGCACCTATCACGCACCGAAACTAACACTATCTCCAACAGGACCGAAAGGAGATTCTACAGGATCCACGTCACCTAGGATTTCTATCGGGTGCGTCCAAAATGATTCATGAGGCTATGATATGTTTGGTGCAAACTGTGAATCTGTCTTGCACCGAGACTAACACTATCTCCAAATGGACCGAAACGAGATTCTACATGACCCACATGACCTAGGAGTTCCATCGGGTGTGTCCAAAATGATTTCTGAGCTTACGGTACGTTCAGCGCAAACCGTGCACCTATCTTGAATTAAGATTAGCACTATATCCAAATGGACCGAAACGAGCTTGCATTTGAGCCTCGTCACCTAGGAGTACCATCCGGTGCGTCCAAAACGATTTCTGAGGCTATGGTACATTTGGCGCAAACCGTGCACCTATCTTGCACTGAAACTAACACTGTCTCCAAACGGACCGAAACGAGCTTCCATTTGAGCCACGTCACCCAGGAGTACCATCCTGTGCGTCCAAAGCGATTTCGGAGGCTATTGTACATTTGGCGCAAACCTTGCACCAATCTTTCACTGAAACTAACACTGTCTCCAAACGGACCGAAACGAGCTTCCATTTGTGCCACGTCATGCAGGAGTATCATCTGGTGCATCCAAAACAAATTCTTAGCCTATGGTACGTATGGCACAAACCATGCACCTGTCACGCACCGAAACTAACACTATCTCCAAAAGGACCGAAAGGAGATTCTACAGGACCCACGTCACCTAGGATTTCCATCGGGTGCGTCCAAAATGATTTATGAGGCTATGATATGTTTGGTGCAAACTGTGGATCTATCTTGCACCGAGCCCAACACTATCTCCAAATGGACCGAAACGAGGTTCTACATGACCCACGTCACCTAGGAGTTCCATCGGGTGTGTCCAAAATGATTTCTGAGCTTACGGTATGTTCGGCGCAAACCGTGCACCTATCTTGAATTAAGATTAGCACTATATCCAAACGGACCGAAACGAGCTTGCATTTGAGCCTTGTCACCTAGGAGTTCCATCCGGTGCGTCCAAAACGATTTCTGAGGCTATGGTACATTTGGCGCAAACCGTGCACCTATCTTACACCGAAACTAACACTGTCTCCAAACGGACCGACACGAGCTTCCATTTGAGCCACGTCACCCAGCAGTACCATCCTGTGCGTCCAAAGCGATTTCGGAGGCTATTGTACATTTGGCGCAAACCTTGCACCAATCTTTCACTGAAACTAACACTGTCTCCAAACGGACCGAAACGAGCTTCCATTTGTGCCACGTCATGCAGGAGTATCATCTAGTGCATCCAAAACAATTTCTTAGCCTATGGTACGTATGGCACAAACCATGCACCTATCACGCACCGAAACTAACACTATCTCCAACAGGACCAAAAGGAGATTCTATAGGATCCACGTCACCTAGGATTTCTATCGGGTGCGTCCAAAATGATTTATGAGGCTATGATATGTTTGGTGCAAACTGTGAATCTGTCTTGCACCGAGACTAACACTATCTCCAAATGGACCGAAACGAGATTCTACATGACCCACATGACCTAGGAGTTCCATCGGGTGTGTCCAAAATGATTTCTGAGCTTACGGTACGTTCAGCGCAAACCATGCACCTATCTTGAATTAAGATTAGCACTATATCCAAATGGACCGAAACGAGCTTGCATTTGAGCCTCGTCACCTAGGAGTTCCATCCGGTGCGTCCAAAACGATTTCTGAGGCTATGGTACATTTGGCGCAAACCGTGCACCTATCTTGCACCGAAACTAACACTGTCTCCAAACGGACCGAAACGAGCTTCCATTTGAGCCACGTCACCCAGGAGTACCATCCTGTGCGTCCAAAGCGATTTCAGAGGCTATTGTACATTTGGCGCAAACCTTGCACCAATCTTTCACTGAAACTAACTCTGTCTCCAAACGGACCGAAACGAGCTTCCATTTGTGCCACGTCATGCAGGAGTATAATCTGGTGCATCCAAAACAAATTCTTAGCCTATGGTACGTATGGCACAAACCATGCACCTGTCACGCACCGAAACTAACACTATCTCCAAAAGGACCGAAAGGAGATTCTACAGGACCCACGTCACCTAGGATTTCCATCGGGTGCGTCCAAAATGATTTATGAGGCTATGATATGTTTGGTGCAAACTGTGGATCTATCTTGCACCGAGCCTAACACTATCTCCAAATGGACCGAAACGAGATTCTACATGACCCACGTCACCTAGGAGTTCCATCGGGTGTGTCCAAAATGATTTCTGAGCTTACGGTATGTTCGGCGCAAACCGTGCACCTATCATGAATTAAGATTAGCACTATATCCAAACAGACCGAAACGAGCTTGCATTTGAGCCTCGTCACCTAGGAGTTCCATCCGGTGCGTCCAAAACGATTTCTGAGGCTATGGTAAATTTGGCGCAAACCGTGCACCTATCTTACACCGAAACTAACACTGTCTCCAAACGGACCGACACGAGCTTCCATTTGAGCCACTTCACCCAGCAGTACCATCCTCTGCGTCCAAAGCGATTTCGGAGGCTATTGTACATTTGGCGCAAACCTTGCACCAATCTTTCACTGAAACTAACACTGTCTCCAAACGGACCGAAACGAGCTTCCATTTGTGCCACGTCATGCAGGAGTATCATCTAGTGCATCCAAAACAATTTCTTAGCCTATGGTACGTATGGCACAAACCATGCACCTATCACGCACCGAAACTAACACTATCTCCAACAGGACCGAAAGGAGATTCTACAGGATCCACGTCACCTAGGATTTCTATCGGGTGCGTCCAAAATGATTCATGAGGCTATGATATGTTTGGTGCAAACTGTGAATCTGTCTTGCACCGAGACTAACACTATCTCCAAATGGACCGAAACGAGATTCTACATGACCCACATGACCTAGGAGTTCCATCGGGTGTGTCCAAAATGATTTCTGAGCTTACGGTACGTTCAGCGCAAACCGTGCACCTATCTTGAATTAAGATTAGCACTATATCCAAATGGACCGAAACGAGCTTGCATTTGAGCCTCGTCACCTAGGAGTACCATCCGGTGCGTCCAAAACGATTTCTGAGGCTATGGTACATTTGGCGCAAACCGTGCACCTATCTTGCACCGAAACTAACACTGTCTCCAAACGGACCGAAACGAGCTTCCATTTGAGCCACGTCACCCAGGAGTACCATCCTGTGCGTCCAAAGCGATTTCGGAGGCTATTGTACATTTGGCGCAAACCTTGCACCAATCTTTCACTGAAACTAACACTGTCTCCAAACGGACCGAAACGAGCTTCCATTTGTGCCACGTCATGCAGGAGTATCATCTGGTGCATCCAAAACAAATTCTTAGCCTATGGTACGTATGGCACAAACCATGCACCTGTCACGCACCGAAACTAACACTATCTCCAAAAGGACCGAAAGGAGATTCTACAGGACCCACGTCACCTAGGATTTCCATCGGGTGCGTCCAAAATGATTTATGAGGCTATGATATGTTTGGTGCAAACTGTGGATCTATCTTGCACCGAGCCCAACACTATCTCCAAATGGACCGAAACGAGGTTCTACATGACCCACGTCACCTAGGAGTTCCATCGGGTGTGTCCAAAATGATTTCTGAGCTTACGGTATGTTCGGCGCAAACCGTGCACCTATCTTGAATTAAGATTAGCACTATATCCAAACGGACCGAAACGAGCTTGCATTTGAGCCTTGTCACCTAGGAGTTCCATCCGGTGCGTCCAAAACGATTTCTGAGGCTATGGTACATTTGGCGCAAACCGTGCACCTATCTTACACCGAAACTAACACTGTCTCCAAACGGACCGACACGAGCTTCCATTTGAGCCACGTCACCCAGCAGTACCATCCTGTGCGTCCAAAGCGATTTCGGAGGCTATTGTACATTTGGCGCAAACCTTGCACCAATCTTTCACTGAAACTAACACTGTCTCCAAACGGACCGAAACGAGCTTCCATTTGTGCCACGTCATGCAGGAGTATCATCTAGTGCATCCAAAACAATTTCTTAGCCTATGGTACGTATGGCACAAACCATGCACCTATCACGCACCGAAACTAACACTATCTCCAACAGGACCAAAAGGAGATTCTACAGGATCCACGTCACCTAGGATTTCTATCGGGTGCGTCCAAAATGATTTATGAGGCTATGATATGTTTGGTGCAAACTGTGAATCTGTCTTGCACCGAGACTAACACTATCTCCAAATGGACCGAAACGAGATTCTACATGACCCACATGACCTAGGAGTTCCATCGGGTGTGTCCAAAATGATTTCTGAGCTTACGGTACGTTCAGCGCAAACCGTGCACCTATCTTGAATTAAGATTAGCACTATATCCAAATGGACCGAAACGAGCTTGCATTTGAGCCTCGTCACCTAGGAGTTCCATCCGGTGCGTCCAAAACGATTTCTGAGGCTATGGTACATTTGGCGCAAACCGTGCACCTATCTTGCACCGAAACTAACACTGTCTCCAAACGGACCGAAACGAGCTTCCATTTGAGCCACGTCACCCAGGAGTACCATCCTGTGCGTCCAAAGCGATTTCAGAGGCTATTGTACATTTGGCGCAAACCTTGCACCAATCTTTCACTGAAACTAACACTGTCTCCAAACGGACCGAAACGAGCTTCCATTTGTGCCACGTCATGCAGGAGTATAATCTGGTGCATCCAAAACAAATTCTTAGCCTATGGTACGTATGGCACAAACCATGCACCTGTCACGCACCGAAACTAACACTATCTCCAAAAGGACCGAAAGGAGATTCTACAGGACCCACGTCACCTAGGATTTCCATCGGGTGCGTCCAAAATGATTTATGAGGCTATGATATGTTTGGTGCAAACTGTGGATCTATCTTGCACCGAGCCTAACACTATCTCCAAATGGACCGAAACGAGATTCTACATGACCCACGTCACCTAGGAGTTCCATCGGGTGTGTCCAAAATGATTTCTGAGCTTACGGTATGTTCGGCGCAAACCGTGCACCTATCATGAATTAAGATTAGCACTATATCCAAACAGACCGAAACGAGCTTGCATTTGAGCCTCGTCACCTAGGAGTTCCATCCGGTGCGTCCAAAACGATTTCTGAGGCTATGGTAAATTTGGCGCAAACCGTGCACCTATCTTACACCGAAACTAACACTGTCTCCAAACGGACCGACACGAGCTTCCATTTGAGCCACTTCACCCAGCAGTACCATCCTCTGCGTCCAAAGCGATTTCGGAGGCTATTGTACATTTGGCGCAAACCTTGCACCAATCTTTCACTGAAACTAACACTGTCTCCAAACGGACCGAAACGAGCTTCCATTTGTGCCACGTCATGCAGGAGTATCATCTAGTGCATCCAAAACAATTTCTTAGCCTATGGTACGTATGGCACAAACCATGCACCTATCACGCACCGAAACTAACACTATCTCCAACAGGACCGAAAGGAGATTCTACAGGATCCACGTCACCTAGGATTTCTATCGGGTGCGTCCAAAATGATTCATGAGGCTATGATATGTTTGGTGCAAACTGTGAATCTGTCTTGCACCGAGACCAACACTATCTCCAAATGGACCGAAACGAGATTCTACATGACCCACATGACCTAGGAGTTCCATCGGGTGTGTCCAAAATGATTTCTGAGCTTACGGTACGTTCAGCGCAAACCGTGCACCTATCTTGAATTAAGATTAGCACTATATCCAAATGGACCGAAACGAGCTTGCATTTGAGCCTCGTCACCTAGGAGTACCATCCGGTGCGTCCAAAACGATTTCTGAGGCTATGGTACATTTGGCGCAAACCGTGCACCTATCTTGCACCGAAACTAACACTGTCTCCAAACGGACCGAAACGAGCTTCCATTTGAGCCACGTCACCCAGGAGTACCATCCTGTGCGTCCAAAGCGATTTCGGAGGCTATTGTACATTTGGCGCAAACCTTGCACCAATCTTTCACTGAAACTAACACTGTCTCCAAACGGACCGAAACGAGCTTCCATTTGTGCCACGTCATGCAGGAGTATCATCTAGTGCATCCAAAACAATTTCTTAGCCTATGGTACGTATGGCACAAACCATGCACCTATCACGCACCGAAACTAACACTATCTCCAACAGGACCAAAAGGAGATTCTATAGGATCCACGTCACCTAGGATTTCTATCGGGTGCGTCCAAAATGATTTATGAGGCTATGATATGTTTGGTGCAAACTGTGAATCTGTCTTGCACCGAGACTAACACTATCTCCAAATGGACCGAAACGAGATTCTACATGACCCACATGACCTAGGAGTTCCATCGGGTGTGTCCAAAATGATTTCTGAGCTTACGGTACGTTCAGCGCAAACCATGCACCTATCTTGAATTAAGATTAGCACTATATCCAAATGGACCGAAACGAGCTTGCATTTGAGCCTCGTCACCTAGGAGTTCCATCCGGTGCGTCCAAAACGATTTCTGAGGCTATGGTACATTTGGCGCAAACCGTGCACCTATCTTGCACCGAAACTAACACTGTCTCCAAACGGACCGAAACGAGCTTCCATTTGAGCCACGTCACCCAGGAGTACCATCCTGTGCGTCCAAAGCGATTTCAGAGGCTATTGTACATTTGGCGCAAACCTTGCACCAATCTTTCACTGAAACTAACTCTGTCTCCAAACGGACCGAAACGAGCTTCCATTTGTGCCACGTCATGCAGGAGTATAATCTGGTGCATCCAAAACAAATTCTTAGCCTATGGTACGTATGGCACAAACCATGCACCTGTCACGCACCGAAACTAACACTATCTCCAAAAGGACCGAAAGGAGATTCTACAGGACCCACGTCACCTAGGATTTCCATCGGGTGCGTCCAAAATGATTTATGAGGCTATGATATGTTTGGTGCAAACTGTGGATCTATCTTGCACCGAGCCTAACACTATCTCCAAATGGACCGAAACGAGGTTCTACATGACCCACGTCACCTAGGAGTTCCATCAGGTGTGTCCAAAATGATTTCTGAGCTTACGGTATGTTCGGCGCAAACCGTGCACCTATCTTGAATTAAGATTAGCACTATATCCAAACGGACCGAAACGAGCTTGCATTTGAGCCTCGTCACCTAGGAGTTCCATCCGGTGCGTCCAAAACGATTTCTGAGGCTATGGTACATTTGGCGCAAACCGTGCACCTATCTTACACCGAAACTAACACTGTCTCCAAACGGACCGACACGAGCTTCCATTTGAGCCACTTCACCCAGCAGTACCATCCTCTGCGTCCAAAGCGATTTCGGAGGCTATTGTACATTTGGCGCAAACCTTGCACCAATCTTTCACTGAAACTAACACTGTCTCCAAACGGACCGAAACGAGCTTCCATTTGTGCCACGTCATGCAGGAGTATCATCTAGTGCATCCAAAACAATTTCTTAGCCTATGGTACGTATGGCACAAACCATGCACCTATCACGCACCGAAACTAACACTATCTCCAACAGGACCGAAAGGAGATTCTACAGGATCCACGTCACCTAGGATTTCTATCGGGTGCGTCCAAAATGATTCATGAGGCTATGATATGTTTGGTGCAAACTGTGAATCTGTCTTGCACCGAGACTAACACTATCTCCAAATGGACCGAAACGAGATTCTACATGACCCACATGACCTAGGAGTTCCATCGGGTGTGTCCAAAATGATTTCTGAGCTTACGGTACGTTCAGCGCAAACCGTGCACCTATCTTGAATTAAGATTAGCACTATATCCAAATGGACCGAAACGAGCTTGCATTTGAGCCTCGTCACCTAGGAGTACCATCCGGTGCGTCCAAAACGATTTCTGAGGCTATGGTACATTTGGCGCAAACCGTGCACCTATCTTGCACTGAAACTAACACTGTCTCCAAACGGACCGAAACGAGCTTCCATTTGAGCCACGTCACCCAGGAGTACCATCCTGTGCGTCCAAAGCGATTTCGGAGGCTATTGTACATTTGGCGCAAACCTTGCACCAATCTTTCACTGAAACTAACACTGTCTCCAAACGGACCGAAACGAGCTTCCATTTGTGCCACGTCATGCAGGAGTATCATCTGGTGCATCCAAAACAAATTCTTAGCCTATGGTACGTATGGCACAAACCATGCACCTGTCACGCACCGAAACTAACACTATCTCCAAAAGGACCGAAAGGAGATTCTACAGGACCCACGTCACCTAGGATTTCCATCGGGTGCGTCCAAAATGATTTATGAGGCTATGATATGTTTGGTGCAAACTGTGGATCTATCTTGCACCGAGCCCAACACTATCTCCAAATGGACCGAAACGAGGTTCTACATGACCCACGTCACCTAGGAGTTCCATCGGGTGTGTCCAAAATGATTTCTGAGCTTACGGTATGTTCGGCGCAAACCGTGCACCTATCTTGAATTAAGATTAGCACTATATCCAAACGGACCGAAACGAGCTTGCATTTGAGCCTTGTCACCTAGGAGTTCCATCCGGTGCGTCCAAAACGATTTCTGAGGCTATGGTACATTTGGCGCAAACCGTGCACCTATCTTACACCGAAACTAACACTGTCTCCAAACGGACCGACACGAGCTTCCATTTGAGCCACGTCACCCAGCAGTACCATCCTGTGCGTCCAAAGCGATTTCGGAGGCTATTGTACATTTGGCGCAAACCTTGCACCAATCTTTCACTGAAACTAACACTGTCTCCAAACGGACCGAAACGAGCTTCCATTTGTGCCACGTCATGCAGGAGTATCATCTAGTGCATCCAAAACAATTTCTTAGCCTATGGTACGTATGGCACAAACCATGCACCTATCACGCACCGAAACTAACACTATCTCCAACAGGACCAAAATGAGATTCTATAGGATCCACGTCACCTAGGATTTCTATCGGGTGCGTCCAAAATGATTTATGAGGCTATGATATGTTTGGTGCAAACTGTGAATCTGTCTTGCACCGAGACTAACACTATCTCCAAATGGACCGAAACGAGATTCTACATGACCCACATGACCTAGGAGTTCCATCGGGTGTGTCCAAAATGATTTCTGAGCTTACGGTACGTTCAGCGCAAACCATGCACCTATCTTGAATTAAGATTAGCACTATATCCAAATGGACCGAAACGAGCTTGCATTTGAGCCTCGTCACCTAGGAGTTCCATCCGGTGCGTCCAAAACGATTTCTGAGGCTATGGTACATTTGGCGCAAACCGTGCACCTATCTTGCACCGAAACTAACACTGTCTCCAAACGGACCGAAACGAGCTTCCATTTGAGCCACGTCACCCAGGAGTACCATCCTGTGCGTCCAAAGCGATTTCAGAGGCTATTGTACATTTGGCGCAAACCTTGCACCAATCTTTCACTGAAACTAACTCTGTCTCCAAACGGACCGAAACGAGCTTCCATTTGTGCCACGTCATGCAGGAGTATAATCTGGTGCATCCAAAACAAATTCTTAGCCTATGGTACGTATGGCACAAACCATGCACCTGTCACGCACCGAAACTAACACTATCTCCAAAAGGACCGAAAGGAGATTCTACAGGACCCACGTCACCTAGGATTTCCATCGGGTGCGTCCAAAATGATTTATGAGGCTATGATATGTTTGGTGCAAACTGTGGATCTATCTTGCACCGAGCCTAACACTATCTCCAAATGGACCGAAACGAGATTCTACATGACCCACGTCACCTAGGAGTTCCATCGGGTGTGTCCAAAATGATTTCTGAGCTTACGGTATGTTCGGCGCAAACCGTGCACCTATCATGAATTAAGATTAGCACTATATCCAAACAGACCGAAACGAGCTTGCATTTGAGCCTCGTCACCTAGGAGTTCCATCCGGTGCGTCCAAAACGATTTCTGAGGCTATGGTAAATTTGGCGCAAACCGTGCACCTATCTTACACCGAAACTAACACTGTCTCCAAACGGACCGACACGAGCTTCCATTTGAGCCACTTCACCCAGCAGTACCATCCTCTGCGTCCAAAGCGATTTCGGAGGCTATTGTACATTTGGCGCAAACCTTGCACCAATCTTTCACTGAAACTAACACTGTCTCCAAACGGACCGAAACGAGCTTCCATTTGTGCCACGTCATGCAGGAGTATCATCTAGTGCATCCAAAACAATTTCTTAGCCTATGGTACGTATGGCACAAACCATGCACCTATCACGCACCGAAACTAACACTATCTCCAACAGGACCGAAAGGAGATTCTACAGGATCCACGTCACCTAGGATTTCTATCGGGTGCGTCCAAAATGATTCATGAGGCTATGATATGTTTGGTGCAAACTGTGAATCTGTCTTGCACCGAGACTAACACTATCTCCAAATGGACCGAAACGAGATTCTACATGACCCACATGACCTAGGAGTTCCATCGGGTGTGTCCAAAATGATTTCTGAGCTTACGGTACGTTCAGCGCAAACCGTGCACCTATCTTGAATTAAGATTAGCACTATATCCAAATGGACCGAAACGAGCTTGCATTTGAGCCTCGTCACCTAGGAGTACCATCCGGTGCGTCCAAAACGATTTCTGAGGCTATGGTACATTTGGCGCAAACCGTGCACCTATCTTGCACCGAAACTAACACTGTCTCCAAACGGACCGAAACGAGCTTCCATTTGAGCCACGTCACCCAGGAGTACCATCCTGTGCGTCCAAAGCGATTTCGGAGGCTATTGTACATTTGGCGCAAACCTTGCACCAATCTTTCACTGAAACTAACACTGTCTCCAAACGGACCGAAACGAGCTTCCATTTGTGCCACGTCATGCAGGAGTATCATCTGGTGCATCCAAAACAAATTCTTAGCCTATGGTACGTATGGCACAAACCATGCACCTGTCACGCACCGAAACTAACACTATCTCCAAAAGGACCGAAAGGAGATTCTACAGGACCCACGTCACCTAGGATTTCCATCGGGTGCGTCCAAAATGATTTATGAGGCTATGATATGTTTGGTGCAAACTGTGGATCTATCTTGCACCGAGCCCAACACTATCTCCAAATGGACCGAAACGAGGTTCTACATGACCCACGTCACCTAGGAGTTCCATCGGGTGTGTCCAAAATGATTTCTGAGCTTACGGTATGTTCGGCGCAAACCGTGCACCTATCTTGAATTAAGATTAGCACTATATCCAAACGGACCGAAACGAGCTTGCATTTGAGCCTTGTCACCTAGGAGTTCCATCCGGTGCGTCCAAAACGATTTCTGAGGCTATGGTACATTTGGCGCAAACCGTGCACCTATCTTACACCGAAACTAACACTGTCTCCAAACGGACCGACACGAGCTTCCATTTGAGCCACGTCACCCAGCAGTACCATCCTGTGCGTCCAAAGCGATTTCGGAGGCTATTGTACATTTGGCGCAAACCTTGCACCAATCTTTCACTGAAACTAACACTGTCTCCAAACGGACCGAAACGAGCTTCCATTTGTGCCACGTCATGCAGGAGTATCATCTAGTGCATCCAAAACAATTTCTTAGCCTATGGTACGTATGGCACAAACCATGCACCTATCACGCACCGAAACTAACACTATCTCCAACAGGACCAAAAGGAGATTCTACAGGATCCACGTCACCTAGGATTTCTATCGGGTGCGTCCAAAATGATTTATGAGGCTATGATATGTTTGGTGCAAACTGTGAATCTGTCTTGCACCGAGACTAACACTATCTCCAAATGGACCGAAACGAGATTCTACATGACCCACATGACCTAGGAGTTCCATCGGGTGTGTCCAAAATGATTTCTGAGCTTACGGTACGTTCAGCGCAAACCGTGCACCTATCTTGAATTAAGATTAGCACTATATCCAAATGGACCGAAACGAGCTTGCATTTGAGCCTCGTCACCTAGGAGTTCCATCCGGTGCGTCCAAAACGATTTCTGAGGCTATGGTACATTTGGCGCAAACCGTGCACCTATCTTGCACCGAAACTAACACTGTCTCCAAACGGACCGAAACGAGCTTCCATTTGAGCCACGTCACCCAGGAGTACCATCCTGTGCGTCCAAAGCGATTTCAGAGGCTATTGTACATTTGGCGCAAACCTTGCACCAATCTTTCACTGAAACTAACACTGTCTCCAAACGGACCGAAACGAGCTTCCATTTGTGCCACGTCATGCAGGAGTATAATCTGGTGCATCCAAAACAAATTCTTAGCCTATGGTACGTATGGCACAAACCATGCACCTGTCACGCACCGAAACTAACACTATCTCCAAAAGGACCGAAAGGAGATTCTACAGGACCCACGTCACCTAGGATTTCCATCGGGTGCGTCCAAAATGATTTATGAGGCTATGATATGTTTGGTGCAAACTGTGGATCTATCTTGCACCGAGCCTAACACTATCTCCAAATGGACCGAAACGAGATTCTACATGACCCACGTCACCTAGGAGTTCCATCGGGTGTGTCCAAAATGATTTCTGAGCTTACGGTATGTTCGGCGCAAACCGTGCACCTATCATGAATTAAGATTAGCACTATATCCAAACAGACCGAAACGAGCTTGCATTTGAGCCTCGTCACCTAGGAGTTCCATCCGGTGCGTCCAAAACGATTTCTGAGGCTATGGTAAATTTGGCGCAAACCGTGCACCTATCTTACACCGAAACTAACACTGTCTCCAAACGGACCGACACGAGCTTCCATTTGAGCCACTTCACCCAGCAGTACCATCCTCTGCGTCCAAAGCGATTTCGGAGGCTATTGTACATTTGGCGCAAACCTTGCACCAATCTTTCACTGAAACTAACACTGTCTCCAAACGGACCGAAACGAGCTTCCATTTGTGCCACGTCATGCAGGAGTATCATCTAGTGCATCCAAAACAATTTCTTAGCCTATGGTACGTATGGCACAAACCATGCACCTATCACGCACCGAAACTAACACTATCTCCAACAGGACCGAAAGGAGATTCTACAGGATCCACGTCACCTAGGATTTCTATCGGGTGCGTCCAAAATGATTCATGAGGCTATGATATGTTTGGTGCAAACTGTGAATCTGTCTTGCACCGAGACCAACACTATCTCCAAATGGACCGAAACGAGATTCTACATGACCCACATGACCTAGGAGTTCCATCGGGTGTGTCCAAAATGATTTCTGAGCTTACGGTACGTTCAGCGCAAACCGTGCACCTATCTTGAATTAAGATTAGCACTATATCCAAATGGACCGAAACGAGCTTGCATTTGAGCCTCGTCACCTAGGAGTACCATCCGGTGCGTCCAAAACGATTTCTGAGGCTATGGTACATTTGGCGCAAACCGTGCACCTATCTTGCACCGAAACTAACACTATCTCCAAACGGACCGAAACGAGCTTCCATTTGAGCCACGTCACCCAGGAGTACCATCCTGTGCGTCCAAAGCGATTTCGGAGGCTATTGTACATTTGGCGCAAACCTTGCACCAATCTTTCACTGAAACTAACACTGTCTCCAAACGGACCGAAACGAGCTTCCATTTGTGCCACGTCATGCAGGAGTATCATCTAGTGCATCCAAAACAATTTCTTAGCCTATGGTACGTATGGCACAAACCATGCACCTATCACGCACCGAAACTAACACTATCTCCAACAGGACCAAAAGGAGATTCTACAGGATCCACGTCACCTAGGATTTCTATCGGGTGCGTCCAAAATGATTTATGAGGCTATGATATGTTTGGTGCAAACTGTGGATCTGTCTTGCACCGAGACTAACACTATCTCCAAATGGACCGAAACGAGATTCTACATGACCCACATGACCTAGGAGTTCCATCGGGTGTGTCCAAAATGATTTCTGAGCTTACGGTACGTCCAGCGCAAACCGTGCACCTATCTTGAATTAAGATTAGCACTATATCCAAATGGACCGAAACGAGCTTGCATTTGAGCCTCGTCACCTAGGAGTACCATCCGGTGCGTCCAAAACGATTTCTGAGGCTATGGTACATTTGGCGCAAACCGTGCACCTATCTTGCACCGAAACTAACACTGTCTCCAAACGGACCGAAACGAGCTTCCATTTGAGCCACGTCACCCAGGAGTACCATCCTGTGCGTCCAAAGCGATTTCAGAGGCTCTTGTACATTTGGCGCAAACCTTGCACCAATCTTTCACTGAAACTAACACTGTCTCCAAACGGACCGAAACGAGCTTCCATTTGTGCCACGTCATGCAGGAGTATAATCTGGTGCATCCAAAACAAATTCTTAGCCTATGGTACGTATGGCACAAACCATGCACCTGTCACGCACCGAAACTAACACTATCTCCAAAAGGACCGAAAGGAGATTCTACAGGACCCACGTCACCTAGGATTTCCATCGGGTGCGTCTAAAATGATTTATGAGGCTATGATATGTTTGGTGCAAACTGTGGATCTATCTTGCACCGAGCCTAACACTATCTCCAAATGGACCGAAACGAGATTCTACATGACCCACGTCACCTAGGAGTTCCATCGGGTGTGTCCAAAATGATTTCTGAGCTTACGGTATGTTCGGCGCAAACCGTGCACCTATCTTGAATTAAGATTAGCACTATATCCAAACGGACCGAAACGAGCTTGCATTTGAGCCTCGTCACCTAGGAGTTCCATCCGGTGCGTCCAAAACGATTTCTGAGGCTATGGTACATTTGGCGCAAACCGTGCACCTATCTTACACCAAAACTAACACTGTCTCCAAACGGACCGACACGAGCTTCCATTTGAGCCACTTCACCCAGCAGTACCATCCTCTGCGTCCAAAGCGATTTCGGAGGCTATTGTACATTTGGCGCAAACCTTGCACCAATCTTTCACTGAAACTAACACTGTCTCCAAACGGACCGAAACGAGCTTCCATTTGTGCCACGTCATGCAGGAGTATCATCTAGTGCATCCAAAACAATTTCTTAGCCTATGGTACGTATGGCACAAACCATGCACCTATCACGCACCGAAACTAACACTATCTCCAACAGGACCGAAAGGAGATTCTACAGGATCCACGTCACCTAGGATTTCTATCGGGTGCGTCCAAAATGATTTATGAGGCTATGATATGTTTGGTGCAAACTGTGAATCTATCTTGCACCGAGACTAACACTATCTCCAAATGGACCGAAACGAGATTCTACATGACCCACATGACCTAGGAGTTCCATCGGGTGTGTCTAAAATGATTTCTGAGCTTACGTTACGTTCGGCGCAAACCGTGCACCTATCTTGAATTAAGATTAGCACTATATCCAAACGGACCGAAACGAGCTTGCATTTGAGCCTCGTCACCTAGGAGTACCATCCGGTGCGTCAAAAATGATTGCTGAGGCTATGGTACATTTGGCGCAAACCGTGCACCTATCTTGCACCGAAACTAACACTGTCTCCAAACGGACGGAAACGAGCTTCCATTTGAGCCACGTCACCCAGGAGTACCATCCTGTGCGTCCAAAGCGATTTCGGAGGCTATTGTACATTTGGCGCAAACCTTGCACCAATCTTTCACTGAAACTAACACTGTCTCCAAACGGACCGAAACGAGCTTCCATTTGTGCCACATCATGCAAGAGTATCATCTGGTGCATCCAAAACAATTTCTTAGCCTATGTTACATATGGCACAAACCATGCACCTATCATGCACCGAAACTAACACTATCTCCAAAAGGACCGAAAGGAGATTCTACAGGACCCACGTCACCTAGGATTTCCATCGGGTGCGTCCAAAATGATTTATGAGGCTATGATATGTTTGGTGCAAACTGTGGATCTATCTTGCACCGAGCCAAACACTATCTCCAAATGGACTGAAACTAGATTCTACATGACCCACGTCACCTAGGAGTTCCATCGGGTGTTTCCAAAATGATTTCTGAGCTTACGGTACGTTCGGCGCAAATCGTGCACCTATCTTGAATTAAGATTAGCACTATATCCAAACGGACCGAAACGAGCTTGCATTTGAGCCTCGTCACCTAGGAGTACCATCCGGTGCGTCCAAAACGATTTCTGAGGCTATGGTACATTTGGCGCAAACCGTGCACCTATCTTACACCGAAACTAACACTGTCTCCAAGCGGACCGAAACGAGCTTCCATTTGAGCCACGTCACCCAGGAGTACCATTCTGTGCGTCCAAAGCGATTTCGGAGGCTATTGTACATTTGGCGCAAACCTTGCACCAATCTTTCACTGAAACTAACACTGTCTCCAAACGGACCGAAACGAGCTTCCATTTGTGCCACGTCATGCAGGAGTATCATCTAGTGCATCCAAAACAATTTCTTAGCCTATGGTACGTATGGCACAAACCATGCACCTATCACGCACCGAAACTAACACTATCTCCAACAGGACCAAAAGGAGATTCTACAGGATCCACGTCACCTAGGATTTCTATCGGGTGCGTCCAAAATGATTTATGAGGCTATGATATGTTTGGTGCAAACTGTGAATCTGTCTTGCACCGAGACTAACACTATCTCCAAATGGACCGAAACGAGATTCTACATGACCCACATGACCTAGGAGTTCCATCGGGTGTGTCCAAAATGATTTCTGAGCTTACGGTACGTCCAGCGCAAACCGTGCACCTATCTTGAATTAAGATTAGCACTATATCCAAATGGACCGAAACGAGCTTGCATTTGAGCCTCGTCACCTAGGAGTACCATCCGGTGCGTCCAAAACGATTTCTGAGGCTATGGTACATTTGGCGCAAACCGTGCACCTATCTTGCACCGAAACTAACACTGTCTCCAAACGGACCGAAACGAGCTTCCATTTGAGCCACGTCACCCAGGAGTACCATCCTGTGCGTCCAAAGCGATTTCAGAGGCTCTTGTACATTTGGCGCAAACCTTGCACCAATCTTTCACTGAAACTAACACTGTCTCCAAACGGACCGAAACGAGCTTCCATTTGTGCCACGTCATGCAGGAGTATAATCTGGTGCATCCAAAACAAATTCTTAGCCTATGGTACGTATGGCACAAACCATGCACCTGTCACGCACCGAAACTAACACTATCTCCAAAAGGACCGAAAGGAGATTCTACAGGACCCACGTCACCTAGGATTTCCATCGGGTGCGTCCAAAATGATTTATGAGGCTATGATATGTTTGGTGCAAACTGTGGATCTATCTTGCACCGAGCCTAACACTATCTCCAAATGGACCGAAACGAGATTCTACATGACCCACGTCACCTAGGAGTTCCATCGGGTGTGTCCAAAATGATTTCTGAGCTTACGGTATGTTCGGCGCAAACCGTGCACCTATCTTGAATTAAGATTAGCACTATATCCAAACGGACCGAAACGAGCTTGCATTTGAGCCTCGTCACCTAGGAGTTCCATCCGGTGCGTCCAAAACGATTTCTGAGGCTATGGTACATTTGGCGCAAACCGTGCACCTATCTTACACCAAAACTAACACTGTCTCCAAACGGACCGACACGAGCTTCCATTTGAGCCACTTCACCCAGCAGTACCATCCTCTGCGTCCAAAGCGATTTCGGAGGCTATTGTACATTTGGCGCAAACCTTGCACCAATCTTTCACTGAAACTAACACTGTCTCCAAACGGACCGAAACGAGCTTCCATTTGTGCCACGTCATGCAGGAGTATCATCTAGTGCATCCAAAACAATTTCTTAGCCT
>CM039608.1:23885129-23906692 GCA_022457205.1 Saccharum spontaneum | reverse complement strand
AGGAAGCTAACTTATGAATCATCTCTTGATGACAAATAAAGATCTGTAGTGCTTTTCATAAGATTTCCAAAATATTAAAGAACAGAGCTTTTGGTTGTCTAGAACTCTAGATATAGATGTTCAAAGTTGGATGTTTGAATCTATCCAAATCTGGGCAGTAATGCTTCTGTATTCCTACAAGTATATGATTATCTAGTTTTTAGCATGATTGTCCATGACTGTACCTTAAGCGGTGTTGTGGTTGTGAGTGCTTGAGCTATGAGGATGCTGAAATGTTCTTTTTGGTTTTGTTGATGGCAAAAGGTTTTGGAAAACCCGTAGAGTAGCTATAGTCTAGTAGTGCAGATCGGCGGAGTGGAGGGCCCCCACAATGCTTTTTCTGTACTACTATGTTAGTATTGCCTGAGAGATAGGTTGCGACCCAACTTTCCATATTCGAAGAAAATAGTGGAGTGACGGGTGGATTGGCCCCCATGCCATGCACTCTAGCTATTCTCTCTCGACATATTGATTGGTGGATCGTTGTGACTTGTCCTATATGTTGGTATTGCGATGTTCAAGCCAAACCTAGAATGGTGTAGGATTTCCCTGTGATTTAGGTGCCACCTTGTGCAGATCATAGCGTTGTTATGCCTTCTAAACACTTAACATTTCCATGTTGCTATAGAAAATGTTGAGCTATAAATTTATCTTTGCATCACATACCTTCATGTAATTAAATCTTGTTTTTATTGTAGTAATTAATCTACTAATTCGGGGCATGTAATTTTTTTTATAGTAGCTATGTTTTGTTATTATGTTTCACCATAATAACCTCAACTGCAAATTAGGTGTTTGCCATACCACCTAAAAATTAGTGTGCTTGTTTTAATCTATAAAAGATAAATGGAAGTTTACTTATATTGGCATGTTTGATTCTTGTGTTGCCCTCTTTAGGTTTGTGATCGTGTCTAATGTTGCTGAGATATGTTAGTAAAGATTTTAAGCTATGTGTATGATTTATTTGTGCTCTCTTGTAAACAAAAAACAAGTGATAAACTGTTTGCTTATGTGCTGAAAATGACTACAAGTGCAGTTTTTTTGCTGTGGTGATGTTTTCATGATGAAAATGATGTTTTCTGTGAATTATATCAATACAAAAGCTGTAAGTAACTTATCAATCTTTGATGCCCTAAAGTTGCATGATTTTTTTTGACCAACAGGATTGCGAGTTATGGATTTTACAAATCCACTGTTAGGTTTTGCATGTATGTTGTATAGTTTTTGAAACATTGCATTGTTTGACTTTGTTAATTGTTGAAACATCTTAAGAGGATAGTAAGGAAGTTGTAGAAAATTTTATAGGTTTTCTGAATGTTAAAGAACATGCTTGTTGGATGCTTAAAACTCCAGTTATGATTAAATTAAGTGCCTACTTTTCTGCTGTCCAGAAAATGCTTTGCATTGTGTATGATTGTTTTAACTTGGCATTGCTTGTATGTTTGCTAATGTAGCTCATGACGGTTATATTTCTACGTACCTAGAAAAGTTATTTAATGTGTCTCGTCAGACATACTACTAGTATTGTTTAGTTACTCAAAAGGAGGAGTTAGGGTTATATCCTTTCTTTTGGCCATGATTACTATTTAGTGTTGTCTTTTAGCTGTGATCAGCATTAGGCGACATGCTAGGTCAATATCTTTTTCTTTCTTTTGGATTGGTTGCAGTCGTTGAAGCGTGTCTCATTTTCTAAGTTAACCTTGGATTAGAAGATCTTGATGATTTTGGTTTTGTAGTGGGAGGTATAGTTCTAGGATTTTCTATGGAAATGCCTTTTGGAGGTCCATTTTGTTGTCTAAATCAGGTTTTATTTACTATTTGCATGACCAATGGATCTACCTAGAAAGGCTAGATCTCTACTCGAATATTCAGTTTTAGGGAGAGTCTGAATATTTGTTACAAGTTCATTGTTGAGATGGAGAATTAATTAACTAAGGAGTATTAGGTAGCATGTTTTTATAGATTAGGTTGTCATCCTTTAAGAGTGGCATGTTTATGGTTCTTCTTACCCCTTTGCTGTGGAGCTTTCTATGTTGAGACCATCAATTTGTGATGAAGCTTCTATTTCTCATGGAAGAGTTGAATTCCTGAGTGGAGTGGATAGACTTTAATGAGGCTTGTCTTTTTGGTTGAGTAATTTCTAGTCAAATAGTAGTTTCTTGAGAAGTTTATCATTGACTGAAGTGTTTAGTTCCTTGGGTGGTAGATCCTTGATTGATACCTCGAGCTTTGAGTGGGGTACGTATTAGAGTTTTTTGGTATGTATGAGTCCTATTCATTTGGTTTTGTTAGAAGAAGATGAATTCGGGGATGAATTCTTTAAGGGGGGTAGAATGTAACACCCCAAAATACACTTTTTGTGTTAGAAAACGTAAAGTGGCAAAGGGTTCAATGGGAGCTTTAATGAGTGGTAAAAAAATAAACTTTTATCCGTAGCTCGGATCAATGAGTAGAGACTATAGATGCGTAGGGCTTGTCGAACGCATTTCGTTTCACTATTCATACACGTTGTTCGGAGTCGGGTCATGAAGAGACAACTATTGCAGTGTTTAAGGAAAGAAAGCGAGGAGGCTAACAGTTACCATGTTACTGTAGCGCGACGCTACAGTACCTGCCCGTTCTTTTCTCATGTGTCTTCTCTGACCTCTTCCAATAAACCTAATGCTTCATGCCTTGAGCCGCCGCTGCCTCCACGAATGGGAGAAAAAAACAAGAGAACACCAGATCGGAGGATGGAGAATGGAGGAGAGGGAGAGGGTTAGGCTTGACCCTTGTTCGTGCATATGCCTTTCTCGTCCAAAACCGGTGGATCATCTTCTTCTCTTTCCCCTCAATTCCATGCCTCTCATCGTTCTTCTTGATGCTGATGTCATGCGTGGAGTAGATCAAGTTGACGGAGGTGTCATGGTGGGGGAATCGCCGTAAGGATGAAAGGAATATCGGAGGTGAATCGTTGAGGATCCATGTGGTACTTGCTGTTTGGGTAAGATCCCACTTTTACCCGCTGTTTTGATGTGAATCCATGGTAGGGTTTAGCTTTTCATGTCGATTAGTCCATGGGGTTAGGGTTCTAATCTCGTAATTAAGTTCTGCTATTTATTTCAGATTGTGCAGTTGTTGTTTATGCACCGTTTAAGACTGTTTTATGTGCCCAAAAATTATAAAAATTATATTCCAGTAGTGGACTTGAATAATTTTCTTTGGTATAGAGATCACCTTGATAGCTGTTCTAGTTTGGGAGATGTAATCATTCTATTGTGATGCAGTTGTGCTGTCAGACTTTTGGACAGTTTTAGATGCGTTCAGTTTTACGATGTCCTAAGTCCATAATTTCGCGATTTGATCTATATGAAAGTTTTTGACAGTTTCATAATCTTTCCATATTGTTAAAGATCATAAACTTTGGGTCCCCATATCTTGAGTTATGTTTGTTTTAGTGGCCTGCTGTTGTTTTGTAATCAGAAAAGTTCAGTTAGTTTGTTGGCTTGTTTTTGGTACCTTAGATTTTTCAAACTCCTAAATTTATAATATGAAAGTTGTAGGTCATATTGTTTTGTATATTCTGACATATTTTCATAATTTTTGCATAAGTAGTTTATCCATAGTGAAAATGTGAAGATAAGTTATTGTTGCCAATTAAGCGTTTGACTGCTGTCTTGACGATGTTCTGAACAGTAGTGGAGTGATTCAGTTTTTGATAATGTTAAAGGTCATACTAGTTTTTGCAAATCTTGACAATGTTGTAGAGGACTCAAATAGCTTTCTTTGGACTCTAAAATCACCATCATAACCACTGTAGTTTGAGAGATACGGTCTGTTTAAATTGGCAGCTTTTCTGTGATGGGAATCATGACAATTTTAGATCCAATCTGTTTTGACTATCTTAACGGATTATTTTGAATATATGATCTGAATAAGAGTTGTAGTGTGTTTCTTAAGCTTTCCATATTCGTAGAGATTGTAATTATTGGATGAGTATAACTGCAGTTATGTATTTTATAAATTTGCTACCTGTCTGGGTTGTTAGAAAAGTTCAGTTACGTTCAGGGGTTGTTTATGTCATCTTAAAGGTCTCATATAGATAGTTTTATATAGAAGTTGTAGATAATGGTGTTTTCCATCTTCTTTGAAAGTTTCATAATTTTTGAGAAAGTAATTTGTCCACAACAAAAATGTGAAGTAGGGTTCCTGCTGTTGATTGATTGTTCGGTTGTTGTTTTGGGGAAACGATAGCATAGGTCGTAGAAGCGATTTATGTGCCATATAAGAATGTTTGTATGAGTTTATTTTTCTGAGGTGATGATGTTTAAACAGGTGGTTGCCTTTGGATCGTACTTAGCTCTCGTTTTGCATCGTCGTCTTGAGGCAAGTAAACGTAGCGGTGGTTGCTACAGCTTGACTTGTTGTTCATTCTACCTACACTTTGTCTTAACATGAATGAAACCAAGATGATATAACTATCAAATCACTTATCCTTTAAAGTAATTTATACATGATCTTCATTGTTGAATCTTTCATCAATTGTCTATCATCATGAGGTAAGTGTTATGTTTTATGATTGTGGAGGTATATGACCTATGTGGTAAGTATTCTTGCGGTTGCATCATATTATGGCATCATATGCATTCTTGTCATGAGCATATGTATCGAGCTAGGTCGGTGAGAAAGTCATATAACTATTTCGGAGTGCTCTTGAGCTAGGTCAGTGAGAAAGTTATATGACTATTCCGGAGTGCTCTTGTGGATTATGTCGTTGACCTATGGTCAGGACCGTACCGGTACGCATCGTACGTTGCCCGAGGAGGGGTGCGATGTAAAAGTGGACATGCATTGCATTTGCACTTTTGAGGTTCTGTCGTATTGAAGCCTTATGTTGGCATGAAGTGGATATGAGGAGTATTCTTTTCATTTATATGAGAAGTATCGTTCTATTCATAGATGGATATCTTTTATTTATTGTATATCATGGTCATTACATGTTTATGGGAATTTCATTGGATAAATATTCTTATCATGAACCTTTTATTTATTATGATATGTATTCTTCTATGATTAAATCATTGTCTAATTAAATTGTAGTTTGAATGACATGTTTAGGCAGTTTGCTTGCTGAGATTTATTCTCACCCCTTTATCTTTCCAGGTGCTTAATTGGATGCTTGCTTGAAGGGATGGGATTAGCGGCACACCTTCACTTTTCACCCACATCTAGATATAATAATGACACTCTCGGCTTGTTGTAATAAACATAGTTCGTCTTCAGGATGATCCTTCATGGTTCAATAAAAATATTTAAGTTGGAGGTTAACTTAACTATAGTTTTGTTCTCGTAGTTGCTTCTGCGTTACACTTTGTTCATCGGATTATTTGCCAAGATTTAGACTTTGGCTTGAGGGAAGGGATGTTAGTGACATCCTGGGCTTTTGTGGTGCCTGGGGTGTTACAGGTTTGGTGCTAAGTTCAAGCTTCTCCACCATGTTGCTGCTAGCCAAGTTGTTGCAGCTACCACCATCAATGATCAAGCAGCAAGAACGCTCTTTAACAACACACTTCATTTGACATAAAGTCGCTGATTTCGTTCTGCCTTCTCCATTTGCGTACTAAGCACACGTTGCACAATGAGACTCTCATAGCACTCTGCATCATCTGCACCAATATGTTCTTCTTGTTGTTCCTCACTACCTGCATGGTCAGCCGCAAGCAAAGCATGTGAATCTTCATCGAAATCACTAGCAGACGAATACTCACCATCATCTTTAACAATCAAAACATGCTTGCTAGGAAAATCACGCTGCACATGTCCATAGCCCTTGCACAGATGGCATTGCACGTCTCTTGTTCTACCTATTGATGCAACTAAACAAGCACTTGCGGCTGGTTTTTGGGCAGTCCTTGTTGCTGAATGAGTAGAAGGAGCATGTGACTTGTCACTAGAAGGGGCTGCTCGACTCAGTGAAGAAGATGGCAGAGGAAAACATCTGGTAGAAGTAAACGTTGTGCGTGGGTGTCCCAAAGTAGTCTTTCCTGTAGAAAAATTAGTCCTGACACTAGCATGTCATCCTAGCACTTCCCTTTTAGCTTTACAAGCAAGATGAAATAAGCGGGTTATGTTATTGTATTCCTTATAGGCTAGGATGTCCTGAATTTCATGGTTTAGCCCACCCATAAATCTTGCCATAGCAGGTTCCTCATCCTCCTCTATGTTACAACACAACATACCCATTTGCAGTTCCTGATAATATTCTTCTACAGTTTTAGTACCCTGCCTCAATTGTTACAACCTATTTAATAGATCATGTGCATAATAAGAGGGAACAAATCTAGCTCGCATGATTTGTTTCAAAGCATCCCAAGTTTGTGGTATGTTATTTGGATTTTTCTTGCCATGCTATATCCACCAAACATAAGCAAAATTAGTGAACTCGCTAGTTGCAGCCTGGACTCTTTTATTCTCAGGAAATTCATGGCATGTAAATTTATGATCAATAGCAATCTCCCATATAATGTATGCATCAGGATCATATTTACTATCAAAAGGAGGTATCTTAAATTTAATCTTACCAAAAGCATCATCGTTGTTCCGTACGTCACGTCGGCGATTCATACCTTCACAATTACGACATAGCCCTTGGCGAATACGAGCTTCTCGGTCACCATGTTCAGTATCTACTGAATATTCATTGTTAAAATTATCCTCGCCATGGTCACCATCAGTATTGTTGTCTTGTCTTTGATTCTTGCCACCAGCATTGAGGTCATCAAATCACCTCAATAGAGTAGCATTGTTGGTGTTTATTCCTGCAATGAGGTCTCTAGTGCAGTACATGTTTCATTTTGTTTAGAGACAGTGTTAGTGGCGGTGCATGATTTGCGCCAAACATGCCATATGCTCATAAAATCATTTTGGACGCACCCTATGGTACTCCTAGGTGACGAGGCTTAAGTGAAAGCTTAATTCGATCTGTTTGGAGATAGTGCTAATCTTGACACAAGGTAGGTTCACGGTTTGCCCTAAACGTACCATGGGCATGGAAATCATTTTGGATGTGCCCGATGGAACTCCAAGGTGAGGTGGGTCATGTGGAATCTTGTTTTAGTTTGTTTGGAGATAGTGTTAGTGTCGGTGCAAGAAAGGTGCTCAGTTTGTACCAACGTTACTCCACGGTGACGACGCTCAAGTGGATGCTCGTTTTGGTCTGTATGGAGATAGTGCTAATCTTGATGAAGATAGGTGCATGATTTGCGCCAAAAGTACCACAGGCTCAGAAATCGTTTTAGACACCCCTGATAGAACTCCAACGTGACGTGGGTCACGTGGAATCTCATTTCGTTCTATTTGGAGACAGTGTTAGTATCGGTGCAAGGTTGGTGCATAGATTACACCAAACGTACCATAGGCTCAGAAATCATTTTGGACGCACCCGATGGTACTCCTAGGTGACTAAGCTGATGTGGAAGCACAATTTGGTCTGTTTGGAGACAGTGCTAATCTTGACGCAAGATAGGTGCATAGTTTGCGCCGAAAGTACCATAGGCTCAAAGATTGTTTTGGACGCACCCAATGGAATTCCTTGGTGACGTGGATCTTGTGGAATGTTGTTTTGGTCCGTTTGGAGAGAAAGTGTTAGTGTTGGTGCAAGATTGGTGCACGGTTTGCGCCAAACGTACCATAGGCTCAGAAATCATTTTGGAGGCACCCAATGGTACTCCTACGTGATGAGGCTCAAGTGGAAGCTCAATTCGGTCTGTTTGGAGATAGTGCTAATCTTAACACAAGATAGGTGCACGGTTTGTGCCGAATGTACCATAGGCTCGGAGATCATTTTGGACATACCCAATGGAACTCCTAGGTGATGTGGCTCATATGGAATCTCATTTCAGTCTATTCGGATATAGTGTAAGTGTCGTGCAAGATAGGTGCACGGTTTGTGCCAAACGTACCATAGGCTTAAAAATCACTTCTAATGCACCTGATGGTACTTCTAGGTGACGAGGCTTAAGTGGAACCTCCATTCGGTCTATTTGGAGATAGTGCTAATCTTGATGCATGATAGGTGCATGGTTTGCGCCGAACGTACCATGGGCTCGAAAATCATTTTAGATGCACATGATGGAACTCCTAGGTGATGATGGTCTTGTAGAATCTCAGTTTGGTTCATTTGGAGACAGTGTTAGTGATAGTGCAAGATAGTTGCACGGTTGGCGCCAAACATACCATAGGCTCAGAAATCACGCACCCGATGGTACTCCAAGGTGACGAGGCTCATGTGGAGGCTTGTTTTAGTCCGTTTGGACATAGTGCTAGTATTGACGCAAGATAGGTGCACGGTTTGCTCTGAACGTACCACAGGATCAAAAATCATTTTAGACACACCTGATAGAACTCTTAAGTGACATGGGTCCTCTGGAATCTCATTTCAATCCATTTGGAAACAGTGTTAGTATCAGTGCAAGATTGGTGCATGGTTTGTGCCAAACGTACCATGGGCTCAGAAATGTTTTGGATGCACCCGATGGTACTCCTAGGTGAAGTGGGTCAAGTGCAATCTTGTTTCAGTCTGTTTGGAGATAGTGTTAGTGTCAGTGCAAGATAGGTGCATAATTTGCGTCAAATGTACCATATGCTCAGAAATCATTTGGGATGCACCCGATGAAACTCCTAGGTGACGTGGCTCAGTGGAAGGGATTCGGTCTATTTGGAGACAATGCTAATCTAGATGTAAGATAGGTGCACGGTTTGCGCCGAATGTACCATAGGCATAGAAATTGTTTTGGACGCGCCCAATGGAACTCCTAGGTGATGTGGGTCATGTGGAATCTCGTTTTGGTCCATTTAGAGACAATGGTAGTTCAGTGCAAGATAGGTGCACGGTTTGCGCCAAATGGACCATAGGCTCATAAATTATTTTAGACACACCCAATGGTACTCCAAGGTGACGAGGCTCAAGTGGATGCTCACTCCAGTCTGTTTCCAGATAGTGCAAGTCTTGACACAAGATAGGTGCATGATTTCTGCCGAACATACCGTAGTCTCGAAAATCATTTTGGACACACCTGATAGAACTTCTATGTGACGTGGGTCTTAAGGAATCTCATTTCGGTGCATTTGGGGATAGTGTAGTATCGGTGATGATTGGTGCACGATTTGCGCCAAACATACCATAGGCTCAGAAATCGGTTCGGACGCACCCGATGGTACTCCTAGGTGACGAGGCTCAAGTGGAAGCTTGTTTCAAACTGTTTGGAGATAGTGTTAATCTTGATGCAAGATAGGTGCATGGTTTGCGCCGAACATACCATAGGATCGAAAATTATTTTGGATGCACCCGATCGAACTCCAAGGTGGCGTTCTTGTCGAATCTCGTTTCGATCCATTTGGAGATAGTGTTAGTGTCGATGCAAGATAGGTGCACGGTTTGCGCCAAACGTACCATTGGCTTAGAAATCATTTTGGATGCACCAGATGGTACTCGAAGGTGACAAGGCTCAAGAGGATGCTCATTTTGGTCCTTTTGGAGATAGTGCAAGTCTTGACATAATATAGGTGCACTGTTTGGCCGAACATACCATAGACTCAAAAATCATTTTGGACACACCCGATAGAACTCCTAGGTGATGTGCATCAAGTGGAATCTCATTTCAATACATTTGGAGATAGTGTTATTATCAGTGCAAAGTTGGTGCACGGTTTGCGTCAAACGTACCATAGGCTCAGAAATTATTTTGGACGCACCCGAGGGTACTCCGAGGTGACGAGGCTGAAGTAGAAGCTCAATTTGGTCTGTTTGGAGACAGTCCTAATCTTGACGCAAGATAGGTGCATGGCTTGCGTCGAACATATCTTAGGCTCAGAAATCATTTTGGACGCACCTGATGGTACTCCAAGGTGATGAGGCTCAAGTGGACGCTCATTTCGGTCCATTTCAAGATAGTGCTAGTATTGATGCAAGATAGGTGCTCGGTTTGCACCGAACATAACACAGGCTCAAAAATCATTTTGGACACACCTGATAGAACTCCTAGGTGACGTGGGTCATGTGGAATCTCATTTTGGTCCATTTGGAAATAGTGTTAGTATCGGTGCAAGATTGGTGCACGGTTTTGCCAAACGTACCATAGGCTCAGAAATCATTTCGAACGCCCTCGATGGTACTCCTAGGTGAAGTGGGTCATGTGGAATCTCATTTTAGTCCATTTGGAGATAGTGTTAGTGTTAGTGCAAGATAGTTGCACGGTTTGCGCCAAATGTACCATAAGCTTAGAAATCATTTGGGATGCACCCGATGCAACTTCTAGGTGACGAGGCTCAAGTGGAAGCTCAATTCAGTCTGTTTGGAGATAGTGCTAATCTTGACACAAGATTGGTGCACAGTTCGCGCCGAATATACATAGGCTCAGAAATCGTTTTGAACGCACCCGATGGTACACCTAGGTGAGAGTCTCCATTGGATGCTCGTTTTAGTCCGTTTGCAGATAGTGTTAATCTTGACACAAGATAGGAGCATGATTTGCACCAAACGGACCATAGGCTCAAAAATCATTTTGGATACACCTGATAGAACACTAGGTGACGTGGGTCATGTGGAATTTGATTTTTGTCCATTTAGAGACAGTGTTAGTATCGGTGCAAGATAGGTGCACGACTTGCGCCAAACGTACCATAGGCTCAAAAATTGTTTTGGACACACCTGATGGTACTCCTATATGATGAGGCTCAAGTGGAAGCTAGATTTGGTCTGTTCAGAGATAGTGCTATCTTGACGCAAGATAGGTGCATGGTTTGCGTTGAATGTACCATAGGCTCAGAAATTGTTTTGGACGCACCCGATGGATCTCCTAGGGGACTGAGACATGTAGAATCTTGTTTCAGTCTGTTTAGAGACGATGTTAGTGTCGGTGCAAGATAGGTCCGTGGTTTGCGCCAAACGTACCATAGGCTCAGAAATTATTTTGGATGCACCCAATGGTACTCCTAGGTGATGAGGCTCAAGTGGATGATGGTTTTTGTCCACTTGTTTATAGTGCTAATCTTGATGTAAGATAGGTGCATGGTTTGCGCCGAACATACCAGAGGCTCACGCACCCGATGGAACTCCTCGGTGACGTAGGTAGTGTGGAATCTCGTTTTGATCCATTTGGAGACAATGTAAGGGTCGATGCAAGAAAGCTGCTCGGTTTGAGTCAAATGTACCATAGGCTCAGAAATGATTTTAGATGCACCTGATGGTACTCCTAGGTGATGAGGCATAAGTGATAGCTCGATTCAAGCCGTTTGGAGATAGTGCTAATAATGACGCAAGATAGGTGCATGGTTTGGACGCATTCGATGAATCTCCTTGGTGACGTGGGTCATGTGAAAACTTGTTTCGGTCCATTTGGAAACAGTGTTAGCGACGGTGCAAGATATCGCCAAATGTTCCATAGGCTTAAAAATCATTTTGGACGCACCCGATAGAACTCCAAGGTGACGAGGCTCAAGTGGACGCTCGTTTCTGTCTGCTTGGAGCTAGTGCTAGTATTGATGCAAGATAGGTGCACAGTTTGCACCGAACGTACCATAGGCTCAAAAATCGTTTTGGACACACCTGATAGAACTTCTAGGTGATGCGGGTCATGTGAAATCTCATTTTGGTCCGTTTGCAAACAGTGTTAGTATCGGTGCAAGATTGGTGCACAGTTTGCACCAAACGTACCATAGGCTTAGAAATCGTTTAAGACGCACCCGATGGTACTCCTAGGTGAAGTGGGTCATGTGGAATCTTGTTTGAGTTCGTTTGGAGATAGTGTTAGTGTCAGTGCAAGATAGGTGCATGGTTTGCGCCAAATGTACCATAAGCTCAGAAATTTTTTGGGATGCACTTGATGGAATTCCTAGGTGACGAGGTTCAAGTGGAAGCACGATTCGGTCTGTTTGTAGATAGTGCTAATCTTGACACAAGATAGGTGCACGGTTTGCGCCAAATATACCAAAGGCTCAGAAATTGTTTTGGACGCACCCAATGTTACTCCTAGGTGATGAGGCTCAAGTAGATGATCGTTTTTGTCCATTTGTTTGTAGTGCTAATCTTGACGTAAGATAGGTGCGTGGTTTGCGCCGAACATACCAGAGGCTCAGAAATCATTTTTGACGCACCCGATAGAACTCGGTGATGTAGGTCATGTGGAATCTCATTTCAATCCATTTGGAGACATTGTTAGGGTCGACTCAAGATAGGTGCTCAGTTTGAGTCAAACGTACCCTAGGTTCAGAAATCATTTTAGATGTACCTGATGGTACTCCTAGGTGATGAGGCACGAGTGGAAGTTCGATTTAGTCCATTTGGAGATAGTGCTAATAATGATGCAGGATAGGTGCACAATTTGGACGCATCCGATGGATCTCCTTGGCAACGTGGGTCATGTGAAATCTCGTTTCGGTCCGTTTGGAAACAGTGTTAGTGGCGGTGCAAGATAGGTGCACGGTTTGCCCCAAACATACCATAGGCTTAGAAATCAATTTGAATGGACCCGATGGTACTCCTAGGTGACAAGGCTCAAGTGGAAGCTCAATTCGGTCTGTTTATAGACAGTGCTAATCTTGACGCAAGATAAGTGCACAGTTTGTGCCGAATGTACGATAGGCACAGAAATTGTTTTGGACGCGCCTAATGGAACTCCTAGGTGATGTGGGTCATGTGGAATCTCGCTTTGGTCCGTTTGGAGACAGTGGCAGTGTCGGTGCAAGATAGGTGCACGGTTTGCGCCAAATGTACCAAGGCTCATAAATCATTTTGGACACACCCGATGGTACTCCAAGGTGACGAGGCTCAAGTGGATGCTCACTTCAGTCTGTTTGCAAATAGTGCTAGTCTTGACGTAAGTTAGGTGCACGGTTTCTGTCGAATGTACCATAGTCTCGAAAATCATTTTGGACACACCCGACAGAAGTCCTATGTGACGTGGGTCATGTGGAATCTCATTTCGGTCCATTTAGAGATAGTGTTAGTATCAGTTGCATGGTTTGCGCCAAACATACCATAGGCTCAAAAATCGTTTTGGACGCACCCGATAGTATTCCTGGGTGACGAGGCTCAAGTGGAAGCTCGATTCAAACTATTTGCAGACAGTGCTAATCTTGACGCAAGATAGGTGCATGGTTTGAGCCAAACATACCATAGAATCGAAAATCATTTTGGATACACCTGATGGAACTCCTAGGTGACGTGGTTCTTGTCGAATCTCATTTCGGTCTATTTGGAGACAGTGTTAGTGTCGGTGCAAGATAGGTGCACGGTTTGCGCCAAACGTACCATAGGCTTAGAAATCATTTTGGATGCCCCCGATGGTACTCCATGGTGACGAGGCTCAAGTGGATGCTCGTTTTGGTCTGTTTGGAGATAGCGCTAGTCTTGACGCAAGATAGGTGCACGGTTTGCGCTGAACGTACCATAGGCTTGAAAATTGTTTTGGACACACTCGATAGAACTCATAGGTGACGTGCGTCATGTGGAATCTCATTTCGATATGTTTGGAGACAGTGTTATTATCAGTGCAAGGTTGGTGCATGGTTTTGTGCCAAACGTACCATAGGTTTAGAAATTGTTTTGGACGCACTCGAGGGTACTCCGAGGTGACAAGGCTAAAGTGGAAGTTTGATTCGGTCTATTTGGAGATAGTGCCAATCTTGACGCAAGATAGGTGTCTGGCTTACGCTAAACATACCATAGGCTCGGAAATCATTTTGGACGCACCCAATATAACTATTAGGTGATGTGGGTCATGTGGAATTTCATTTCGGTCCGTTTGGAGACGATGTTAGTGTTAGTGCAAGAAAGGCGCATGGTTTGCGCCAAACGTACCATAGGCTCAGAAAATCATCTTGGACGCACCCGATGGTACTCCTAGGTGACGAGGCTCAAGTGGAAGTTCAATTTGGTCTGTTTGGAGGTAGTGCTAATCTTGACGCAAGATAGGTGCCTGGTTTGTTCCGAATGTACCACAGGCTCAAAAATAGTTTTGGACAGACCTGATAGAACTCTTAGGTGATGATGGGTCATGTGGAATCTCATTTTGGACCGTTTGGAGACAGTGTTAGTATTGGTGCAAGGTTGGTGCACGGTTCGCGCCAAACATGCCATAGGCTTAGAAATCATTTTGGACGCACCTGATGGTACTCCTAGGTGATGAAGCTCAAGTGGAAGCTCAGTTCAGTCTATTTGGAGATAGTGCTAATCTTGACGCAAGACATGTGTACGGTTTGTAATAAACATACCATAGGCTTGGAAATCATTTTGGATGCACTCGATGGTACACCCAGGTGACGAGGCTCAAGTGGATGCTCGTTTCGATCCGTTTAGAGATAGTGTTAATCTTGACGCAAGATAGGTGCATGGTTTGCATAAAATGTACCACATGCTCAAAAATTGTTTTGGACACACCATATAGAACTACTAGGTGATGTGGGTCATGTAGAATCTCATTTATATCCATTTAGAGACAGTGTTAGTATCGTTGCAACATAGGTGCACGGCTTGCGCCAAACGTACCGTAGGCCTAGAAATCATTTTGGATGCACCCGATGGTACTCTTGCGTGACAAGGCTCAAGTGGAAGTTGGATTCAGTCCATTTGGAGATTGTGCTAATCTTGACGTAAGATAGGTGCATGGTTTGCGTCGAACGTACTATAGGTTTGAAAACTGTTTTGGGCGCACCCGATGGATCTCCTAGGTGACGTGGGTCATGTTGAATCTCATTTCTGTCTGTTTGGAGACGATGTTAGTGTCGGTACAAGATAGGTGCACGGTTTTCGCCAAACGTACCGTAGGCTCTGAAATTATTTTGGACATACCCGATGGTGCACCTAGGTGATGAGGCTAAAGTGGATGCTCGTTTTGGTCCATTTCTTGATAGTGCTAATCTTGACATAAGATAAGTGCATGGTTTGCGCCGAACGTACCACAAGCTTCGAAATCATTTTAGACGCACCCGATGGAACTACTCGGTGACGTGGGTCATGCGGAATCTCATTTTGATCTATTTGGAGATAATGTTAGGGTCTATGCAAGATAGGTGCTCGGTTTGCATCAAACGTATCATAGGCTCAGAAATTATTTTGGATGCACCCGATGGTAGTCCTAGGTGACGAGGCTCAAGTGAAAGCTCGATTTGGTCCATTTGGAGATAGTGCTTATCTTAATGCAAGATAGGTGCATGGTTTGGATGCATTGGATGGATCTCCTTGGTGGCGTGGGTCATGTGGAGTCTCGTTTTGGTCTGTTTGGAGACAGTGTCAGTGGTGGTGCAAGATAGGTGCACGGTTTGGGCCAAACATACCATAGGCTCAGAAATCATTCTGGACGCACCTCATGGTACTCCTTGGATACTAGGCTCAAGTGGAAGCTCAATTCAGTTAGTTTGGAGATAGTGCTAATCTTGACGCAAGATAGGTGCATGGTTTGCACTGAACATACCATAGACTCAGAAATCATTTTGGACACACCCAATGGTATACCTAGGTGACAAGTCTCAAGTAGGATGCTCATTTCGGTCCATTTGGACATAGTGTTAATGTTGACGCAAGATAGGTGCACGGTTTCCATCGAACGTACCACAGGCTTGAAAATCATTTTGGACACACTAGATAGAACAACTAGGTGATGTGGGTCAAGTGGAATCTCATTTCTGTCAATTTAGAGACAGTGTTAGTATCGGTGCAACATAGGTGCACGGCTTGCGCCAAACGTACCGTAGGCTTAGAAATCATTTTGAACGCACCCGATGGTACTCCTACGTGACGAGGCTCAAGTGGAAGCTGGATTTAGTCCTTTAGAGATAGTGCAAATCATGACGCAAGATATGTGCATGGTTTGCGTCGAATATACTATAGGCTCAAATTGTTATGGGCGCACCTAATGGATCTCCTAGGTGACGTGGGTCATGAAGAATCTCGTTTTAGTCTGTTTGGAGACTGTGTAGTGTCGGTACAAGATAGGTGCATGCTTTGCGCCAAACATACTGTAGGCTCAAATTTTTTTGCATGCACCCGATGATACTCCTAGGTGATGAGGCTTAAGTGGATGCTCGTTTTGGTCCATTTGTTGATGTGCTAATCATGACATAAGATAGGTGCATGGTTTGCGCTGAATGTACCACGGGCTTAGAAATCATTTTAGATGCACCCGATGGAACTCCACGTGGGTCATGTGGAATCTTGTTTCGATCTGTTTGGAGAAAGTGTTAGGGTGAATGCAAGATAGGTGCTCGGTTTGCGTCAAACGTACCATAGGCTCAGAAATCATTTTGGATGTACCCGATGGTACTCCTAGATGACGAGGCTCAAGTGGAAGCTCGATTGGGTCCATTTGGAGATAGTGCTAATCCTGATGCAATATAGGTGCATGGTATGGACGCATCCGATGGATCCGCTTGGTGATGTGGGTCGTGTGGAATCTCGTTTTGGTCTCCTTAGAGACAGTGTTAGTGGCGGTGCAAGATAGGTGCATGATTTGCGCCAAATGTACCATAGGCTCAGAAATCATTTTGGGCGCACCTGATGGTACTCCTAGGTGACTAGGCTCAAGTGAAAGCTCAGTTCGGTCTGTTTGGAGATAGTGCTTATCTTGATGCAAGATTGGTGCATGGTTTTGCCAAACATACCGTGGGCTCAGAAATCATTTTGGATGCGCCCGTTGGAACTCCTAGGTGACGTGGGTATGTGGAATCTCCTTTTGGTCCATTTGGATACAATGTTAGTGTCGGTGCTAAATAGGTGCACGGTTTGCGCCAAACATACTTTAGGCTCAGATATCATTTTGGACGCACCGGATGGTCCTCCTAGGTGACGATGCTCAAGTGGATGCTCATTTTGGTCTATATGGAGATAGTGCTAATCTTGACGAAGATAGGTGCACAGGGTCATGTGCAATCTCATTTTGGTCCATTTGGAGATAATGTTAGTATCGGTGCAAGGTTGGTGCATGGTTTGCGCCAAACGCACCATAGACTTAGAAATTGTTTTGGACGCACACGATGTTACTTCTAGGTGACGAGGCTCAAGTGGATGCTTGTTTCGGTCTGTTTGGAGATAGTGTCAATCTTAACACAAGATAGGTGCACTGTTTGCGCCGAACATACGACAGGCTTGAAAATCATTTTGGACACACACGATAGAACTCCTAGGTGACGTGGGTCACATGGAATCTAATTTGGAGATAGTGTTAGTATTAGTGCTAAATAGGTGCATGGTTTACCATAGGCTCAGAAATCATTTCTGACGCACCCGATGGTACTTCTAGGTGACAAGGATCAAGTGGAAGCTTGATTTGGTCTATTTGGAGTAGTGCTAATCTTGACGCAAGATAGGTGCACGGTTTGCACTGAACCATAGGCTCGAAAATTATTTCGGATGCACCTGATGGTACTCCTAGGTGACGAGGCTCAAGTGGATGCTCGATTGAAACTGTTAGGAGATAGTGTTAATCTTGACGTTGGATAGTTGCACCGAATGTACCATAGGCTCGAAAATCATTTTGGACACACCAGATAGAAGTACCATCGGGTGCGCCCAAAATGATTTCTAAGCCTATGGTACGTCTAGCGCAAACCGTGCACCTATCTTGCATCGACACTAACACTGTCTCCAAACGGACCGAAACAAGATTCCACAAGAGCCATGTCACCTAGGAGATCCACCTGCTATGCCAAAAATAATTTCCAAGCCTGTGGTATGTTTTGTGCAAACCGCGCACCTATCTTGCGTCAAGATTAGCACTATCTCTAAACGGACCGAATCAAGGTCCCACTTCAGCCTCGTCACCTAGGAGTACTATCAGGTGCGTCCATAATGCTTTCTGAGCTTATGGTACGTTCGGTGCAAACCAGGCACCTATCTTGCACCGATACTAACACTGTCTCCAAACATACCGAAATGAGATCCCACATGACCCATGTCAACTAGGAGTTATATCGTTTGTGTCCAAAACATTTTTTTTGAGCCAATGGTATGTTCGGCATAAACCATGCACCTACTTGCATCAAGATTAGCACTATCCCCAAATGGACCAAAATGAGCATCCATTGGAGCCTCGTCACCTAGGTGTACCATCGGGTGCGTCCAAAACAATTTCAGAGCCTATGGTCTGTTTAGCGCAAACCGTGCACCTATCTTGCGACGACACTAACACTATCTCCAAACAGACCAAAACGAGATTCCACACGACCCACGTCACCTAGGAGATCCACCAGGTGTAACTAAAATGATTTTTGAGACTGTGGTACGTTTGGCGCAAACTATGCACCTATCTTGTGTCAAGATTAAAACTATCTCCAAACGGACCAAAACGAGCATCCACTTGAGCCTCGTCACCTAGGAGTACCATCGAGGGCATCTAAAATGATTTCTGAGCCTATGGTATGTTAGGCGCAAACTGCACACCTATCTTGCACCGACACTAACACTGTCTCCAAATAGACCGAAATGAGATTCAACAAGAACCACGTCACCTAGGAGTTCCATCAGGTGTATCCAAAATGATTTTCGATTCTATGGTATGTTTGGCTCAAACCATGCACCGAAACAATATTCCACATGACCTATGTCACCTAGGAGTTCCATCGGGTGCGTCCAAAATGATTTCTGAGCCTATGGTACATTCGGCATAGACCATGCACCTATCTTGCATCAAGATTAGCACTATCTGCAAATAGACGAAATCGAGATTCCACTTGAGCCTCGTCACCTAGGAGTACCATCAGTGCATACAAAATGATTTTTGAGCTAATGGTACGTTTGGCGCAAACCGTGCATATCTTACACCGATACTAACATTGTCTCCAAGCAGACTGAAATGAGATTCCATAGACCTAAGTCACCTAGGAGTTCCAGTGGGTGTGTCCAAAACAACATCCGAGCCTATGGCATGATCAGCGCAAACTGTGCACATATCTTGTGTCGGGATTAGCACTATTTCCAAATGGACCGAACTAAGCATCCATTTGAGCCTCATCAGCTAGGTGTACCAACACGTGCGTCTAAAATGATTTCAGAGCCTATGGTACATTTGGTGCAAACCGTGCACCTATCTTGTACTGACGCTAACACTGTCTCCAAGTGGATTGAAACGATATTCCACGTGACCTACGTCACCTAAGAGTTCCATCCGATGTTTCCAAAATGATTTCTAAGCCTATGGTACATTCGACGCAAACCATGCACCTGTCTTGCGTCAAGATTAGCACTATCTGCAAATAGATGAAATCGAGCTTCCACTTGGGCCACATCACCTAGAAGTACCGTCGGGTGCATCCAAAACGATTTCTGAGCTTATGGTACATTTGGCGCAAACCGTGCATATCTTGCAACGACACTAACATTGTCTCCAAATAGAATGAAATGGGATTCCACATACCCAAGTCACCTAGGAGTTCCATCGGGTGTGTCCAAAACGACATCCGAGCCTATGGTACGATTGGCACAAACCGTGCACCTACCTTGTGTCAGGATTAGCAGTATCTCCAAACGGACCGAAACATGTATTCACTTGAGCCTCGTCACCTAGGAGTACCAACGGGTGCGTCCAAAATGATTTCTGAGCCTACGGTACATTTGGCACAAACCGTGCACCTATCTTGGACCGACACTAACACTATCTTCAAACGGACCAAAATGAGATTCCACCTGACCGAAGTCACCTAGGAGTTCCATCAGGTGTTGTCATAGTCAACGACAGTTGAAACTTCTAGGAAAACCATGAATTGGGAGGGCAATCCTCTCGGTGAACTGACCGTACCCCAAACCGACACAAGTGAACAAGTAGAGTATACTAGGGCGCGTTGAGAGAACCATGTCAAAGGAACTCGGCAAAATGACCCCGTAACTTCGGGAGAAGGGGTGCTCTCCTATCTTTTGATTAGGAAAGCGGCACATACCAGGGGTAGCAACTGTTTATTAAAAACACAGGACTCTGCTAAGTGGTAACACAATGTATAGAGTCTGACACCTGCCTAGTGTTGGAAGGTTAGAAGGAGAAGTGTGATAAGCTTTGAATGGAAGCCCCAGTAAACGGTAGCAGTAACTCTATCTGTCCTAAGGTAGTGAAATTCCTTGTCGCATAAGTAGCGACCTGCACGAATGGTGTAACGACTGCCCCGTTTCTCCGACATGGACCCGATGAAATTGAATTCTCCGTGAAGATGCAGAGTACCAATGGCTAGACGGTAAGACCCCATGCATCTTGACAATAGCTTTGCAGTGACAACCTTGATCGAATGTGTAGGATAGGTGGGAGGTGGTGACACACAATGACCAATCCTGAAAGACCACTCTTTCGTCTAAGGATGCCTATCGCCGCACCGATCATTCGGGGGAAGGGCAGGACACTGCGAGGTGGGTAGTTTATCTAGGGTGAATGCCTCCTAAAGAGTAATGGAGGTGTGCGAAGGTAGGTTCAAACATTGATTCTACTCGTGAGCGTAATGGTATAAGCCTTCCTGACTATGAGACCGACTAGTCAAATAGAGACGAAAGTCGGCCATAGTGATTTGGGAGTCCGTGTGAAAGGGCTCTCGCTCAATGGATCAAAGGTACACCACGGATAACTGGCTGATGACTCCTAAGAGCTCTTATCGACAGAGTCATTTGTTACCTCGATGTCGACTCATCACATCCTAGGGTTGAAGAAGGTCCCAAGGGTTTGGTTGTTTGTCGATGAAAGTGGTACATGAGTTGGGTTTAGAACGTCGTGAGACAGTTCGATTCCTATCTTCCATTGGTGTTAAAGGGGAACTACGAGGAGCCAACCCTTGTATGAGAGGACTGGGTTGCATCAACCTATGGTGTACCGGTTGTTATGCCAATAGCAGCGCCAGGCAGCTAAGTTGGTATGGCGAGGTTTTCGAATAGAACTTTGATAGGTGAGAGGTGTAAGCACCACAAGGTGTGAAGCGATCTCATACTAAACGAATGGAACTTTCCAACCTTCGAGAAAAGGTCCCATCCTTCAATATCATGATTGGGTCAACTAGGCCAGATCATAAGTGAAATAGTTTGATCAGGTCGACCATTAAAAGATCATGAGAATCTCTTGTTTAAGCACAGTCTCAATTAACATGCTTTGTCTAAGTGGTATCTTCTTTATACCGTGCCTACAGGGTGTCATTTATTTGATGGAATCGTCCAGACAGAAATGGGGCTCTTCTGTCGTAGAGGCCTCGTCGAGTGCTCCTAGTCTGCCAAAAAAAGAATATGATATAAAAAAGATAAGCGGATAAAAGTGTCTCACCAAGACACCGTGAAAGACTTTGCAATGAATTCAGCAAGTGTATCATTGATGAAGAGCTCATCAAACCAGGTCATGACCAAGCAAACCATAGTGAGAAAGTTCACAAACTCTATTGTATTTATTGAATGAACTAGAAGGTCCCTTGTAATGACAAAAGCATGGCAAATGTAGCTATCCTTCCTTACTATCCTGGTGCGTGGTGAATTCATTGGCTAATTATTGAGGACACTGACTCACAAAGGCTATAGCTAGTCTATACGAATATCT
>CM039608.1:23862000-23885029 GCA_022457205.1 Saccharum spontaneum | reverse complement strand
TAGCACACGGCTGTGACTATAACGTGACAAGAACTCAAAACTCAAAAGGACTAAAACTAAGACCAGCAACTTGACGCAACCGATGCAACCGACGACTCAACAAGCCCTACTAAGCAGTGCTAGCAAAGGCTCAAAAGGTCTATTGGATTACGGAACCCTAATCTACTAATTGTTTTTGGCTTTTCTGGACTATAGGAAATTAAAAACAGCGAAGGATTGGAAGTCTCTCACCGATCAACCTTGCTCTGATTACCAACTAATAAGATCCCGTAGGGTTCACTGGCCGATCTTTCGATGAGAGATGGTGGATAACTCGATTTGTGGATGGAGACGACGTTCACGGCCCGACTACAACCGTCCAAGGACGCTGCGCCTTAGCAACCGATACACCTCCTCCGATGGCTGCCGTGATCTTGCGGCGTGACAACCAGCCACTAGGGCACCCATCCTGCAGGCAATCGAAGAACCAGCAAGAACAAGAAGAACAAGCACTTAATTGCCAAATAAATATGAAGGTTTCAATCTAAAAACACAAGATGGTGAGGTTCTGAAAACAATCAGTCAGGCGGTTGATCCAACACGCGCGCTGATAGGCGGTAGCAATAGCTAACTCGACGAAACAAAACCTAATCTGTTTGTGGCGGCCCTAGAGGCATATAAGTAGATGGGAGGACGACCACAAGGGTGTTTGAGTCGTTCTCCAACCCTAGGACGCGTCCCTAATGGACCCAACTTGATACATGGGCCATCGGCCCAAAATAAGGTGATGCAGCACCGTTGACAGAAAAGGTCTTGGTACAAAAATAGTTACTGCAGAAGCATCTAATAAGATATATCTATGAGGCTAGATCCATTGGAAAGTAGACTTGATAAGCTTTCCAAAAAGTGCTAGAACGTCCCAATCTGAGTCCATATGAAGTCGTGGCATGCATCACAAGTTGGTGCTATCCTGCAGTCCAAATCCAGCCGGCGCCAATCCCCTACCCTTCTGATCCTCTCCATCATTCCTAAGTAAAACAAGAGTGCACGTGTTTCCATTGTCTAAATATGATGGACAAGAGTTTAAGAATAAACTTACTTGATGGTTGAGTTGACGGGCACGAGCACGAGTAAGAGGACAAAGTGGTGCTAGCGATGGTGTAGGTGTGGTGTTGATGTCCTCATCACATGAAATGACGATCATGGTGGAGATGCACATAATATGATGGACATGATGATCAAGTGGAAGAGAAGGATCTAAGAGCGCAAGGCAAAGGTATAACCATAGGGTTTTCCTTTTGCCGGTCTAAGATGAGTAGAGAAGTGATTGACCGGGTTTAGGATACATAGCCGACTATCAAGAGGGGCAATCATGGTTAGCTCGGAAATCAAGTGCCACTAGATCAATGTCTTGAGCATATGCATTAGGATCTAGTAGAGAGCTAACATAACGCCTTGAAAATGTTTGTGAAATGCTAACACACATGCACATGATGGTGTACACTTGGTGGTGTTAGCACATTTGCAAAGGCGGTGGAGTTTGAGCGGTAGAGAGGGGTTTGGGTTCGCGGAAATGAAATGCCTATTTTCTATTGCGCTGGTGGCGAGAAAAGGTGGCGACAGTCTGAAATGATTATCACTGAAAATACAGTGACCAGACGCTGTGGTCGAATTGACCGGACGCGGGTGGCGCGTTCGATCAGTTCAAACCACAGACAGACGCGCATGTGAGAAGGGTCGTGGACCGGCGCGTCCGGTCACGCACCCAGGAGTTCAGCACGGAGGGCAGATGCAATCGGACATGGTGGTGCATTTGGTCACGTTCGACCGGACGCGTCCGGTCACGAGTGGACCATTACTGGACTCCGATCGGATGCGGCTGGCGCGTCCGGTCACGTGCGATCGGACGCGTCCGATCTCGACGGGAGCTTACTGGACCGCGACCGGACGCTGACACTGTCGCGTCCGGTCAAACGCTAGAGCGCGTCTGGTCGCGGCAACGATAACTTCTGACGCGCATTGTTCACGCTTGTCCTGTAGTGACCGGACGCGTCCGGTCACCCTGACCGGAGCGTCCGGTCAGCGTGATTTGCACTGAGTCGTCCAGTAACAGCTAGCTGCGTACCCCTTCGCTATAAATAGAAGATGTCCGGGGTTTGAGGGCAACTCTTGCACATTTTGAGACCTAGAGACATCCTTTGAGCTAGAGAACAACCCCTCCACTCATCTCTTTGCTTAGTTGCTCATATTGAGTGAGATTGAGTGAGATTCAAGTGCATTGCTTGAGAGTTGCATTCTAGAGGCACTTGATCTTCGAGTTGCTGCGGATTTCTTGTTACTCTTCCGTGTTTCCCGACACGGTAGACGGCTTGGAGCAGCGGAGGTGATTGAGCTCGTAATTAGAGATTGTTGGAGCCCTCACCAAGTGTTGTAAGGGGTTCTCGATCCTTCCCCGCGGGAGTTCGCAAATTGGATACTCTAGTGGAGCTCGTGGCTTGGAGGATCCCCATCTTGTGTGCGGTTGTGCGGTGCCCGCTGAGGGCTCGACTCTTGATAGTCGATTAGCTCGCGAACCGACAAGTGGGTGCATCACCACAACGAGGAGTAGCTTGCCGGGAAGCAAGTGAACCTCAGTAAAAATCTTGTGTCATCTCTTGGCTGAGGATTTCTCTTGTGGCTGATCATTGTGATTGATTCTTCAAGTGCATTACTTCTCTACATCGTTGGTATAAGAATCAAGTCACTTGCTCTTTACTTTCTTGTACTAATCTTAGTGTAGCTTTTATCACATAGGAGTAAGTAGCTTAGTGACTTAGTCTTGTTGGTGTGTATTAGAGTTCATAGCCTTGCTTCACTAGAATAGTATAGGTGGCTTGCATAGTGTAGTTGAGCTAGTGCTAGAATTAGCTTAGCCATCTTTTATACTAACGTGGTTGTTTAGTGAAGCTTGTAGATTTTAAATAGGCTATTCACCCCCCTCTAGCCATTTGGACCTTACAGGGGGAAGAGGTGTATGTATTCAACCTTCCTTAACAGCTTGAGTCTTGTTTGTCTCATGAGATTCTATCTTCATATTATCATCTTTAATCACGGATAAGAATATTTGTCCATCTGTAATTGAGAGGATCTTAAGTACTATTCGAAATTCAGAAGAATTGCATAGAGGCACCCTTGAACAACTCAAAAAAGCTCGTATTCGATTACAGAAAGTTGAACTAGAAGCAGATGAGTATCAAATGAATGGATACTCTGAAATAGAATGAGAAAAAGAAAATTTGGTTAATGCTACTTCTATTGGTTTGGAACAATTAGAAAAGTAATTTGCTATAGAGAATTTCTATTAATTAAAGGTATTATTGTTGGAATAATTTGATACATTGTGATCGCTAACATTGATGAATTAAGAGAAATAGAAAGAGAGGATTTGAACCCTCGGTAAACACTTCCTTAGTGAAAATGCTATTCATTGATTTCCTCGCTATATGAGAACTACTAACTTTCACCATCATCTACTTTCCAAAGGGAAATTGGGTTTACTACTCCTCAACAAATAAAGGCTTGTGCTAAAAAATCCTACCTAATGGGGAAGTCATTGGCGAAGTCATAAGGCGCTCCACTTTTATTATAAAACCGATAAACTAGAAAAAAGATGGATTGTTTTTGCGAAAGAATCTTTGGACCCATAAAAAGCAGAATTTGTGCTTATGTTTGGTGAGTCGTACGAGATCGTGTTTACATACCTATGAACTTAGCCTCTTCAAATGTATCTGATATATAATAATTTTTGGGTGTGTCAACTCTTTGTTCATGTATTTTGGACGGAATCAAATATGCAGTATTTATAGAAAAGAGTCTTCGTTTATTGGGAAAGAATCAATATACTTTTAATGTCGAATCGGGATTCACTAAGATAGAAATAAAGCATTAGGTCAAACTCTTCTTTGGTGTTAAGGTAGGAGCTGTGAATAGCCATCGACTACTCGGAAAGGGTAGAAGAATGGGACCTATTCTAGGATATACAATGTAACACCCCAGGTGTTAGGCTTGCAGTTGGCACTTGCATTGCATGAGCCTAAGCATCATTTGTTCATATATGAGCATGTAACATATGTGATGCACTAGTGCAACATGTGAAACATGCCTATATAGAATGTGCTTTGAAACATCTACAACATCTCTTTGAAACATATGCAACATACTCTTGTTAATTATGTTTCAATGTGTGTATGTAGATGCTCATGCTTTGTAATGCAAGTGAGTGTTGATGTCACTTCTTTCATGTGTCTCACATCACTTTCTATCTATAGTGATCCATGGAAAAGTTTCATGAAGTTTGGAATCAAAAAGTCACATGAAATGATAAGTTACAAGCTTGTTGGATTAGAACTGAAACATACTTCTGAAAACAGGAAACATGCTTTACATTCCATGTAAACTAGTATTTATGCAACATACAAATGCAACATGTGCAACACATCTTGGACACATGTGGAACAACCTAGTGAAACATGTGTAGCATGTACCTTGAAGCAAACACATGAAACAATTGAAACAGAGCTTGAAACAAGCATTGCAATTATAGTGATTTCTATGTTTCAGTGCATGCGAGGCTACACTTTTGTGCAACCTATGCATGGTGGGTATATTTGGCCTCTACAACACCTTAACTACACTTAGGACACTTAATGGAACAATTTTCATGTTGATCATTTTGGCTAAATGTGCTTCTAAGTGATGGTTGACCATGTATGGACCCTAGAACCCTTTTGTTTCACCATTTCAAAAGTGTGACCTAGAAGCTTTGTGTGACTATGCACCCTTTTACAAAGTTGTAGAGAATTTTATAAGTAACAAACTTTGTTTAAGGGTCAAGTCATGAAAATGTGTGGAACATGCTCAAAAAGGGCCCACAAGTCAAATTTAGGGCTGTTTCCCAACACTTAGCATATTCTAAGTCCCTAATCGGCAGCATCAAGTCAACATGTTCGTGACATTTTATCTTCTAATTTCATATGGTAGCTCAATTAGGTTCCTTAATATGAGTTATAGTACTTTTCATGATGGAAACAATGGATCAAGTGTCACACAAAATGGAGCTTAGTTGGACCTTCAATAAGAGTTTCCAAAACAGCAAAAAGTTGTTTTATCACTAATTGACCTTGACATTTTGACATGCCGTGTTCTCCCAATTTTGTGAAACAACTCAAGTTGAGGCAAATACAAAAGTTGGAGCTGATGTGTTGGGGAAAAGCATGCAAGAAGATGGCACCAGTTGCAATTCATTTTGATCCCCATTTTTGGATAGTTGCTCATTGTTATCAAATCACTGACATTGGCAACTTTGGAGCCAATTATCTCCTAAGCCAGAGCCCTAATGGCTGTGAACCCTTAATCAAAGTTGGAGAGTATTTAGAGATGATCACATTTTGTTTTGGGCCCATTGTCCAATTCGAACCTGAGCTGGCCCAAAAATGGTCTCCAAATCGGGCACAACAACACGTGACACGTATTCGAGGAAATGACTCCAAGGCCGACACGTGCTCTCGCGACGTGGCCGCCATGCCTTGCAGCATGCCCCACCTCACCTCCATGCACCCGGCGTCCCGCTGCCGTGGTGGAGCAGCACCAGAGCACCCTCACTCGCGCTCCACTTCATTCTCCTGGCCCTCCTCTCTCGCCGCTGCCACGCGGAGCACGCGTCTGCCATTGCCGAGCCGGCCGAGCTCCATGGTAGCTGCGCTCTTCGCTACTCTGCACCTCCTCTGCCCTAGCTAGCCGCGTCACCGCCTTCGTCTCGCTACACCGCAACCAGCACACCTGTCCCCGGCCGTCACCAGCCACCGGAATCGCTAGAGCACCTCACCGCCTGTGCCACGTCCGTCGTCGGCTCCTGTGCTCGTGGCTAGGAGGCCACGGCTTGTCTTCCGGCCATCTGCGACCACTAGCGGGTGCACACGAGGCCCCTGGTGCTCCCCCGCCCCTCAGTCGCGGCCGACAAGTTTCCTTCGGCCGGCTTCCGCGAGCTCCGGCGACCCTTCCTCTATAAATCCCGACCAAGGGCCTCGGACTCGAAATTGACTAAATCCAGGGGCCTATCTGCACAGCTGTAGACTCATATGAATAGTGCTGTGAGGACTGTTTTGTGATGATTTTGCAGGAACTTTGAAATTACATAGTAAATCATAGGAAATTCGTAAAATAGCAAATCAGGACTTTTTGGAATCCTTGTGAAATGGTCTATGCAATAGATCTATAATAAGGCACGTTTTAGTTTAATGTTTTTGCTGTAAAAATGGATTTTTTAGATTAGGTTTTTAATACTAGTTGTATTTGTCTTTTTCATAACTGTCGTTGTAGGGATCTAAATGAAGTGAAAATTTTGTGGCATGCTACTCCTGTGATGTTTGATGTGAGGTAAAAATTTCATGAATTTTGGTGGTAGTATGAGTGAGTTATTGATTCATCTTGCTCTCACATGAATTTATTGCAATAGCTATTTGTCTTTTTCATAGAGGTTGATATAATTGTTAAAATGGCTTCAAATTTGGACAATAGACTTTTGGGAGCATATTTAGGCCACTGTAATTTTGGTAGAATTTATTGTGCACTTTTGATAGGTGTTCATAATTCCACCTAATTATCTAAATAAATTAAGAAAATGCATTAAAATAATTTATTTAGGAATGTACACTATATTTTCTGGTGTTCATTAGTCATGTGTGACATATTGGTAAAGTTGTTTTTGTCCAATTATATGTTTGCAACATATGTAATAATTATTTCTTGCAATAATTAGTTTCTGGACAGTTCTGGGGGCAATGTAAATTACCCCATGTTAATGATGTTTGCTGGGAAACTTGTTTATACAAAAGTTGTATATAATTCATGTATCTAGCTGCTGTTAAAATTTGGTATCATTTGGCCAAGTAGTTTTTGAGTTATAGGCGTTTTAAGTCAGGTCCCAGATTTGGTTGCTCTCTGTTTGGAGCAGACCAGATTCTGTAGTTTCCTCTTTTTGACCCATTAAACTTGCGAATCAGGCTTAGGTGATATTAAATGAATTGTAGAAAATTTCATAAGCTTTCCAGAATGTCTTGTTGCACATCTTTTGGAGTTATTCATCTCCAGTTATGATTAAATTACTCATCTGCTATTCTGAGGTCTAGAAAGTGGCAAATTCTAGTTTTAGTGCTTTGATTCACTTTGCCATGCTTGTGTGTTGAAGTGTGACTCATATCCTTGATGGTAGTTGGGTTAGTACCCTGTGATCTTGTAAGACTTGTGTCTTGATTGATGTGCTTGTCCTCTTCTATGTTATGGTTTAGTGAGGATCAAGTTAATTAGCTCTAGGTGCTTATGAGAACTTTGGTATGCTTGCATGATTGCTTTGTTTATTGCACTTCTATACTTTCATACATATGCATTGTTGCACCTCATTTATGTACGCTAGCTGAAGCACGTGAAGGACCTGATGTGGAGCCAAACTCGAAGATGGAGTTGGTGGATCCATCCCGAAGATAGAAGGATCAGACAAGTGCTAGATTGGAGGATGCTCGCCAAGCGGGTTTCACCTGACATACTCTAACTTGAGTTGGATCCCAGGCAAGCCCCGGAGCATTATAAGCCTCCTACCTTCAAAGCAATTAATTCTATATACTCCCTCCAGGTTGGTAAAAGAAGTCATTTTAGACAATGACACGGTCTCCAAAGCATAACTTTGACTTTATTTTTCTATAAAAATATTTATTTAAAAGTGATATATGTATATTTTTATGAAAGTATATTTCAAGACAAATCTATTCGTATTGTTTTCATATTTTCAAACTCAACAACTTAAAAGTTATTCATGATTTATATTCCCAATGTTTGACCCAAACCTTGTCCAAAACGACTTCTTTTACCAACATGGAGGGAGTATGTTATAAGTATTATTGCATTAAGTGGTAGGAGTTGGTTGAAAACCCTTGCTGCATTATATCATTCCTTGTCCAGATATATGAATCCTTGAATCCTACATAGACTAGGATTGAGTAGATGCTTAGCCCTGCTTTAAGCGGTAGAAGTCAGGTGATTTCCTGTCACCTGCGAGATGTAGGGATATTCATATATGGCACGGTTGGCTATATTTGCTATCATGGAAAGGAACCAGGTATTAATAAAATGAAATGAGACTGGGCGGGATGACGATAGTAAAGCAACAAGGCACGGAGGTCTTGGTTGTGGATCTATCCCCGTCTGAGTCGTTTAAGGACCGATTCGTTGTATGTCCTTGAGTCATGTTGAACGCAGTCTAACACTTAGTTGTCCGAATAAGTCGTTCCGACCGTGAAGCCGAGTAATACAGTTCAGGTCAGGAATCGAATGGTAGGTCACATCTTGGAGGTAGTAAGAATGTGCTTGGGGACATTGGCATGAGACAAAGGGGGGTTAAAGTCCCTATCATCCTGGCAGAGTGTTGCCCTTGGGGATGCAACATCAGTCGAACCCGCGCTTTCCTGAACAGTACCAAAGGTGACCTGAGCAGCCCTCGCCAGGCATGTCTCGATGAGTGTTAGGAATACCCCTCTAGCTGGATAGGAAGTCGATTCGAATCACTGTCGCTTCCGGTTAGTGAGCACTTGACTTGAGCAGCGGCAACGTAGATTTAATTAAATTGAACGGATGGTTAATTGGATGATGATTTAAATGTTGCCTCAATTTATACCTGCTATGGTTAATATTGTTTGCTCCTAATCAAGTGAGTGCTCTAGTATAGGTGCTAATATAGATGACAGGTTAATGATAATTAACTGGATGCTTAAGCATTAATGATTACTTATCTATATTAAGCTTTATGCAAATGTTGTCAAGCTAGCCCACTTACATCAGCCTTGCATCATCCTTGGTGTCACTTTATTTCTGGTTTTTGACAGATAAGTCTAGCTAAGTACCTTCTCGTACTCAGGGTTTTATCCCCACTTGTTGCAGGTTGTGAGGTATCATGGCGACTGCAAGAGTTGGTTGGCTCCTGCCTTAGTGGCGGAGTGTGATCATGGGCATGATCCTTCTAAGTTATCTTCTCTCTAATGCTTTTGTTGGAAGTCGACCTTGGTACTAGCATGTATTTGAAATCAGAGAATGTTAGTTTCCAATTACTTTGCTTCCGCTAATTTTCAAGTTAAGTTGTAATAACTATGTTAAACTCCGATGTATATTGAATTACTTGTGAAATGGATGTAACATGTGACTTGTTATGTTGAATCACTATGATCTTGGCTTGTATGTTGGTTGGTTTGAAATCCCTCATGATTTTATTGGACTACCGGAGTTATATGGGCTTAAGTGTGAGAATTTGATCACTTCGGTGATTGTTTTTATACTTGTGCTCTTATAATTTGGACGGTTCCGTGACATACAATGCATTACAGACGTATGATCATTACCCTTCAACCGGGTTATTCTATTCCACTTCTAGATTGGGAAACGAACTAAAGGAGAATACTTAATAATACGGCGAAACATTTATACAAAACACCTATCCTGAGCACATGCAAGGGAACCGTAGACAGGCAAGTGAAATCCAATCCACGAAATAAATTGATCCATGGATGGCACTATTGTGGTAAATGTCATAATGCCAGAGGAATCATTACACAAGGCATAGAGGGGGAGGTCATAAGAGCTTATACCGTAAAATTGATTTTCGACGAAATCAAAAAGACATATCTGGTAGAATCATAACCATAGAATATGACCCTAATCGAAATGCATACATTTGTCTCATACACTACGGGGATGGTGAGAAGAGAAATAGTTTACATCCTAGAGGGGCTATAATTGGAGATACTATTGTTTTTGGTATAAAAGTTCCTATATCAATGGGAAATGCCCTACCTTTGAGCACCGTTTGAACTATTGATTTACGTAATTGGAAGTAACCAATTAGGTTTACGACGAAACCTAGAAATCGATCACTGATCCAATTTGACTACCTCTACGGGATAGACCTCAACAGAAAACTATTGAGTAACGGCAGCAAGTGATTGAGTTCAATAGTTACTCATAGAAAATTATTGACTCTAGAGATATGGTAATATGGGCACAGAACTAGAAGCACCCCTTGTTTCAAAGAGAGGAGGATGGGTTATTCACATTTAATTTGATGGTCATAGGCAAATTGAAAGCTAAGCAGTGGTAATTAAGACCCCTGGTGAAAATAGGGATGTCTCCTACGTTACCCATAATATGTGGAAGTATCAACGTAATATCATAGTCATTCGATCTGAATGCTACATGAAGAACATAAGCCAGATGACAGAATGCAGAGACATAGGATGTAGAAGATCATAACATGAGTGATTCGGTGGATTTGGATTCCTTTCCTATATATCCACTCATGCGGTACTTCATCATACGATTCATATAAGATTCATCTGTCTAGAGATCGTCATATACATCTAGAAAGTTGTATGCCTTGGAAGAAGCTTGTATAGTTTGGGAAGGGATTTTTTGATAAAAAAGAAGAATCTACTTCAACCGATATGCCCTTAGGCATGGCCATACATAACATAGAAATCACACATGGAAGGGGTGGGCAATTAGCTAGAGAAGCAGGTGTTGTAGAAAAACTGATTGCAAAGAGGGTAAATTGGCCACTTTAAGATTACCATCAGGGGAGGTCCATTTGGTATCCCAAAACTGCTTAGCAATAGTCAGACAAGTGGGTAATGTTGGGGCAAACCAAAAAAGTTTGGGTAGAGCTGGATCTAAGTGTTGGCTAGGTAAATGCCCCGTACTAAGAGGGGTAGTTATGAACCTTGTGGACCACCCCATGGGGGTGGTGAAGGGAAAGCCTCCACTGGTAGAAAAAATCACAAGCCCTTGGGGTTATCCTACGCTTGGAAGAACTAGGAAAAGGAAAAAAAAATATAGTGATAGTTTTATTCTTTGTCATCGTAAGTAAATATGTAACTAGGAATATGGAAAATTGCATTTTTGGAAATTGCAATAATGCGATGGGCTATCCTCGCATGGTGGATTCACAATCCACTGCCTTAATCCACTTGGCTACATCCGCCCCTTATCTAGCTAAAGGATTTTTCTCTTTTTTCCATTTATTATTATTCTATTTATTCTGACCTCCATACCTCGATCGAGATAGTGGACATAGGATTTCACTCTTTAAAATGAAAAAAGGAGTAATCATCTATGACATGAAAAAATGAATGCTTTTGTAGCTCGTCATTTATTGGCAAAAATCGAAAAGGTCAATATGAAGGAGGAGAAAGAAATAATAGTAACATGGTCCTAGGCATCTAGCATTCTACCCACAATGGTTGGCCATACAATCGCGATTCATAATGGAAAAGAACATATCCCTATTTACATAACAAATCCTATGGTAGGTCGCAAATTGGGGGAATTCGTGCCTACTCGGCATTTCACGAGTTATGAAAGTACAAGAAAGGATACTAAATCTCGTCGTTAATTGAATTCAGAATAGAAAGATTTAGAATAAACAAAGAAATACCCAATATCCTGTTCGAACAAGATATTGGGTATTTCTGGCTTTCCTTCCTTCAAAAATTCCTATATGTTTAGGAGACCTATGCGGGACTTAGCATTCAAGCAGATTATGCAGCGTGCAACATGTCGCTGGACATCACGTCGCATATGTGGCCAAAAGAAATGATCGGAGAGCATGTCCAATGTCTTTTTGACGCCAAAATGACCAGCTAAGCCACCAGCATGTGCTTCCTGCAAAAGAACTTGACGAATCGAGCAGGCTGGAATGCAAAGTTTGTTAGTCCGAAATAAAAAATCATCATGCACATAATACTTGTCCCAGCCTTTTCCAGCAATGCAATGAGAGAAAGGTTCTTTAAAATCAGAATCAGCTGCATAGAGTGTTTTAATGGATTCCAAACCAAGCACTTTTGTATCTAATTGTGTAACCAAACCACATCTCCGTGATAAAGCATTGGCAACAATGTTATCTTTTCCATGCTTATGTTTTACAACATAGGGAAATGTTTCGATGAACTCAATCCATTTTGCATGTCTACGGTTCAGTTTGCCTTAACTTTTTAGATATTTCAAAGCTTCATGATCAGAATGGATGACAAATTCTTTAGGTAACAAGTAATGTTGCCAAACTTCCAAAATGCGAACTAAGGCATAAAGCTCTTTGTCATAAACTGAGTAATTCAGATGTGGACCATTTAGCTTTTCAGAAAAGTAGGCAACAGGTTTACCTTCTTGCAGCAGTACACCTCCTATGCCAATACCACTTGCATCACATTCGATCTCAAATGTCTTACCAAAATCAGGAAGTTGTAGCAGCGGTGCTTCACAAAGCTTTGTTTTTAGTGTGTGAAATGCTTGGTCTTCGTCATGGCCCCACGTGAATGGAACATCCTTCTTTGTGAGATTGTTAAGGGGTGCAGCGAGGGTGCTGAAATTTTTGACAAAACGCCTATAGAAACTTGCAAGACCGTGAAAGCTTCGAACCTGGCTCACATTTACCGGTGTAGGCCAATCCTTTATTGCTTTAACCTTCTCTTCATCAACCTGAATACTATCTGCGGAAACAACAAAGCCAAGGAAAACAACACGGTCTGTGCAAAAGGTGCACTTAGAAATGTTGCCATACAATTTCTCTTCCCTCAAAACAGTAAGTACTTGACGGATATGATCAAGATGTTCATCAAATGATTTGCTATAGATCAGAATATCATCAAAATAAACAACTACAAACTTGCCAATGAAAGCTCGTAAAACATGGTTCATTAAGCGCATAAAAGTTGAAGGAGCATTTGTCAAGCCAAATGGCATCACAAGCCATTCATAGAGACCAATTTTAGTTTTAAACGCTGTTTTCCATTCATCACCAAGTTTCATGCGGATTTGATGATAGCCACTACGCAAATCAATCTTGGTGAAAATGATGGAACCACTCAATTCATCTAACATGTCATCAAGTTGTGGAATGGGATGGCGATATCGAACAGTTATAGCATTGATAGCACGACAATCAACACACATGCGCCAAGAGCCATCTTTCTTTGGAACTAAAAGAACGGGAACAGCACATGGTGATAAGGATTCACGAACATACCCTTTGTCCAAAAGCTCTTTTACCTATCGCTGAATTTCCTTTGTCTCTGTGGGATTGGTGCGGTAGGCTGGACGATTTGGAAGAGAAGCACCAGGGACCAAGTCAATTTGATGCTCAATGCCACGAAGTGGGGGAAGTCCAGCTGGTACTTCATCAGGAAAAACATCCTCAAAGTCCTGTAACAAATCAAGAACAACACTAGGCAGCGAGCTAGGTAAGTCGTTAGTGGAAAATAAAACCTCCTTGTACAGCAGTACAAAGAATGGGGCTGTGGTGTTTCTCACATCTCTCAAATCACTCCTGCTCACAAATAAGCACTGAGTTTGGTGTGGCTGTTTTAAAGTGGAATGAGGCTTTATGTGGCTGGATGGTTTAGAACTCTCTTCCTTACTAGTGTTGTGGGTCTCACTCAGTTTTCTTTTTTCAGATGCCTCTCTTTTCATGTGAGCCACATCTGAAGCATGTATCTCCTCTGGAGATAATGGAACAAGAACCACCTTCTTGTCATTGGCAAGGAAAGTGTATTTGTTAGACCGTCCAAAATGCACCGAATCCACATCAAATTGCCAGGGCCGACCAAGCAGTAAATGGCATGCTTGCATGGGGACAATATCACAATCAACCTCTCCATGATAATCACCAATAGAAAATGTTAAATGAATCATGGCTGAAACCTTAACTGTCCCGGAATTATTCAACCATTGCATATGGTATGGATGTGGATGGCGACGTGGCTGCAAACCAAGCTTCTCAACAAGCAAAGCACTAACAATATTATTGCAGCTCCCACCATCTATGATGAAACGGCACACTTGGCCTTTCACTTTGCATCGGGACTGAAACAAATTATGGCGTTGTCCTTGTTCAGCAGCAACAAACTGAGTGGAAAAACTCTCCTAACCACCAAAGAAGGAGATGGTGTATTCATTGTAGAAGGCTCCAAATCAGGAAAATCAGCAAGCAACTCATCAAAATCATTACTAGTAATCTCGTCAGAAGATGGAGAAGTAACATCTTGTAACATGTCATTATGAGCAAAAGGTGGAATAGGTTGAATGGCTAAACAATTCAGACCTAGCTCAAATGTACCATCCTCAGCTGAATACTCACAAGTATCAAGATGTTGGTCTGCAAATACATTGGTAAACTCTGCATCCTCTTCACTTTGAGAAGATCCATCAGCAAGTGCAATAATGGTACGTCGATTGGGACATTCAACTTGTTTATGCCCATGACCACCACACTTAAAACATTCAATCTTACTTGTCTTCCTTGGAGCTGCAGTAGCAGAGGAGCTGGACTGATTAGAACTTACAGCTTTGCCTCTTGAATCAAAATGTTTGGCAGAAGTTGAAATTGAACGAGAAGTTGCATGAGATGAAGGTGTGTGCACCTCTGACCCGTGCTGCTGTGAATGGCGCCATGAAGTAGAATTATTAGGAGCTGAAAATGAAGCACGGTTCTTATAGGATTCAGCAAGCTGCCTTTCTGCCCTTTTTGCAAAATGTAGCAATTCATTCATGGTGTTGTAATTAGTCATGTCCACCTTGTCTGCGATTGGTTTGTTAAGACCAACCAGAAATCGAGCCATAGTTGATTCCTCATCTTCAGTGATACCGGTACGAAGTAGACACATTTCAATTTCCTAAAAATATTCATCCACACTACGATGGCCTTGGACAAGACGTTTCAGCCTCAAATATAGCTCACGAGAATAATGTGTAGGAACAAATCGCCGCCTCATTTCTCGTTTCATGTCATCCCAAGTAATACGATCATGTCCAACGCGGCGGAAATCAGCACACACTTGATTCCACCAAGTGATTGCATAACCTGTGAACTCAATGGCAGCAAGCTTTGCTTTCTTGACAGGAGGATAAGTATATAAATCAAAGATCTGATCAACCTTTGTCTCCCACTCAAAATAATCATCAGCACTTTCTTTTCCATTAAATTTTGGAATAGACACTTTCACTTTGCTTAACCCATCATCATCACGGCGACGACGGCGGTCACGATAACCATGATGGCCACCATGCCGGTGATCATCCATATCGGACAACATATCAGCATCACCATCATAATCTCCTCCACCTTGAATAGGAATGCGCCGAGCACGACCAAAATTAGGAAAACCAAGACCACGCCCGCCACGTCCACGGCCAGCGGGACGACGCACTGGCTCATCATCCTCCTCAATGTCATCATCCTCATTTGGTGGCGGTTCTCTACGTGGCATGTCGAGTTGGAGAGTTTGGAGCTGCTGCACCAAATCATGCATTTGTGTACGCAACTCCTGAAATTCCTCCACTGAAACAGCGGCACCATCTCCACGTCCTGCCATATTAGTAAAGGGGAAAGAAAAAAATAGGACAATATATATGTGGAATATATGTGGAATCACTGCCTCACCACTTACAAAACAAGTTCTTTCTCTCCCTGAAAAGAGCAAGAACCGTGGCTGTAATCTGTAGTGGAAGAGTGATTGTAACAGCGACGACGGTGCAACAACTCACAGTGCTTTTAAGTGGAGCTTGGTGGGGTAATATGTAAGTGGAATGCACTGAAATGTAGTGATGCAAAACCAAATAATAATCCAGGAACACAAGTCTAAGTTGCTGAATATAAAGGAAAAGATATAAAAAGAAAGGAACAAGATGTAGGAAGTGGATAGATGAACACCAATTTGCACCAACCGTAACTTGTTGCTGCCCAAACCCCTTTTGTGTGCTGAACACAATTCTCTTTTGTTTCTTTTCTTTCCTTTTTTTTGTTTTTTTTGGAACAAGAACTCGGTGTTTTCAGTTCTTCTTTTGACCCATAGACAACTTTTCTTTTAACCTTTGTGACAAATGCAGCACAACTTTCAACTAAAGGGGCTCATAAGGATCACTAAGCTGGATGGCGCAGAACAAAAACAAGAAACTCGGTTGGGGAATATGTGGCGGAAAGAAAACAAGGGTGGGACGGGTGGGTTTTATATATATATATGCAGCAAGCAAAGACGATCAGATCAAGGGTGGGATGGTTGGTACATGCAGCAAACGATTTGATGATTAGAACAAAGATAACAACTAGAACGATGTGGAAAAGAAAATTCAGCAACTAGACAAATCTTAAAGGATTAAAACTCGATAAAGCAAACTACAAAATCAGTAGCACGTATGAATTTGGGCTGTAGGTTTTCTTTTGGCTATCAGTGGACAATAGGTATTTAAACTCTATCCTACCATAAACAAGAACAATCCTACTGAGGAAACGGAGGCTTTGATACCAGATGATGTACACACGCCTATGCAACGCGTGTAGCAAGTTGTGTGGCCCGATCTTCTCGTAGGATTTGCGAACTTGATAACTTGTCAATGCGTGACCTGGTGAAGAGGCAGTGCACCGCGAGGCTGTCCACGCGAGGAACTACCGAGACAATCACCCTTCCACGTACCGACGAAACAGCCCACGCAATCACGCCCTATAGACGTGAAGGCACAAACTGGGTGAACCGCAGTTCGGCGTTCTACAACTCCCTCAGGAATCGAAAGAACAAATGTTGCAAGCCTCTCAAGACTCACGCATAAACAAAACTCCACGAGTTTGTGTATTCTGAATTTAGCCAAACAAGATCTGTCTTTTCATTGTCTAGTATAAGATATATATAGAGATAGGGGCGTTCAGCTTTGAGTAAATGGCAGCATGCGCATGCACTAGTGGATTTCGTGGCTGGTTCGCGTGTCTTTTCAGCTTCTGGAAGCAGTTACTAAAATGAGCATAACTCTTTATTGGGTAGTCCAAATAATGAGCCGTTTGATGGGCTGGAAAGTAGACTTGAAGACGCTTCCATCCACTTATAGAGCACCGTCTAACTCCTTGTATTCTGTCCGTGGTTATGCTTGGAATTCGTATCATGTGTCATTCATCTAGCTTCTGGTTGCATTCCCATGCAAAAGTGATGAACCACCATTTTATTCATGCACACCATAGGCTTCTTGGTTCAGATGTCCAGAGGCTTGAATCCATCTTCATCCCATGCTGGTTCATACACTCCATCATTCCTAAGGACATTGGAACAAGAACTCAAAAGCAAAGGCTCATTCAACATAAACTGATTATTAAACATAAGGTTAGCGTTCACCTGAGAATGAATTTCCTTTTCCAATTGTTTAGCTCTACTTCTTGTAATTGGACCAGCTATATCAAGTGGAGTTTCATTTGAAGATGAGTGAATGCTAGGCATGTCCTCATTAGCCTCCCCCTCTTGAGAAGGAGTCGTCCTCGACTCAGGCTCACCAACAAATGGAAGCAAGTCTTTGACATTGAATGTTGGACTCACATTGGAATATTCAGGTGGCAGCTCAATTTTGTAAGCATTATCATTTATCTTTTGGAGAACCTTGAACGGACCATCACCCCTAGGAGATAACTTAGTCTTGCGATGTTGGGGAAAACGATCCTTGCGTAGATGTAACCACACAAGGTCTCCCGGCTAGAATGTAACCTTCTTCTTACCTTTGTTCACCTGCTTTGCATATTGTGCTGATTTCTTCTCGATATTTTTCCTTGTCTCATCATGGAGTTTCTTGATAAAGTCTGATCTCTTTGATGCATCCATGTTAACTTGTTCCTGCAATGGTAAAGGCAAAAGATCCATGGGAGTATGCGGTTTAAACCCATAAACAATTTCAAATGGACAAAAGTTTGTTGTGGAATGGACTGCCCTGTTATAAGCAAATTCAATATGTGGAAGGCAGTCTTCCCACTGCTTCAAATTCTTTTTCAACACAGCACGCAACATGGTGGACAAGGTACGGTTGACAACTTCAGTTTGCCCATCGGTTTGCGGATGACAAGTGGTGGAAAATAACAACTTCGTACCAAGCTTAGCCCATAATGTCTTCCAAAAATAGCTTAGAAATTTTGTATCCCGGTCTGAAACAATAGTCCTGGGCACTCCATGTAAACGAACGATCTCCCTGAAAAACAAATCTGCAACGTGTGAAGCATCGTCGTTCTTATGACATGGAATAAAATGTGCCGTTTTAGAGAATCGGTCAACAACAACAAAAATAGAATCCCTCCCCCTCTGAGACCGAGGTAAACCCAAAATAAAATCCATGGATATATCTTCCCAAGGTACATTCGGAACTGGTAATGGAGTATAAAGACCATGGGGGTTAAGGCGGGACTTAGCTTTCAAGCAGATTATGCAGCGTGCAACATGTCGCTGGACATCACGTCGCATATGTGGCCAAAAGATATGATCGGAGAGCATGTCCAATGTCTTTTTGACGCCAAAATGACCAGCTAAGCCACCAGCATGTGCTTCCTGCAAAAGAACTTGACGAATCGAGCAGGCTGGAATGCAAAGTTTGTTAGTCCAAAATAAAAAATCATCATGCACATAATACTTGTCCCAGCCTTTTCTAGCAATGCAATGAGAGAAAGGTTCTTTAAAATCAGAATCAGCTGCATAGAGTGTTTTAATGGATTCCAAACCAAGCACTTTTGTATCTAATTGTGTAACCAAACCACATCTCCGTGATAAAGCATCGGCAACAATGTTATCTTTTTCATGCTTATGTTTTACAACATAGGGAAATGTTTCGATGAACTCAATCCATTTTGCATGTCTACGGTTCAGTTTGCCTTGACTTTTTAGATATTTCAAAGCTTCATGATCAGAATGGATGACAAATTCTTTAGGTAACAAGTAATGTTGCCAAACTTCCAAAACGCGAACTAAGGCATAAAGCTCTTTGTCATAAACCGAGTAATTCAGATGTGGACCATTTAGCTTTTTAGAAAAGTAGGCAACAGGTTTACCTTCTTGCAGCAGTACACCTCCTATGCCAATACCACTTGCATCACATTTGATCTCAAATGTCTTACCAAAATCAGGAAGTTGTAGCAGCGGTGCTTCACAAAGCTTTGTTTTTAGTGTGTGAAATGCTTGGTCTTCGTCATGGCCCCACGTGAATGGAACATCCTTCTTTGTGAGATTGTTAAGGGGTGCAGCGAGGGTGCTGAAATTTTTGACAAAACGCCTATAGAAACTTGCAAGACCGTGAAAGCTTCGAACTTGGCTCACATTTACCGGTGTAGGCCAATCCTTTATTGCTTTAACCTTCTCTTCATCAACCTGAATACTATCTGCGGAAACAACAAAGCCAAGGAAAGCAACACGGTCTGTGCAAAAGGTGCACTTAGCAATGTTGCCATACAATTTCTCTTCCCTCAAAACAGTAAGTACTTGACGGATATGATCAAGATGTTCATCAAATGATTTGCTATAGATCAGAATATCATCAAAATAAACAACTACAAACTTGCCAATGAAAGCTCGTAAAACATGGTTCATTAAGCGCATAAAAGTTGAAGGAGCATTTGTCAAGCCAAATGGCATCACAAGCCATTCATAGAGACCAATTTTAGTTTTAAACGCTGTTTTCCATTCATCACCAAGTTTCATGCGGATTTGATGATAGCCACTACGCAAATCAATCTTAGTGAAAATGATGGAACCACTCAATTCATCTAACATGTCATCAAGTCGTGGAATGGGATGGCGATATCGAACAGTTATAGCATTGATAGCACGACAATCAACACACATGCGCCTATGCAACACGTGTAGCAATGGTACATGGAATAGAATAAACAAAGAAATACCCAATATCCTTTTGCTCACAATGACATGTTACAAGATGTTACTTCTCCATCTTCTGACGAGATTACTAGTGCTGATTTTGATGAGTTGCTTGCTGATTTTCCTGATTTGGAGCCTTCTACAATGAATACACAATCTCCTTCTTTGGTGGTTAGGAGAGTTCTTTCCACTCAGTTTGTTGCTGCTGAACAAGGACAACGCCATAATTTGTTTCAGTCCCGATGCAAAGTGAAAGGCCAAGTGTGCCGTTTCATCATAGATGGTGGGAGCTGCAATAATATTGTTAGTGCTTTGCTTGTTGAGAAGCTTGGTTTACAGCCACGTCGCCATCCACATCCATACCATATGCAATGGTTGAATAATTCTGGGACAGTTAAGGTTTCAGCCATGATTCATTTAACATTTTCTATTGGTGATTATCATGGAGAGGTTGATTGTGATATTGTCCCCATGCAAGCATGCCATTTACTGCTTGGTCGGCCCTGGCAATTTGATGTGGATTCGGTGCATTTTGGACGGTCTAACAAATACACTTTCCTTGCCAATGACAAGAAGGTGGTTCTTGTTCCATTATCTCCAGAGGAGATACATGCTTCAGATGTGGCTCGCATGAAAAGAGAGGCATCTGAAAAAAGAAAACTGAGTGAGACCCACAACACTAGTAAGGAAGAGAGTTCTAAACCATCCAGCCACATAAAGCCTTATTCCACTTTAAAACAGCCACACCAAACTGAGTGCTTATTTGTGAGCAGGAGTGATTTGAGAGATGTGAGAAACACCACAGCCCCATTCTTTGTACTGCTGTACAAGGAGGTTTTATTTTCCACTAACGACTTACCTAGCTCGCTGCCTAGTGTTGTTCTTGATTTGTTACAGGACTTTGAGGATGTTTTTCCTGATGAAGTACCAGCTAGACTTCCCCCACTTCGTGGCATTGAGCATCAAATTGACTTGGTCCCTGGTGCTTCTCTTCCAAATCATCCAGCCTACCGCACCAATCCCACAGAGACAAAGGAAAATCAGCGACAGGTAAAAGAGCTTTTGGACAAAGGGTATGTTCGTGAATCCTTATCACCATGTGCTGTTCCCGTTCTTTTAGTTCCAAAGAAAGATGGCTCTTGGCGCATGTGTGTTGATTGTCGTGCTATTAATGCTATAACTGTTCGATATCGCCATCCCATTCCATGAATTGATGACATGTTAGATGAATTGAGTGGTTCCATCATTTTCACCAAGATTGATTTGCGTAGTGGCTATCATCAAATCCGCATGAAACTTGGTGATGAATGGAAAACAGCGTTTAAAACTAAAATTGGTCTCTATGAATGGCTTGTGATGCCATTTGGCTTGACAAATGCTCCTTCAACTTTTATGCGCTTAATGAACCATGTTTTACGAGCTTTCATTGGCAAGTTTGTAGTTGTTTATTTTGATGATATTCTGATCTATAGCAAATCATTTGATGAACATCTTGATCATATCCGTCAAGTACTTACTGTTTTGAGGGAAGAGAAATTGTATGGCAACATTGCTAAGTGCACCTTTTGCACAGACCGTGTTGCTTTCCTTGGCTTTGTTGTTTCCGCAGATAGTATTCAGGTTGATGAAGAGAAGGTTAAAGCAATAAAGGATTGGCCTACACCGGTCAATGTGAGCCAAGTTCGAAGCTTTCACGGTCTTGCAAGTTTCTATAGGTGTTTTGTCAAAAATTTCAGCACCCTCGCTGCACCCCTTAACAATCTCACAAAGAAGGATGTTCCATTCACGTGGGGCCATGACGAAGACCAAGCATTTCACACACTAAAAACAAAGCTTTGTGAAGCACCACTGCTACAACTTCCTGATTTTGGTAAGACATTTGAGATCGAATGTGATGCAAGTGGTATTGGCATAGGAGGTGTACTGCTGCAAGAAGGTAAACCTGTTGCCTACTTTTCTAAAAAGCTAAATGGTCCACATTTGAATTACTCAGTTTATGACAAAGAGCTTTATGCCTTAGTTCGCGTTTTGGAAGTTTGGCAACATTACTTGTTACCTAAAGAATTTGTCATCCATTCTGATCATGAAGCTTTGAAATATCTAAAAAGTCAAGGCAAACTGAACCATAGACATGCAAAATGGATTGAGTTCATTGAAACATTTCCCTATGTTGTAAAACATAAGCATGGAAAAGATAACATTGTTGCCGATGCTTTATCACGGAGATGTGGTTTGGTTACACAATTAGATACAAAAGTGCTTGGTTTGGAATCCATTAAAACACTCTATGCAGCTGATTCTGATTTTAAAGAACCTTTCTCTCATTGCATTGCTGGAAAAGGCTGGGACAAGTATTATGTGCATGATGATTTTTTATTTCGGACTAACAAACTTTGCATTCCAGCCTGCTCGATTCATCAAGTACTTTTGCAGGAAGCACATGCTGGTGGCTTAGCTGGTCATTTTGGCGTCAAAAAGACATTGGACATGCTCTCCGATCATTTCTTTTGGCCACATATGCGACGTGATGTCCAGCGACATGTTGCACGCTGCATAATCTGCTTGAAAGCTAAGTCCCGCCTTAACCCCCATGGTCTTTATACTCCATTACCAGTTCCGAATGTACCTTGGGAAGATATATCCATGGATTTTATTTTGGGTTTACCTCGGTCTCAGAGGGGGAGGGATTCTATTTTTGTTGTTGACCGATTCTCTAAAATGGCACATTTTATTCCATGTCATAAGAACGACGATGCTTCACACGTTGCAGATTTGTTTTTCAGGGAGATCGTTCGTTTACATGGAGTGCCCAGGACTATTGTTTCAGACCGGGATACAAAATTTCTAAGCTATTTTTGGAAGACATTATGGGCTAAGCTTGGTACGAAGTTGTTATTTTCCACCACTTGTCATCCGCAAACCGATAGGCAAACTGAAGTTGTCAACCGTACCTTGTCCACCATGTTGCGTGCTGTGTTGAAAAAGAATTTGAAGCAGTGGAAGACTGCCTTCCACATATTGAATTTGCTTATAACAGGGCAGTCCATTCCACAACAAACTTTTGTCCATTTGAAATTGTTTATGGGTTTAAACTGCATACTCCCATGGATCTTTTGCCTTTACCATTGCAGGAACAAGTTAACATGGATGCATCAAAGAGATCAGACTTTATCAAGAAACTCCATGATGAGACAAGGAAAAATATCGAGAAGAAATCAGCACAATATGCAAAGCAGGCGAACAAAGGTAAGAAGAAGGTTACATTCCAGCCGGGAGACCTTGTGTGGTTACATCTACGCAAGGATCGTTTTCCC